>OZ012741.1:476286172-476318354 GCA_963859935.3 Lathyrus sativus | reverse complement strand
GCCAAAGTAATGAACACATATCTAGAAATAGATTTTCTAGAATCCATACAACTTGCATAATCAGAGCGACATACCCTTCAATTTCTGCTTTACTATTTTCACCACATGCTCTATCATAAATCAGGATTCTATTCAGGGACCCATTTATGTACCTTAGAATCCACTTCAGTGCTTGCTAGTGAGCCTTTCTAGGATTCTCCATGTACCTTCTTACAAGACTTTCTGCATATGCTATGTCGGGTCTAGTACAAACCATAACATACATAAAAGAACATACTATGTTATCATGTGGTATTCTATTCATATAAGCTCTTTCAACCTCAACACTGGGACATGATCGCGAATTTATAAGTTTATCGGATTATCTAACTAAAAGTATACAGTCTATCGCATAGTTGTAAAAGATATCGAACCCACAAAGACTAATAATCAATCTATTGTTATCTATTGATACTGTGTAAAGCTAAGGCTAATGAATTTTTGGTTTGGAACGGGAATGAAAACTAAAACTGAAATAAAATTAAGAAATTTATCAGAAAAGAGTGACCGGATGTGGATTTCATGTACCTTGGGGCTCTGTAATTCATTGGCGTTAGTTTACTATTAAATTGCTTTCATTAGAAAATACTAGTTTAAAAACTCTATCTCAGGCTCTCGCACTATTGATTAAAGCTACACTCTCTGACCATGAGTTTTGCTCTCGCTTGCCCATCTCAATCAAAATGTATTTTTTGAAAACTAATTATGTCCTAATTGATGCCTAAAGTGCTCTCGCTGTATTTAGGATCAATGTCCAATTTTCACTATTCGGTTCAATCCTCACACACTCTCACTCTCGGCTTGAACCTTTATTGTTTTCACTCTCGTGCAAAACCATTTGAATTAAAATTTAAATTTAAATCCAAAAGAGAAATTTATGAAAAGTTAATGCCAATTTTATTACTGGGTCCCATCGGGACACCGGTCCTCACATACCGGACTCAAAGAGGTTTAGCTAGACATGCTTTAAAACATAAACATAGAAATCATGGTAATTGAATTTAAGGACATCATGATAAACAAATTAAAATGCGATAAACAGAAATATAAAGCATTAATATACAAAACCTGTAAAAACTTGAATTAAATTCAAAATACTTTGAGTACAACGGATGGAAACAAAATAAACTTCAATAATGCCGACAAGATTATGATCCAAGTGTACAATAATAGAACTTAAGACTAATGATGTGATAATCTCTCAATGTAAGAGATTATCACTTTGAATGTAAATATTTACCTAAAACTAAATTGACAGAGCTTCCGTGCATAAATATGGATACTTAAAACCTATGAAAACTGGTCTTATATAGAGGTATACTGCTACTAACTGCCTTCAAACTCGTGAAGAAGTCATGGAGAAAATGTAGGGAAGTGGGGAAGAATGGGCCAAATTTTGTTTTCCATGTTTGCTGATTTTACGCGTCCATGGAGAACTCCATGAGGTCCATGGTGAACTCTATGGGCTTAAGTTAGATATGACGTGGCTGAAGTGCATAGCAAATGCCATGAGGTGGTGGCGAATGCCATACACTAGAAAACTGCAAATTCTGCCAAAATCTTCCTTTTTCTTACTCTTTTTATTATTTTCTTGCAATGACATTCTATACTCGACAAGTACCTGAAATGTAAACAAAACATAATATAATAGTATAAAAACATGATAAAAAGACACTAAACAACATGTGAATCGAGTTAGAGTATACGATACATTTTCACGTTATCAAACTCCCCCGCACTTAAACCTTTGCTTATCCTCAAGAAAATTGCTACACATATGAAAAACTTTGTAAAACTTTGCAGCAGGTAATATCAAGACTCATGAAAAAAATGCATACAAATGTTCATTCTAGGCTATAAACTCTACTTTGGCTAAGATTGTTTCGATAGGTACTCGCTTACACACTAAGGATATCGTAGGAACACAGTTTCGGGATCGTGTGTTCTTAAGCCTCCCTCCTATACAAACCAATTTGAATCATTTCATTATACCTAAGCCTAACTCACTCATCCCTCTTTTGTCCCTTTTTCATTCTGGCGTAATCACATTAAGTTTGTTATCCTTATACACTTATGATAGGATAGCTTGTTAGTGACTATAATCTCATTTTTTTTTCTTTTTCTTGCACATAAGCATAAGTATCAACTAATAAAAGCATTTTCATCGTTGGGCTACATTATCAGGTGAGAGTCACCTAACTTAGAAGGAACACTTCTTTTTATTCATTTATTTTTTTTGCCTTTCTTTTTAAGTCTAAGATCATACACTTATTTGCATCAGCTTTCTACTTAGCATGTGTTTAGGATGGTGTTGACTGCTCAATAAACTACTTAGGGACTAATAAAGGGTGATATCTTAAGGCTATGGCATAACAAGTACTCAAATCGATCTCTATAATCGGGAGACTTAAGGTGTTATAATGATATCGATTTTGTGGATTTTCCCAAGTCTCCATAATCTACCCTAAACTTCATATATAGCCTAAAACTTTCAAAAGGTGCACTGAATTTCAGAGTTAAATTTTTTGTTATGGTTCAAGAAAATGAAAAAATTAATAAAAAATAAAAACCACGCATAAACGACTCGACAACACATGCAAATGACTCGACACGATACTGAAAACAGATGAAATTCTTAAAAAAATACTAAACTAAGAAACAGTAAATCTAACTAGAAAACAAGTAAAGATAAAACGATAAAACTCCTTCCCCACACTTGAATCAAACATTGTCCTCAATGTTTTGATGCAAGGCCAAAAATGAGTAAAGGAACCTGAATGGCAAGCTCAGTAGTGGCCTCGCCCTCGTCCATATCGTCCTTTACCTTGCTGAGGATATGGCACACCCACGTGCTGCATGTACTCTAGCAAATTCGTCATCCCCACACGCAATCCTGACATCTCATCGATCAGGTCTGCCATGTTATGCTTTGTGCATCCAGCATAATTGTGTTGCTGCTCCTATACCTGGTGGATAGTAGCCATCATGTCGGCATGCTGCCTCTGTATGTCTCTAAGCAACTGGTCACACTTGGCGTCTACATAATTCTAGTGTCGCAGCTTGCTAAGGACATTATCAAGTGCGGTCCTAATCGTGGAGGAGGTAGCTGCAAAATCATTAGAAAAACTATGTCCAGTATGTGTTTGTGTAAAAGGGTCAGTTGCATGGGTGGGAGCGTCTCTCTCCATATGGTCGAACTCATCGTCAATAGGACTGCCCTCGGTATCCTGCATGGGAACGTTAGCGTGGGCATGATGACTAGGCTCTGGGGCGGTCAAATTATAAAGCCAATTGTTCTAATGTTGCACATCAGTGTGTGCGGAACAAGGTAGAATAATGCTTCAAACAACATGGTTATTAATCATTAAAAAATACCTACTATCTTGCCTAGCCTTAACCAGGCACATGGATTGATAGGTCTCTAAATCCAATAGGGTGTATCTAGGGGCTCAAGGGTTAAAAGCTCCCTGTCAAGGCCCAAAGCATGAGCTATAGATGTGATCAACCCTCCGATGCAAATGGGGGGAGCCTCTAGTAGTAACAGACTGCATGTGCGTAAGCATAAATGGAGTCAGGTTTTCTCGTGTCTATGTGAATGCACTATACATAAAGAAGAGATCCTTAGAATTTACTTTTCCATTATTCACCTGGCCAAATAAAGTGTTTTCTAAAATGCGGTATAAGAAACAAATGGTCGGGTTGTGATTCACAGTGGATTTGAGGCCTTCCCAATTGGTGGTAGCCTCACCAGTTATTTGTTTCCAAAAGCGGAATGCTTCAATATTCCAATCTCCCTCCAAGGGTCCCTCGCATGCTAAACCGTCCCCGGAAGTTCAGCAAGTTGGCAATATAGTCTTGGCTAAATTCATATTCTCTATTAAACGTTCTAAACTTTATGGTGCCTACAGTGTGTTGGCTCACTATCAGCGTGTAGTAGCCAATTGAGCTTAAAAACTCAAGTGTAAGCCTAATGTAAGTGGGGCAGCCTAAAGTATAGAAGTGTGTCATTCCGAAGTTCCCTATCATCCAATTGACACTATGTATCAGACCCAAACTACGTAAAGCACAATTGTCGACATACCTCGTCAGATTAACCACACGTCACAAAAGCTGCCATACCTATCTCTCTATTTCTCTCCGTCTTCATCTTCTCTAAATGTAATACCCATAAAATCTACCGCTGACCTCGTTGCTCTTGCTACTCTAGGAGGCATGGTGGAGAGTTTTGGAAATGAAAGTAGGTTTTGGAAAGAAATGTGAGAAGTGGAGAAAATGTGAGATAAATGTAGTAGTGAATGGGTGTTTATAAATGGATAAATGGTAGAGGAGTGGAAGTTTGAAGGTTATGGATATTGGGAAGTTAAAAGAGAAAGTGAATGTAGTGAATTTGGAATGGAGAGGTTAAAAAATCGTGTGAGAAACGATTTAAAAAGCGTATCTACCACTGATATGTTAATGGAGAACGCCATTAGATCTCTGGCCACCATAGACTTTAAATTACACTGTTTCAAATGTTATGTCCATGGCGAACGCCATTAGCCTTGTGGCGAATGCCATGGACATTGGACATGTGATTTTAAAAATATGGAGGTATTGTAATTTTAAAATAAAAAGCAATAGCAAAAATAGAAACAAAAGTAAGAAAAATGAACATTAAAGCAATAATAAAAATGAATAACTAAAGAAAACTGAAATTTTCATTATGAAAAATGAAAAGTGTGGGTTGCCTCCCACACAACACTATGTTTTATCTTGATAACTCGATAAAAAATAAAAAATTAACTGTTAAAATCAAAGAAAGCAGGGAAATCCTAAACTTAGAAAAAAAGTAAAAGTGCTTTTCCTCCCCCACACTTAAATGGAGCAGTGTCCTCACTTTTCAAGTTTAAGGAAGGAATGCGGTAAGATTTAACAACAGATCAGCCACTTCATTTTATATCAGGCTCGAAGAGTCTTCTCATGGAATGAAACTCTTGGTAGATGTAGTCAAACTGCTCGTTTGCCACGTCCATAAAGCCATAAAAATCTTGCCTAATGGTAGTAATATTATCTCTAAGGGTAGAAACTTCAGTATGAAGGGTGTCTAATGTAGCGCTATGGTCTACAGGCGGTTTGGTGTAGGAAGCACATGCAAGTGAAGGAACATCAGGAAGAGGATCAGAGTGGTACTCATAAGCTTGAGGGGTCTCTGGTGGTATAGGTGACTCATTTTGACCTTCTAAGTCATACAACCAGTTATCTATATTGTGCACATTGGTCCTTTCATGATTAGGCATGGTTAAATGGTGTACCACATAGTTATCTATCAGTAATTCAAACACATTCAGACCTAGGTTTCATAGGAAAAGGTGGTCGAAACAAAAAACTACATTCATTGGTCGGATACCTCCCAAACGGATTAGGGTTGACAGTGGTGTTCTAAGATCAATGACAACATCTATCATGATAATGAGACCGCCTATTAGGATGGGTCTTTGGGTGGCTTGTGCAATCCTATCCATGTTAGCGAGCATAAAGGTCGCATCATTAATAGGCCTAGATTGGAAAACAAAAAAGATGATAAATAGTTCATCCCTAGACACAACGGTAATATTTTCTTCTTTCCTAGAGAATGTATAAGCCAGGACTGTCGCAACGCAAAAAAAAAACTGGGGAAAAGCAGAGTCGTCGCTGAATGTTATTTATCCCGACGGGGGAAAGGAAACGATCGATCAAAAAGGGAGAAGACATGGTCTCACAACCAAATCCTGGGTTCGGGAGTCGATTACGTAAGAGGAGACCCAATAGGAATTCGCCGTCCTATGCCTATGTATTCCCTCGTGCAATGGGAAAGTCAGAGTCATCGTAGTTCGAAGAACTACGGGTGAAAAAGGGGGGAAGAGGGCTCGCCAAGACTTTGCCGTCTTTTTCCTACGTATCTTCATTCAGACAAGAATGAAAAAATTAGAGCATTCGTAGTTCGGCCTACCACGGGTGGCTAAGTGTCTTTTAAGAGCGATGATAAATTTACATTCCAGCAGTTAGGGTCGAGGCCTGTTTGCGATAAAATGGAAGTAGCACGCCCTTTGTGAAAAAGTTTGACAGGAAAAGTCCCGAAGGACAAAATGATTCGCATTTGTTCAAGGATTTTAATAAAATGGATTGACTTTGTTTGAGATGCGTATTGCATTAAAGTCTATGACATACGAGCGAATGCATTGCAAGATTGTCCCCAAACGGGATGTATGCTAAGCACTCTAGAAGAAGTAAGGAAAGACTCCCACTCATCATTTCCCATGTACTTAAGGCTCATGACGCACAATACTCATTGTATTTATTACGTGTTTTTATTTGATTTGAGAGAAAGAAAGAGAATTAAAAGGGATAAGAAAAATATAAGGGAAACTCACCTAGATGTTATCACGCCAAATGGTCCTATAGTTAAGGATGAGAAATGCAGGTCTACCTAATGTTATCATGAAAAGGATCAATCCTAATGTCTAATTCAACATTAAGTGATCAAGATGAGATCTAATCACTTAATGGAATATCCTAAGGGATTGTCCAAATCATACAAGCATATCATGCATCAATATCAAAGTCATTATTCATCATAGGGAATCATAACTTTTCATTCAAGGTACTTGAGAAATCTTCGAATAATCAATCACTATAATATCACAATACTAATTGTAACTCTACTAAAAAACTCCCAATTAAAATTTAAATAAAAGACTCCATGTTTTAATTAGAAGTTAATCACAAGTCTATAAGATAAATTCTAAATCAAAATTCTAATCACAATTTTCTAAAAAGGCGGATTTAACTAGTAAGAACAAAAATGTTAAAAAATTAATTTTAAATACCAGTCAAATTTCTAGTTTAGAAAAATAAATGGTAAGTTCACCAAAATTAAAATTCTAAAAAAAATTAAG
Source organism: Lathyrus sativus (assembly GCA_963859935.3). NCBI lineage: Eukaryota > Viridiplantae > Streptophyta > Magnoliopsida > Fabales > Fabaceae > Lathyrus > Lathyrus sativus. The sequence goes on along the minus strand of OZ012741.1, from coordinate 476,311,401 downwards.
ATAAAAAGATTAGCAAAAAATAATCTAGTGAGAAAAACTTCAAGAGAAGAGTGAACACATGGGGTGCTTAAGAAAAATGATTTTTGTTCAATATATCATGAAGAACCATCCGGTAACAAGAAAAAAAATGAGGGAAGCTTACCTGGTCGGAGCTAGTTCGACGAATTTCCCATCTCTTGCAATGTGTAGTCCAGGTATGCTTGCAATTGCTTCTTCTTTCTTCTCTTCTACTTTGTTCTCGCCTTCCTTCAATTCGTGTATATTGTCTCCTCTTTGATATTGTGTGTGTGTTGTTCTCTTTTTATAGCCATCTTGAAACTTGGTATTGAAATGCTACTTGAATGCTGATAATTGTATTGCAATCTTTTGTTTTGGAATGAATTCAAATCTGTCTGGGACATGTTTGGAACTTATTTGGAAAGAATTCAAATCTGTCTGAGATATGTTTGGAACTTATTTAGAAAGAATTCAAATCTGTGTGGGACATGTTTGGAACTTATTTGGAAAAAATTAAAGCTTTTCTTGACATGTTTGAAACTTGTTTATGACTATTTCCTTTTTGCTTTGACATGTTGGTTGGCGTTTTATTAAAAATGGATATTGATCTCAGTTTGGATAAATGGTTAGGAAAATGTATTTTGGAATTGGTTTATAGATATGGTTAGGAAATGGATATTTGATATGAATTTTAATACGGGAAAATGGTTTTAGTAGGAACATGGCTCTGGAAAAAATGGATAAGGATTTCGAAATGTGGAAAATGGATAATGAAGAATGTAAAATTGGTAATGGATATCTGGATATTGGTTTTGGTTTGGATATGAAAGGTGGATAATGATTGATGAACTTGAATAAACCCTCTGCCAATATTTTCCATTGATGTACACTTTGGTTGAATTTAATCCAAAAACCAAACTGGAACCTTTTTCATAGATCTTCGATAAAAATGAATGAAGCAACTCTTGGACCATCGAATAACTTGCATTGAAACAACTGTCGTTTGAATCAATCTTGAACCTTTCCATAATTTCTATGAATTTCTTATTAAAATGATATAAGTCTTGACACTTTGAAATTGTCTGAATCGACCTTCGGGAAAATAAATCCACAAATGAACACAATTTAGACTGATGGATCATGATGAACCTGATTTTAACCCAAGCTTCTCATAACTCACAACTTGATAACAATTGAAGCAAACTCTTGATGGTTTGACCAAGATTAGGTCAAACTTTCATCTAATCTTGATCATGACTGAATAACCACACTTGACTTGAAACTAAAATTCTCGCCCTTGAGTGCACACTAACTCTCTCGAAAAATCATGAAGAAGATGACCTTGATATTTGATGAGCCTTGGTAAAGAAGATAATCATGATGTTAGGAACACAACCTTTATCTCAACTCAAGTGCAATAGCCAGATAAATCACCTCTAAATAGGGAAAACTCAAATCACATAAAAATGCTTTGATCCACGTCTTTAGGAGCTCAATGAAAATGAATGAGTGCAAGGTTGTGACCTAATGGAAAATGCATATGAACGTGAAACACATGCCAGTTATGGTTAGAAATAAGAGGAAAAATTTTGGGTGCAACAAGGATCATATGAAAATACCTAATGGATGGGTTGTGTATACTGTTGGAATCCATGGAATTTGGTTCAAGGTGGTAGTCTCCAGAAATGCTACCCCCAAAAGTAGTCAAGCTCGATATCCATATAACCCCCTCTTGTGCTTCTGTAATAAGGCTGGGGCTGCTAGAAAATCCTAAAATGTCAGCAATCTCACGGTGTGTGAAGCGCTATTGAACCTAAAAGTAGCTAATGCTCTATTGAATACCAGCCCTCGGTTAGGGTCATAAAAAAAGGAACTCAAAAACTCAAGAGTCAGTTTATGGTAAGTACAATATCTTCTTCTTACAGCAAAACAATCCCAACCAATTTGGCTGAGCATAAAATGTACACTCTCCCTAATTCTTAGGGCGGTCATAGCCGAGCCATCTGGATACATAGTTAGTTCCATCTCCCTCTAAAATAAGACTTCGCTGCCTCTGGGCTGCATTTTAAAAAGCAATCTCCATATAATATATGTTTTCCATCTGTAGAGTTAGTAATAAAGTTGGCTTTTGCGGTAGTCTGAAAATAGACATGAGAAAATTTAGTACTGATCAAAATATTAAATATATCGCTTATTATATTGGGGAAAATAAGAATCTAAAAATCCGTGGGTTGCCTCCCATGCAGCGCTTCATTTAATGTCGGTTGCTCGATACTTTCTAAATAAAACTATTCTTGCGGAAGAGCAGGCAACTCTTCTAGTTTGTAATTGGTGTAGTAGTCTCTGTTTTCTATGTTATGATAATGCTTAAGTCGCTGTCTATTTACAACGAATTTCTCCTTCAACTTACTCCTTATTTCAAAGGCTCCTTTTTGAAACACTTTAATAACCTCAAAAGGTCCGGACCATCTAGAATGAAGTTTTCCTAGAAATAGTTTTAGTCGTGAGTTGAAGAGAAGGACTAGTTCACCTTCATTGAACTCTCTCCTTGCTATGCATTTATCACGCCACTGTTTAGTTCTCTCTTTATAAATTTGGGCATTTTAGTAGACGTCTAACCTCATTTCTTCTAGTTCATGGAGATCTAGAACTCTCTTTTCTCGTGCGGCCGTATAGTTCATATTAATGGTCTTAATGGCCCAATAAGCTTTATGTTCAAGTTCAAACGACATGTGGCATGATTTACCATAAACTAGCTTAAATGAAGTGGTTCCTATTGGGGTTTTGTAGCCCGTTCTATAGGTCCATAAAGCCTCATTAAGTTTGGAAGACCAATCTTTTCTAGAAGTTGCAACAGTTTTCTCTAATATTTTCTTAATTTCTCTATTTGAAATCTCAACTTGCCCACTCGTTTGTGGGTGGTAGGGTGTTGTTATTCGGTGTCAGACTCCGTATTTGAGTAACAGTATTTCAAAGAAAGTTGAAATGAAATAGGATCCACCGTCACTAATGACGAATCTCAGCTTACAAAACCTAGGAAAATAGTATTCTTAAAAAGTTTAATCACGACTCGTGCATCGTTTGTAGGAGAGGTTATAGCCTTGATCCATTTTGATATGTAATTAACAACAACAAGTATGTATTTGTTATCGAAAGAAGATGGGAAAGGTCCCATAACGTCAATACCCCACACATCAAAAACTTCTACTTCTAAAATAAATTTGAGGCATATCATCGTGTCTAGAGATGTTTCTAGTGCGTTGGCACCGATCACAATTGATAACTGTGGTGTGAACATCTTTCCATAAGTTAGGCCAAAAGAGGTCGGATTGTAAGATTCTTGTGCATGTCTTTGACGTGCTTGCATGCCCTTCACAGGTTGCAATATCACAATGAGATATGATGTTGTCTACCTCTTTTTTAGGGACACAACAACTGAAGATACCATCGGCGCCTATCTTGAAAAGAAGGGGCTCATCCCAATAATAATGTTTTAAATCGTGGAAGAAATGTTTCTTCTATTGGTAAGTTAATTCAGGTGGAAGCACTCCGACTACTAGGTATTTGACAAAGTCAACATACTAAAGCACTACGGGTTTAGTAAAGACTGCTTCCACGACTTCTTTATTTTCTATGCCAGGATTAGTTTGAGAACATTCAGTTGTGTCAGTTACTTTATTTTCTAATTGGGCTACAAGTCAGTCATAGGGTAAATCATCGTTGATGTGCACTTCTTCAACTTTTATATTCTCAAGTCTAGAGAGGTGATCGACTACAACATTTTCAGTGCCCTTTTTATCTTTGATCTTTATATCGAATTCTTGTAGTAGCAAGATCCATCTCAAGAGTCTCGGTTAGGCGTCCTTTTTACTTAATAGGTACCTAATAGTGGTGTGGTCAGTATAAACAATTATTTTAGCTCCTACCAGGTAAGAACAAAATTTGTCTAATGCAAACACGACGGCTAGGAGTTTCTTTAATGTCATGGTGTAGTTCATCTGTGCTTCATCTAAGGTTCTGCTTACAACAAATGAGAACACATCAGGTGAGAACACATCATTAAAGTCGACACCTTCTTTCTGAGTGAAACCCCTTGCGACCAATATTGCCTTGTATCTCTTTGATGTCACTCTTTTGGTTCCTTCCTTAACTTTAAAAATCCACTTACAACTGACTATCCTGGATCTTCTAGGTTTCTTGATCATTTCCTAAGAATGGTTATCATAAAGAGACTTCATCTCATCATTCATCGCCTTCATCTATTCAGTCTTATTTCGAATCCTCAGAAATTCCTTATAGTCTCTAGGTTCTTCATCTAGAACCTCACTTGTAGAGATTAAGGCATAAGTTATGAGATCTACACACTCACGTCTTTGAGGTGGCTTGATGATTCTTCTCAGCCTATCTCTTGCCAACAGGTTATCATCAACAGTTTCCTCAAATTTCTCAGTATCTTTAGCATCTTTTAATTCTTCTTCGACTTAATCCGGGATATATAATTTAGCATCAACATGCTCCACCTCAAAAAGAATCTCTTATTGTTCCAGTTATTCTTCAGATATTTGTGCACTTTGACTAACATCATCATTTTCTTGAAAGCCATCTCAGCTTCATTGAAAACTACATCTCGACTAGTGATACAACTCTAGTGAGCTGGCTCAAGGCACCATAGCCTATAAGCTTTGACTCATTTAGGATATCCCATGAACATGCATCTCAGAGCTCTAAGTTCGAATTTGTCTTACCTAATGTGAGCATAGGCGATGCATCCAAATATTCTAAGTTTGTCAAGATCTGGTGGATTTGCCGACCAAACTTCTTCAGGTGTCTTCATATCTAACACAATCGAAGGACATCTATTTATTAGATGTGTTGTTATCCAAACAACCTCTGCCTAAAACACCTTCTTTAACCCAACACTAGTCAGCATGCATCAGACTCTTTCCAAAATGGTTCGATTAAACCTTTCAGCCAAATTTTGTTGGGGAGTACCAATAGTACTTTTATGCCTTGCAATACCAGAGGCTGCACAAAAACTCTTAAACGCCTCATTGCAGAATTCAAAGCCATTATCGGTTCTCAACCTCTTGAACTTTCTGCCAGTTTGATTTTTGACTAGAGTCTTCCAACTTTTGAAATTCTCAAAATTTTCATCCTTAGTCTTTTGGATGAATACCCATAACTTTCTGGAATAATCATCAATTATTGATAGAAAATACCTTGTTCTTGAATGTGATAGACACCTTGTAGGCACCCAAAGATCAGTATGGACGTAATCAAGGGATCCATGTGTTCTTTTTTTGCCTTTATTGAACTTCACTTTGTAAAATTTTCCAAGTACACAGGGTTCACAAAACTTTATCTTTTCGACTTGTCTCTACCAAGTAGATTTTTTTCCCCAATTTTACTAGACCCCTTTCAATGACATGGCCCAATCTATGTGCCGAGTTTATGTCTGCGATAAAGGTTCCGTGGATGCAACATCTGCAAAGACACTGACAACTTCATCCTCAAAGGTATACAAGCCTGGTTTCTTCACGCCTCTTAAGACTTCCTTCGACCCCTTCATGACCTTTAAAATAATTTTCTCTCCTTGGAAAACATATCCTTTCTTGTCGAATTCACCAAGTGAAATCAAATTTCTCTTCAAATCAGGTACATATCTGACTTCAGTCAACAACCTTATTGATTCATCATGAAGCTTGAATCTTACAGATCCAACACCTTCAATATTGCAAGCTTTATTGTTTCCAAGAAATGTAGATCCACCATCTTAATCACATAGTTCCTCGAACAAGTCTTTGTTTGGAGTCATGTGTCAAGTGCAACCTGAATCCATAATCCATTCTTTTCTTGATACGCCGCTTGAAATCACAAGAACATCAGATGAGTCAAAATCATCTTTAATAATGGATGTGTTTCCATGATCCTTACCTCCATGATCTTTCAGGAATTAAGGGAACACTTTTCTTATATGACCCGCCTTCTTACAGTGATAAAATTGAATACCAGATGCATCACTACTATAATACTTCTCCTGAATTTTACCCTTCTTCTTTTTAAACTTGCCATCTCTCTTAGTGAATTTCACCTTAACTGACAGACCTTCACCAGAAAAAGATGGCTTGTGATCCTTTCATTTTTTCAAATCCTTAGAATACAAGGGTGATTAAACTTCTTCAAATGTCAAAGACTCTCTTCCATACAAGAGAGTTTCTTTGAAGTGAGCATGTGATCCGAGAAAAACACACAACAACAACAACGCTTGATCTTCATATTCAATCTTGACATCGATATTTTCAATATCAAGAATCAGCTTGTTGAATATATCTAATTGCTCAGCCATAACTTTATCTTCACTCATCTTGAAAAAATACAAAGCTTGCTTCAGGTAGAGGCGATTTACCAACGATTTAGTCATGTACACACTTTTGAGTTTAACTCATAACTCCAACGCTGTTGTCTCCTTCAAAACCTATTGAAGAACCTTATCTCCAAGACTCAATAAGACGGGGTTGTGGGTTTTTCTACCATAGTCATTTTTATTTGTCTGTTAACCTAGCATCCATGGTTGCGGCTCCCTTCAACACACTAAACAACTCTGCCGAACCAATAGAGCTTTCATCTTCAAGCGCCACCGACCGAAATTGTTCACTCTGGTGAACTTTTCAATCTCATACTTTGTTGATGACATCTTCTCCCTGCTCACTGCACCAATTTATTGTGAAAACAATTTTAGAATAACAAAGTATAATCGGTTTCTTGATCAGCAAGGAACCCACAAAGATAGAAAAGAGTGAAGCAAGAAGGACATAATAAAATTGATTATAAACTGCTATTCTTTAATTTCTCTTTGAAACAAGATTACAAGTGTTAAAGAATAGAAAATAACATCTCTCACCCTAATTAGGATTTTCCTTATATCAAAGATGAGAGACCATCATGCTATTTATAAGAAAACTAACACAGTAACCTAATGGGATTTTACACACAGACCCATTGCACAAGTTAGGTTAGAGAACAAGCTAACTTAAATAATTGGGCATAAAAACAGGCCCAATTCGACATGCTAACACTCCTATCATACTTCGACTATAGCATGTGAATAGACTTCAATGACATGCTAAGATCCTGTCCAATTATCGAATCCAAAAAGCTACCGTTCGATCATACCAGAGTTCAATCCAATATCTCACACAATTTAAAATCCATTAAACATATAAAGTTATAAATTCTAGTTTACTTAAAATTATTTATATTAATCATGAAACTTATTAATTTGTTTTGTTGTTTATCTCAGGAAAACCTCTCAAATTGCTGTGAATATTAGTTGTTTAGGCTTTTAATTCACGCATAACTATTATAACATGTTTCCAATGGTTTTGTTGGTTTTAAAAACCAAGAGATTATTCGATGCTAAGAAGAAAATGATTATTAATTTCAAAAATTCACCATTTGATCATGAATGAGTCAAGTTAGAGAGCTTAAAGAGAAGATAGAGAGTCAATTCGCTAGACGAGCTCATAAAGGGAATGTAATGTGCTAAGTTAGGGAGTTCAAGGAAATTTTCAAGATTTGACTCTTGAAATAATTAAGGTGAATTTAGTAACGTCTAAAGATGAGTTGACATTTCACCCTAACCTTAATTCACTAGGTGAGATACCCACTAGCCTGGAGAATCCTCAGTTTCACTAACATATAAATAGAAGATCATAGAAAATAGTGAAGTAACCATAGGGGTTGTCCAAATATTTGACAAAGGAAAACATACGAGCTTTTCAATAATCATAGTTTGTGTCATCTAAGAGAAGTGGCTAATTTATAGATCTTCCTTCTTTAGCATTGTCCATTTAAACAAAATGAATATATCATGTAGAGCTCACTCAACCAAAACATGGTGCTTGTTCCAATGCCAATAGAAATTATATTCTTCCACTAGAAAATGTGAGACATAATGTATTGGAAAATGTGTATGACAAGATTAATGTAGTACCAAATAAATTGCAAATAAAGTAACAGGACATGGGGAAATGATAACCCAGTTTGGTGCAAAGTTGCCTACATCTAGAGGGCGTTAACCCAAGAAAGGAAATTCACTCTTAATAGTAAAAGTACAAATTGATCTTAGTTGAACCCTTATGTTTTAAATCTTTTTTTCTTAATACTGCTCTTAAATTTCTATTCAGGACTCTCCCTTAATATGAAACCTTTCTCACTTTTTCTCAAGAACTCTCCCAAGTGTTTGAACAATTACTATATAGAATGAATAATTAAACCAATTACAACTCAAAACAAAATCTATTCCTTTATATAGGAATGACACTAGTGAATCGAGTTTCAAAATATAAAATAACTGTGGTATTTGGATTGAACTCTAGTGCCAACAAGGGTAGATTCATGGTTTGATAAGAGTTGTGCAGGATATAGTCGAAGTCTGTTCAATCATGCTGTCAAAATATGTTAGCTTTGTGTTTAAGTTAGCATGTCGAATTGAGCCTTGCTTGAGATCCCAAATTGTTAAGTTAGCTTATAACCTAAGTTAACTTAGTAGTCTATAAATAGACTAATTCTCTCAGGTTGTTGAGATAGGCTAATTGTAGTTATTCACTTGTAATTTTTGAACCCTTATTGAGAAATTAAATAGTAAAATAGTTTTAACAAATTCTTATTCTTCTTCTTCCTTATTCTCCCTCTTTAATAAAACCTAATGGGTTTCTTGTGTTTGTTCAAGAAACTCAGTCTTTATCACATAACTTTGTTCTGTAATTGACGACACGTTTCACAACAAATTGGTGCGGTGTTTCATACCCTAATTTTTGAACCTAAGATACCCACATCATTTACATATCATATATACACTTTTATGCATCACTAACCCATTTTTAGAAAGTCAAGATTGTTGTTTGCTTCATTATGATCACTAATTAGGGTTTTTTACTGGAGAAATAAGGAAGTTATTCCCTTGTCAACCCCTTCGATCCTAGAAGTTGGAGTTTCATTCTTTACAAAAACTCACAATCTTAACCTTGGGATGGGTAGTTCTCAGTTAACTTGGTTGTGTGTTCATGCGAGACACCTTTCATATAAAGGTTTCCTTCGCACACAACAAACAAGTGTCAAAGATGTTTTTCAAGCCAAAAAGCCGATGATGGTTCACCGTGATCATTAAGCCAGACAGTCAGTATCTTTCTTTCTAAAAAAAAAATCTCGCTGACTGTAATCTTCACAAGAAACAGTTCAGGAAAAAGTTAGGGATAATAAAAAGAGGAGATTGTTAAATCATTCACCTTGAAAGTCCTTAATGACAAAAACAACTGAGCGTTGTAAGGAAGTAGTGACTGCCACTCCAAAGGTCCCTTGACTTCTGAACCATCATCATGACTATCATCAGTCCAATTTCTACCTCTTGGGAATCTAAGTGCATAGTTTGAGTTAACTGAGCGTAGGACTGAAGATTATCACGTTGATTGGGTGGGCACAAATAAACTTTGAGCCTTTATCCTTTGTTTCTTAAACCGTGAACCAGACCATGTTACAACCCTCAAAAGACCTAACTGAAGCAAGGTTATTTTGAAAGCATACTACAACAAGGTTATGTAAACTGAATCCAAAAGATCTTTGCAGATCATTTATTTTGGCATCATACCTTTTTCTTTTACCTTTCACTTTTAAGTGTCTTGGACCATCGTGTTTTGACCAATGACTCGTTTATTTTGCATCTTTCGAAAATGATTTTGATTTCAAAAGTTGCATGAACTTTGCATTACCATGTTTGTATGAATACTTTTGTTTACAAACTGACTTTCCTCTCAAGAAATTTTCAAACAGTTGAGAAACTTGATCGGTGATCCTATCAGGGGCAATTTCTTTTCACATCCTGTCGAAGAATCAGTTCAATATTTGTTCAGGGTAGGTTTTCTCAGATTTGGTTTATCCAGAAGATATTTCAAGACTTAGACTGGAGCAAGCTTTCCAAGCACACAGTGGATCAGTCATCTTCAACATCAGACAAGCTGAAGCAATTATCAATTCATCTACAACAGACAGCTAATATGGGGCAGTTTACTTGAAGAATCCCCAAGAACCTATTCATCCTTCCTACAAGGATCATCTATTTAGTACAACTTACTAGTGCGGATGAGATGTGTTCAGCGGTAGCATCTTTAGTCCCCAAGTAGAATGAAAATGATCTCTGTGTTGAGGAATTAGTCTTCTAGTTTTGTCTTTTCACCAAAAGAGTCAAGCCTTATCGTCGACGTCTGCATTTGCATTTGATCATATATCATGGCATAATTCATATACATATGCAGAGCATGAATGTTTCATTCTCATTTGCATTTCTTCATAGGTCGTGTCGTTACCAACGTCTTGTCTTGTGGTCAAAGTCCAACTCATTTGGCACCTATCAAACAGTTTTTGTCGTGTCTATCTGAAGTTCTCCCATATATGACATTTCTTATCCAATTTTTTTCGGATATGTTTGTTCCTCTTACATCCAATACCATTCTTAGATAGTGTGTTTATACCTTTCATTCAAGGCCATTATTGGATGTCTGGTATCTTTTTTATCCAACTCCATTCTTGGATGTCATGTGATTCTCTCGGATGTTTTTCCAGATTGAGTCTTTGTTCTAATGTTCTTCCAGAACTTATCTGATGTTTTTCCAAATATTCCTTTTGATTCTGATGTTTTTCCAGAATCTATCTGAGGTTTTTCCAGATTTGTCTCTCTCTCTCTCTCTGATATTTTTCCAGATTGAGTCTTTGTTCTGATGTTCTTCCAGAACTTATCTGATGTTTTTCCAGATATTCTCTTTGATTCTGATGTTTTTCCAGAATCTATTCGAGGTTTTTCCGGATTTGTTTCTCTCTCTGATATTTTTCCAGTTTGAGTCTTTGTTCTGATGTTCTTCCAGAACTTATCTGATGTTTTTCCAAATATTCCCTTTGATTCTGATGTTTTTCCAGAATCTATCCGAGGTTTTTCCGAATTTGTTTCTTTCTCTAATGTTTTTCCAGATTGAGTCTTTGTTATGATGTTCTTCCAGAACTTATCTGATGTTTTTCCAGATATTCCCTTTGATTCTAATGTTTCCCCAGAATCTATCCGAGGTTTTTCCGGATTTGTCTCTCTCTCTATGATGTTTTTCCAGATTGAGCCTTTGTTTTGATGTTCTTCCAGAACTTATCTGATATTTTTTCAGAATCTATCCGAGGTTTTTCCGGATTTGTTTCTCTCTCTCTCTGATGTTTTTCCAGATTGAGTCTTTGTTCTGATGTTCTTCCAAAACTTATCTGATGTTTTTCCAGATATTCCCTTTGATTCTGATGTATTTTTAGAATCTATCAGAGGTTTTTTCGGATTTGTTTCTCTTTCTGATGTTTTTCCAGATGTTTCTTTTGTTCTGATGGTTTTCCAGACCCCTTTTGTGTCTATCTGATGCTTTTCCGTATATGACTTTTGTTCTGATATTCTTCCACAACTCCTTTGTTGCTTATCTGACGTTCTTCCAGATATGTCTTCAAAATTATCATTTTCCGTGTATTTAATGATTTTCTAAATATTTCAGATGTATCTTCATAATCTGTGTCTTCATCTAATGCTCTTCTAGATGTCTTCAATTTGTTTCTGGCTTTGATTAGCGACTGTTGAATATTTTCAAGTATGTTTTCATTCTCCATGTCGTACTTGGCTGGATGTGTCCTGGAGTTTATTTAATGTTTTTCCAAATATCTCTGGTGTGTTTCGAAGTTTATTCAATGTTCTTCCGAATATCTCTGATGTTTGTTGTGGTTTCTAGAGTCCATTCAATGCTTTTTTGGATGCCTCTGATGTTTGTTTCGATGTCCCTCATATATTTCCCAAATTTCTCCTCACCTCATTCAATGATCTTCTGAATGTTGTGTCTCTTTTCCATCCAGTTCCATTCATGGATGATGATTGTTGATTCTCCAATGAAGCTAATTTAATGTTATTCTAAATATCTCCGATGATTGCTAATTTATCTCTGATACTTGTTCTTTTCCAAAGTTTCATTCAATGTTCTTCGGAATGTCTTTGATGGTTGTTATTGTTCTTTTCCAGAGTTTTGTTCAATGTTCTTCTGACAAAACCTCTGATGATTGTGACTCTTTCTCCAGTAAGTTTGCTTTTTCTTTATAGATGTTTCTGTTATTTCACTATGTGTTATTTTCAGCATCTGATATTTTTCCGGATGTCTGTGTTTGTTTAGGGTTTGTCCCTCTCTTTTTAAATATTATTGGATACTCTTTGTCACCTTGGCAGATGTCCATAATATCATGTATTCCTCAAATTGTGTCTCCTTGAAACTTTTCCCCGTGAAGTTGTCGGTCTTTCCCCAGTAGGGTTGCAACATCTTCCTAGTATATATTCATCTCCTGTGACATCTTTTCTCATAGGATCTTTATCTTGCGTTCATATCATATCATAAGCATTTTGTGGTATCTTAGGGCCGAAAATTGCCCATGTTTGTATTTAAGTCTCTCCTATCTCGTTGAGACGAAAGTTTCAATCTTCACATCTCCGGATCAAAGAAACTTAAATAGGGGTATCTGTCACACACTAATTTTTTTACTCTAAGATCCCATGTCTTTTTACATCATCTGTGTTGTTTATCATGTCTTTCATCTTGCATAATACGCAATTTATCATATGAAATAAACTTTTTGGGACAGTTTAAGCCATTTTAGCGGGTAAAATTTATTTCAAAATTTGACCGAACGCCGTATTTTTTTTTAATAGTATATTTTACATTGATTATTTTGGTATATTCAGTTTATTTTTATTTTGTGTACTTCGATACCGGTCCAATTATTCGTTTTTTTACCGTTTTTATTTATACTTTTAAATAATATATTTTTTAATTAATCATTTTTTTTAGTTAATACCTTTTCTTATTTATACTTAATTTTTAATTTTGATTTTTAATTTTGATTTTATTTATTTTTTAGAAATTTTCCAAATAAGTCTCATAAATTTATTTACTTTTTAGAAACTTATCAAATAAGTCTCATAAATTATTTACTTTTTAGAAACTTGTCAAATAAGTCTCATAAATTATTAGAAACTTGTCAAATAAGTCTCATAAATTATTTACTTTTTAGAAACTTGTCAAATAAGTCATACACTCTTTTTTATTTTTCCAACACTACGCCAGAAATGATTTTTGCCAGCGCAGGAAAGACATCACTTTCTAAAAAAGTGTTGCTAAAGAGTTAAAAAAAATGGGGAAAAAACTCGCTGACTTAAGAAGCGCTTCTAAAAAAGCGCTTCTAAAAGTGTCAATTTTGTAATACAAAAGAAAGCGCTTTCCAGAAAGCGCTGCTAAAAGGGAGGCTACGAAAGCGCTGCTAAAGGGGGGGGGGGGGGAGCTACGAAAGCACTTTCTAAAAGCGTTGCTAAAGGGGGGGCTACGAGAGCGCTTTCTGAAAGCGCTGCTATGGGGGGGGGGGGGGGGGCATACGAAAGCGCTGCTTTAGAGGGGGCATACGAAAGCGCTTTTTAAAAGCATTGTTATATGTGATATCTATTTAATAAAATATTTTATTTCAGACATTCGTTTCATTTTTCATCCGACAACACTTTTTGAAAACGAAACACAACAACTTCGCGACAAACCCTATTCACTTCGTCCGTCCATCATTTCCGCCACCGTCGTCTCCCTCCGTCCGTCGTGCTTCCTCTGTTCGGCCATTCCACCATTTTCAAGGTACTTTGATTTTCATGTTCTCATTATTTATACTCTTATATGATTAGTGTATAAGAACTAAAACATGCATATTTTGATGAAATAATAATGTATAAATTTTGGAATGATAGTGTAGGGAAACAGTATAGAAATGTTACTCCATTCTTTGAAATTTTCTTACAAAGATTCATATTGTTGTTATTACTTGCTGTTGATACCATTTTGATCTTTTTTGAACCACTTGTGGTGGCTGACACGGTGGTGCCTCCGCTTCCGGTGTTGCTCATGAATTAAAATATATAAAAAATCATTAAAATTAGTTAGTGAGAACAAAAAAAAAGGATCTTATTAATTAATGTAACTGGTTTTAAGTGAGATTTAGTAGAAAAAGCTGAACATGGTAAAAAAATTAGTACTATTAGTACTATTGGTAATATATCAAAAATTTGTTTTAAATAATAGTATATACTAGTTGAAGTTAATATGGCTCCCATGCAAAGTCATGTATTCACAAAAGTATGATAAGAAACTCTAACATGCACCATATGTTTTTCATTTCATATGTATTTGTCATTCATTTAATAAGTGTGTTTGTTTGAATTACAGGTAATATGGCTAACAACGAGGAAAACTCACATGATACTCCTTTAGAGGGTGGAAACGAACCAGTACATGATGTGGAAGGATATATTTCAAGAGGAATAACGATTATGAAGGGAATCATTCGTGTGAGAGATAAAGTTATAAAATATGATCTGCATTGGAATGAAACAGACCAGTTAATTGAGCCTAACGGTGCGATGTTAACAAGTTATATTGGTGCACTTGTTCGCTCGCAAATTCCAATCACTTGTGATAATTGGAGAATTCCATCGTTGAAACCCGCTAAATAAAAAATATGGAGTGAGATACAGGTATCATATCTGACATTATTTATTTTTGTTGACGGTTATGTCTTTAAATTATTTATACTAACACACTATATGTATGTTAATTTGTTTAATTTGCAGAGGTCTTTTAATATTGATGACAACCGGAAAATATTGCCTTCAATTAGCTGAAAAAAGACTTAGAGGATTTCGAGCATTTTTAACGAACAAGTTTCTTAAGGATTCTGATGGAAACTTTGTTGAGTTAGAGCGACCAAAGAAGTATGTGGATTTGATTTCACTTGAAGAATGGGAGACTTTTGTTTCCAAGAGAAGAACCAAAGAATTCCATGTAATTTTATCTTATCATGAACAATGTATAATATATATACTTATTTCACATGAGTTCTGATATGGCTTAAACTTGTTTTTTCAAGTTGTGAGTGACATAAATCGGCAACGAGCATCAAAACCCGCGTATCCATACAGAAAAGGGCGTTTGGGATATACACGCTTACAACAGAAAATAGTAAGTATATATAAATGCTTTATTAAGATGAAATTAAAATACGAGAAAAGTGAAGCTTATTATCTATCTCAATGTGCAGTTAGAAGAGGAGAAAAGTGATACAACATTTGTTCCGAAACATGTTTTGTGGAAGGGTGCTCGTGTGGGTAGAGATGGAGTTGTTCAGGAAGATGTTCAACAAGTTTTTGAGCAATGTGTAAGTATAACATTAGTTCTGTCATAAACTCAAAAGTGTAGTAACATATAATATATTTATGCTTTTTAATACATAGTGATATTTTTCTGCATTTCAGGAGAGTCTATCCTAGACTATAACTGCATCTGAAGACCATGATTGCAGGAGCCTACTCAGTCGAGTATTAAATGTTCCTGAGTATACTGGTCGTTGTGAGGGGTAAGGGGTTTGGTGTCACTCCAACAAAATTGTATAAGAATCCAAAGAAAAAAAATCCGACCAATAAAGAAGTCATGGAGTCGTTGGAAGAATTGAGAGCTCAAGTTCGTGAATTGCAAAAGGACAAAGAGAGATACATGTCAGAAAGGCTGCGGTCATGAGTTTAAGGATACTAGTGACAAAGATAGTATCAATTGTAATTTTCAGCAGAAACTTCCCGAGGTAACTATATATGATGAAGGAAGGTATTTTCGGATTTGCTTATGATGAAACAATTGCTAAAGAGGATTTGGATCAGGTTTTCCAACATTCTGAATTGGGCATCGGTGTTATTCATTTATACATCAGGTATTTCGATATTTTAATTAAATATATAATTGATCAATTTATTTGCTCATTACAATTAATATTAAACCTAATGTTGTTTATGTTTTTATTTAAGGTTCTTATATGAAAGGTTGTTGGTCCCGCATCAATTGATAGAAAGGTTCTCATTCTTATCTTCTAGTTGTATCAACGCACGGTTAATCGAACACAATCTAGATGCAGTCAGAGATTACGTAGTCTGAGCATTTATGGTCACAAATATAGAAAAGTTGTATTTTTTGTCATATAATACTGGCCATGGGTTAGATTTCATTCTAATTTCATTATTATAATTATTCTTTTTAAACATTCTCTATAACATTTTCATTTAAAATTTTGTCTTATTTTACAGTGGACACTGGTTGTTGGTTGCGATTAATCCGATAAAAGAAATTGTGTATTATTTGGATTCATTGGATGGGGATCAAACAAAATATCCTGATATGAAGAAGATGGTTGATACGCAAGTGATGAGATTGTTCTGAGTAATTCGTGTATATCTTTATTTATTATGTGATATTGTTATAAATATTCGTTTATATTATGTTTAGAGCTATACAAATATTTCAATCACAAAGACAAGCAAGAGTACCAAAGAGTATGGCTAACAACATTAGTTGGATCAGAGTGCAGGTATATTATCACAATTTTGATTATTATAGTGATGTTGGTTGCTAAAACTAGTTAAACTATATATCCTGATATGTGTTGCACCCCAAAATTTGCCCAACCTTTTCTTAACTTGGTTTATGTTTCATTTCATTTCTTTCTAGCATTTGCATTGCATAGCATTTTTCATTGAACAGGGGATCAAGAGTTTGTGCATAGCAAGAGGAGTCTACTCAGAGGGTTGAGCCTAAGCAAGGGGTGTTACTCAAGTCTGGATGGTCATCAAATCATCTAGAGGAGGGGACAATGATCTTGTGAAGGAAAGGATGGATGTGTGTGGATCAACTCCTAACTTGGAGGCCATTTGAAGAGCATCCGAGGATTGTGAATGCATGGTTATGGATATAATATTTTGAGAGAACTCATTGAGTGCCTTGAGGGTCATTGTGGAGCTCATCCAAGTGTTTGTGCTAAGTGTGAAATGTTACAATTGAAGGTGTTACATCTAGGGTTTCACCCGGCTAATGTTCAGTCAACTATGCAATTGAAGGAGATTAAAACTCAATTCAAAGTATCTATGGTCATGGGATTTTGTGTTTAGACATATGAGATATCATTTCAAGTTCAATTCATCAAGGATCAAGGGGAGAAGAAGTTACTAAATTAGGGTTCTCAGGGTAAAAATCCCCTATTTAGTGCCTGACTTCAAGACAACCTACCTCAAGATAAAATTTTCATCTCAACTTTTGACCAACATGGAACTTGTAGAGCATGTTCTTAGCTTTAATTTGAGTACTAGAAGTCCTTGATTGGATTTATAGAACTCAAGTTATGATCGAGACAAGTTACAGGTCATCAGAGGGATGTGATTTTGGTCAACAAAAGTCAACCAACTTCCAAGCCATTTTTGACCTAGAAGGATGTTTCTCCTCAAATTTTGGCCAACATTAAAGTTGTAGATCTTGGTCTTAGCTTTCCAAAATGTACTAGAAGTCTTTCATCTGATTTGTAGAACTCAAGTTATGAGGGTTACAAGTTAGGGGTATTTTGGGAAAGTAAGATTACAGGTCATAAAATTATAGGTCCATTTCACCAACTTGCACACTTCAAATGAAGATTTTTCCAACATCAAACTTGCTCCAAATGGTGTTATTTGCTTATTCAAGCATTGAGAAGTCATGGAATTGGTTTGGTTTGAGGTTTTGATATTTGAATTTTCATGGAAAAAGGTTTAAAAGGGCAAAATTGGAATTATGGCATTTTTTTTATCAATTTGGTGCAAATGAGTGCATTTTCTGAGTGCAAAAAACATTTCAAATGCATTGGCAATATTACATTTTAGAATTGAGGTGTGTAAGTGAGCCATTTTCAAGGTTTCTTCACTATGAAGTTACACAATCAACATGAGCCATTGAGATCAATTAAGGCTCTAATCCTGACCATTCATGCTCCATGTGATACTAGCAAGTGTTTCCAACCATTTTGGAGCCAAAACTAGTGCATTTTCGTGTACATGAAAACTTGAAAAACTCACTTCCTTGGATTTTTCATTGGGCTGCTAGAGGATTAATTTGGGCTCAAATATCATCAAGATCCATCATATATAATGTTTTGAATCTTCACAAACCATCAAAAGTGCAAATTGGAGCCAAACTGATCATAAACGATTTTCAAAAAGTGGGAGAAATTCAAATTTTGAATTTGGAGATTGAAGTTGTTTCAAGGGAAAATGTGAATTGAGAAAGCTTCAGTGAAGTTCAGTGAACGATTCTGGGCAATTACCTTCAAGCTTGAGCTCCATTTGAAGGCTCAGTGGAAGTTCTCCACTAGGTAATTGAAATTCAACTTTGCACTCTTGTTAAGCATCAATTCACTGCCATTTTGCATACTTGAGACGTAGAAGTCATGTAGATCATTAAAATGTAAAACGAACTGGCATTGGTTGTGATTGTTGGATGATGCTCAATTTTGTTTGGATCTGTTTTGGCTTGTTTGTGCACGATCTTGCTTGTTTAATGATGAATCTGTAACCTACGTGAGCTCTAGATGAGTTTTAGATCAAATTGGGGAGGTTTTGGTGAACTTTGAATTTTGATGTTCATTCTTGTTGTCTTCGGGTTTGGAGATTTATGCATGATAAGTTAGGACTTCTAATAGCTTTTCGGTTTCTGGTTGTCCTAAGTCGGCGTTGACTATCACTGGTCTTTTTAGTTCATCGTCTAGGAATTCATATCTAAGGTTTTTGGGTAGTGTTTTAAGTTCTAAAGATGGGTTCTTCGGACCTGGCATATGGTTTGGGGTCAGTGCTAAGCTTTCGCTTAGGCTGTCGTCTTTATACGGTTTACGCCAATCATCGTCTTTAGAAATATCGGGTATTTGAATCTTTATTATTTCTGAATATGTGGTCTCTTCATTTTCAAGTTCTCTTATGCATTCGTCAATTTTATCTACTAAATAGCAGGTATCGTCTATGGCTGGTGCTTGTAAGAACTTGGTGAGAATGAACTCTATCTTTTTTCTCCTACTTCGAATGTTAGCCTTCCTTTCTTCACGTCTATAATAGCTCCGGCTGTAGCTAGGAACGGTCTTCCTAGGATAATTGGGGTAACAGAGTCCTCTTTGATGTCCATGATTATGAAGTCGGTTGGGATGTAGAATTGTCCTATGCGTACTGGAACGTTTTCCAGTATTCCGACGGGGTATTTTACTGATCGGTCAGCTAATTGTACGGACATTTTGGTTGGTCTTAGGTCTCCCATATTCAGCTTTTTGCATATAGATAAAGGCATAACACTGATACTGGCTCCTAAATCGCACAGAGCTTTGTCTATTACGAACTTTCTATGACGCAGGGTATGGAGAAACTACCTGGGTCTTTTAATTTAGGAGGCATGCGGTTTTGAATTATAGCGCTACACTCTGCAGTAAGTGTAACTGTTTCGTTATCCTCGATCTTTCTCTTATTTGACAGGATTTCTTTGAGAAATTTAGCGTATGACGGCATTTGAGTTATCGCTTCTGTAAAAGGAATAGTGATATTCAACTGTTTAAGGAGCTCTACAAATTTCTTAAACTGTCCTGAAGTTTTAGAGTTTATTAATCTTTGAGGATAAGGGATAGGTAGTTTATATGGCGCTGGAGGTGCTTGAGTTTTTTCATTTGCGGTATCCTCCTTCTCGTTGTCTTCCTTCTTCTCTAACTCGGATTCCTTTTCTGCTTGTTCAGTTGGTTTTTGTTGCATGGATGAGTTTTCGGTCCTCGGATCGATCGGTTCGTCCAATTCTTTTCCACTTCTTAATATGACAACATTTGCTTGACCTTTTGGATTCTGTTCGGGTTGTCCAGGAAAGTGCCAGCGGGTGCTGCAGCAGAGGCTTGTTGTTGATCCACTTGTGATATCTGTGTTTCTAACATTTTGTTGTGGGTGGCTAAAGCATCTACTTTTCCGGTCAACTGTTTAATTTGCTCGCTAGTGTGTATGTTTTGATTCAGGAATTCTTTGTTTGTTTGAGCTTGAGTAAGCTATGAATTTTTCCATCATCAGCTCGAGGTTTGATTTCCTAGGTGCAGTCTGAGCAGCAGCTGGTTTCTGATATCCTGGCGAAGCAGTAGGCATTTGCAATGCATTATCGCTTTTGTAAGAAAAGTTTGGATGATTTCGCCAACCTGGGTTGTAAGTATTTGCGTAGGGATTTCCTTGAGCATAATTTACTTGGTCTGGTGGGATTCCGGCTAGCAATGGGCATTCGGGTGCATTATGAGTGGTGCTTCCGCATAACTCGCAATTTGGATTTACGGCAGCGACGGTTGCAGTGGGGTTAACGGTCAGACTGTCAATCTTCTGTGCTAGAGCATCTACTTTAGCGTTGAACTTTTCAAGGCTGCTGATCTCGTACATCCCACCTTTCGCTGTGGTTTTCTCTATTGGAGTGCGTTCACCTCCCCATTGGCAGTGGTTCTGAGACATGTTTTCGATTAGTTGATAGGCTTCGTCGTATGGCTTATCCATAAGTGCACCGCCCGCGGCAGCGTCTATTGTTAATCTGGTATTGTATAAAAGCCCATTATAGAAAGTATGGATTGTCACCCAGTCTTCTAGACCGTGGTGAGGACATGTTCTCATCATATCTTTGAATCGTTCCCATGCTTCGTAAAGAGATTCAGTATCTTTTTGTCGAAATCCGTTGATTTGAGCTCTAAGCATAGCAGTTTTGCTTGGCGGAAAATATCTCGCTAGGAAGACGTTCTTCAACTGTTCCCACGTCGTAACGGAGTTGGATGGTAAAGATTGTAACCATGTCCACGCTCTGTCTCTAAGAGAGAATGGGAAAAGACGAAGTCTTATCGCGTCTGGAGTTACTCCATTTGCTTTCACTGTGTCTGCGTATTGTACGAACTTTGTTAAATGTTCGTTTGGGTCCTCAGTTGCATTTCCTGAGAATTGGTATTGTTGTACAGCTGACAGCAATGATGGTTTCAGCTCAAAATCATTTCGAGTAATAGCTGGGGCAGCAATGCTACTTCTAGGCTCCATCTGAGAGGGTGTAGCGTATGCCTTCAGCGGTTTGTTTTGAGGTCCTTCAGCCATCTTTGATTTTTCTTCGGATTTGGGAATGGGAGTGAGAGGATCGGGAATGTTATGTTTGAGTTGGTACTCAATGATTCGGCTTCTTAAATGTAAGAAGCGCTCTAGTTCTACGACTGAAGGTTTCAAGATATCGCCTTGTGGGCGATTACTTGGCATACAATCGACAACACTAGTAAAGGAAAAATGAAAATAGTTAACCTAGTCTATACGACGTAACAGAAGGTTACACTATTGACTAAACGGGTCCCCGGCAATGGCGCCAAAACTTGGTCGCGACTTTCTATGTCTAATACAACCTAACTGCAAGTGCACAGTCTATCGCGTAGTAATAATAGATATCGATCCCACAGGGACTCGTAATCAAACTAGTGTTCTCGGGAGTTACTATGTTTAGCTAGGTAGATAATGTTTAAGGGAATAAGATTGTCACTAAAGGGAACTAAGAATGTTACTTAAATTATAATTACGTGAATCGATATGCAGTAATTATGTTCTTCGGGGATTTGACAAGTTACCGGTATATGAAATATTTTTCATAGTTTATTTAAGCAGAAAATAGTGATCTGAAGACTCTCGTCTCACAATGGTTGTTGACGCTAATCATAATTCTAAGGGCCAAATGTACGCTTTCGTGTCCATTCGGGGTTAAAACTATTTTTTGGAAATCTCTAAGTTCTAATTCATTTTAAAGTGCTTTCGCTGTTATTAAAACGAGTGACTAGTGTTTACTATCTGGTCTTGCCGCAACTTTCGCTAGTTGGTTCGTACCTTAATTAATTTCCCACTTTCGTGGCAAAACTACTTTTAAATAAGTTCTCGCTTTCGCGACGAAGTTTATTCAGTAAATAAATTTAAACACTCAGACCATAAACAACTTTTTGAAAAAGAAAGTTTTCAACCAGTTATTATCAAATCCCGTCCGAATTATTATTACATATCGATTACTTTGATTTAGCTAGACATGGATTTGGGAAAGGCAAAACATGAATGAAAACAATGAATAATAACATGCATCATAATGAAAACTAAAATTACGATTAAAATTAGAAACCTGTAAATATTCCAATTGACCTTTGGGCAGATCCTCCACAAATGTTGGCAGGATTCTGGTCTTTATGCCAATTGATCGTACAAGGGAAATAGGAATTATAGAAGAAATGAAAGGCAACAAAAAAATAGAAAAGAAAATAAAACTGAACTTTTGCTCTGGAAATGAAATTGGGCAGCACTTCGTTGTTAGAATGCGGCTCCCTTTCTCAGCTCCCCTCCTTCCCCTTTTATAGAAATAGAATTCTAACGGTTATAACTTGAAGAAGGTGGACTTAGAGGCAGAATTATCAGGGAGTAGTGGTCCACTATTTGGGACTTGGAACTGCTTCTTGCACGTGCATTTGAAGTTGGGCGTTTTTGCCTGCATGACGGTCGTCACGGTGTGTGACGGTCGTCACCCGTGTGACGGTCGTCATGGAGCTGTGACGGTCGTCACAGCAGCAAAATATGCATTCTACGTTTTTCATGTTGTTTTCATCCGGTTTTCGTCCATATTTCATTTGTGATTGCTTCTTTTCTTCATATTGCTTTGTTTAGACGTGATTATCAAATACCTGCAAAATATCAGACAAATAACACGGAAATAACCCGAAATCGGATCGAAAACAGTTAAACATCAGTTGAATTATGCATCAATATATATATACGATTTCGTGTTATCAAACTCCCCTAAGCTTGAATCTTTGCTTGTCCTCAAGTAAAACAGGAAAAAGTCGGCAAGCACGAGGCAGCTTCCTCATTCACAAAGCTGGGAAAAACCGGGATTCTTAGTAAGAACAAAACGAGTACGGTGACGACACTGGACTATAAGTCTTCGGAGGTCTCCTTCTTATGCAAATCGGTCCCAGTCATGCTACTGTAGCTTGGTGTCAAGGTTCTTGCGTCAAATTCACCCTGTTTGTTCTAGCGCAATCACATTAAGCCTGTTGTCCATACACTTTCATGGCAAGTCGACCTGTTAGTGAATATGATCTCATTTCTGTTTTGATCTTTTTCATTGATCATAAGCTTATACCATTGATTTTTTCAATGAGTTTTCGTGCCGTTGGGCTAAATGCTCGGGTGAGGAGCACCTAACTTAGAGGGAAACGCGTCTTTATATTTTTGGCTATATGGCTTTCTTTTCATGATTTTTCATCTTTTTGGAGATCATACACTTATTTGCATCGGTCGCTCGCTTAGAAGTGTTTTAGGATGGTGCTGACTGCTAGTATAAACTACTTGGGGCTGAGTTTGCGTAGACACTTGAAACTTTGGTACACGTAGGTAGTGAAACCGACTCGCATAAATCGGAGATCTAAGGTGTCAGGACGGTACTGGTTTTGTTAGAATTGTCGTCTCCTCGGAGTTTCAAAACTTGGTTTGAACTTGGGCGCATTCTCGTGATGCTTTTGCTTTTGAGGAACGAACGAAAAATTTTTGTTTACGTCGAATAAGGTGGGGATGTTTGCGTAACGGAAAAAGAATATATAAACGATCTTTTATTTGCTAGAACGTGAAAATGTTCGAATTGAAATTACAAAAATAAAAGTACACAGGAATGGGAAATAAACGCTCCGCTCCCACACTATCTCAATCAGTGTCCCCACTGATTTGAAAAAATGCGAGAGGGAGATACAACGGAAATGAAAGTACAAAGAAACTGAAAATATAGTAAACAAATAAGGAAAATGGTAACTAATCACGACCTCTGCCTCGGTCACGTCCTCGCACGCGTCCTTTGGCTCTGACTTGGTCGACTCGGTCCTCAAAACTCATTGCTCCGGTATGATAGACATAGTCACGGAGGCCTTCGAACTGCAAGGTCAGATTCACCAAGTTCTCAGTAATGGTTGCTTGGCCGGTTTGTAGTTGTTGCATTTGGGTCCGATTCCAAGCTTCGAACTGCTCTGCTCGCTGATTCTGCTGCTGCATCATAGCGAGTATCTGGGCCTGCTGGTCGAGAGAGCGGCGGAGGTCTTCTTCTGAGTAGTCGGGCTCTGGACGATGGCGGCGGCGGTGGTAGGATGTACCTTCGGAAGGAAGTGGTTGCGATGCCTCCGATTGCTCGGGTCTGTCCAACTCAGCTTGGATTTCGTCATCAGAACCTTGGGTGTGGTCTTGAGTTGGAGCAGCGGCAGCAGGAGGGGCAGTGAGGTAAAATTGCCAGTTGGTACGATCCTCTGGGTGAATCCGGGTGCGTGATGGAAGGATGATGCTTCAGACGGTTTTGCCACGCACTACCGGGTGGTACTTGCCATCGGCTCTGGAACGGATGAGGTGAGAGGCTCTGCAGTGGTCGGTGTCGAGGAACACCGAGGGAATGGCATGGAGGTGCTGGAGGCGGTCACCGAGGTTCAGCCCAAGTGCAATGGCAGTGACAATCCCACCAAAGTAAAATGGCTTAGAGCCACAGTTACAGTTGGCCTGAATGTGGGCCAGGAGGAACGGAGCGGCGTTGATGGGCTCGTTGTTGAAGACACAGCGGAGAAAGAAGAGCTCTTTCGAGTTCACCTTATGGTTGCTATCCTGGGCGAAGATGGTGTTGCTCAATGCTCGGTGGAAGTACCAGATGGTCGGGTTGTGGATATGCGTTGCGTGCAGAGAATCCCAACCATCGACATTGATGCCGGTTAACTGGTACCAGAGCGCGAAGGCTTCGTGCTGGAACTGTTCGGTGAGGCGGCGGTGAGCATTGTCGCCACGAGGGAATTGTAAGATGGCGGCAATCTGGTTCTGGTTCACTTGATAGTTCGTGCCGAACATCCGGAAGCATGCGGCACCGGAGTGTTGGCTGAGGTCGCCGCTGGAAGTGACATAGGTGAACGAACTTAGGAACTCGAGGGTGAGTTGTTCGTACGTCGGCAGCGGATTGGTGCAGAGGTTCTAGATGCCGGCTCTTTGAAGCATCCAAGTGACGCCTTCAAGGAGTCCGAGCTCCGTGAGCGATGGGATATGTGGATAGTGGGTCGGCTAGAGCGACCGTTGGTGGAAGGCGATATAGTTGGCTCGCTGTCTCTCTCCTGAGTCACCGTCGCTGAACACAATGTTGCTGAGGTCTGGGGTTTCGTTGTTTCTTGCCATTGTTAGAGGATACAGAGGAAATGTGGATTGAGTTGGTTCTGTGGAGTGGAAAAAT
>OZ012741.1:476274124-476276624 GCA_963859935.3 Lathyrus sativus | reverse complement strand
TGTGCGTGTGCGCGCGAGTGGCGTGCGTTAGTGCATCCGTGCCTGCGTGCGTGTGGGTGTGTGTGAGCGTGTGCGTGTGTGCGTGTGTGCGTGCACGCACCCGCGCGTATGCTAGTGCGGGTGCGTGCACGCGGGTGTGTGTATGTGTGTGTGTGTGTGTGTCTGTGTGTGCGCGCGTATGTTTTTGTGTGTGTGTCTAAGTGTGCGTGCACACGTGTGTGTGTGTGTGCACGTGCGTGCCTGCATGTTTGTGTGTGTGCGTGCATGTGTATGTGTGTCTGTGTGTGCACGCGCGTGATTGCACGTGAGTGTGTGCGTGTGTGTGCGTGTATGTGTGTGCAAGCGTGTGTGCGTGCGTGTGTGTGTGTGTGTGTGTGAGCGCACATGCATGTCTGTGTGTGTGAGCGTGTGTACGCACGTGTGTGTCTGCGCACGCGTCTGTGTGTGTGTCCGTCTGTGTGTGTATGCTTGTGTGTGTGTGCACGTGTGTGTGTGCGTGTGTGTGTATGTGAGTGCGAGCGGCGTGTGTTAGTGTATGCGTGGGTGCACGCGCACGGGTGGTTTTGTGTGTGTGTGAGCGTGCGCGTGTGTGTTTGTGTGCGCGCACGCATGTATCTGTGTGTGTGTGTGTATCTGTGTGTACGGGCGCATGTGTTTGTGTGTGTGTGTCTGTGTGTGCGTGCACGCGTGTATGCGGGTGTGTCTGCGCAGGTGCGTGAATGTGAGTACGCGTACGAGCGTGCGTGCCCGCATGTGTATTTGTGTGTGCGTGCGCACGTGTTTATTTGTGTGCGCACGTGCGTGTGTATGTGTGTGTGTGTGTGCGTGTGTATTTGCTTGTGTGTGTGAGAGAGAGAGAGAGAGTGTGTGTGCCGCACACGCGCGTGTCTGTCTGTGTGTGCACGCACGTTTGTGTATGCGAGTGTGTGTGTGTGTCTGAGCGGGCGTGTGCGTGCCTGTGCGTGTGTATGTCTGTGCGTGTGTGTGTGTATGTGCGCGCACACATGTGTGCGTGTGCACGCGCATGAGTTTGCACGCACGCACGTGTTCATATTTTTATGCGCGCACGTGTGTGTGTGTGTGTATATCTATGTGTGTGTGAGAGTGTGAGCACGCGCGCGCGTGTGTCTGTGTCTGTGTGTGTTTGTATGTGTGCGTGCGCGTGTGTGTGGGTGTGAGAGAGAGAGTTTGCGCACGCGTGTGTGCGAGTGCGTGCGCGCGCGCCCACCTATTAAAGTTTGTGTGTGTGTATTTGTGCGCGCACGTGTGTGTGTGTGTGTGTGCATGTGTGCGTGTGTGAGATAGAGTGTGCGCACGCGTGCGTGTGCGTGTGTGTGTCTCCGTGTGCACGCGAGTCTGTGTGTGCGCGCGTGTGCGTATTTGTGTCTGTGCGTGTGCGTACGTGCGTGTGTTTGTGTTGGTGAGTGCGCACATGTGTGTGCGTGTGTGTGTATGTTTGTATGTGTGGGTGTGTATGTGCGTGTGTGGATATGTGCGTGCGAGCGGCGTGCGTTAGTGAATGCGTGTGTGTGTGTGTGTGTGTGGGTGTGTCTGCGCGCGCACGTGTATGTGTGTGTGTGTGTCTGCGCGTGCGTATTTGTATGTGTGTGTGTGTGTGTGCATGTGTGTATTTGTGTGTGTGCACGCGTGTTTGTGTGCATGCGAGTGCGTGTGTGCGTTTGTGTGTGCACGTGTGTGTGTGTGTGTGTGTGTTCACAGGTGCGTGTGTGCGTTAGTGTGCGCGTGCGTGCGTGTGTGCTTGCGCGCGCGCGTCTTTGTGGTTGTGCACGTGTGTTTATGCGCGCACGCGCGCGCGTGTGCGTGTGTCTGCGCAAGTGTGTGTGTGTGTGTGCGTGTGTGCGTGCGTGCGTGTTTATGTGTGTGCATGTTGGTGCAAACACGCGCGCGCGTGTGTTCGTGTGTATGTGTGTGTGTGCCTGTGTGTGTGTGTGAGCGCACATGTGTGTCTGTGTGTGTGAGCGTGTGCGCGTGTGTGTTTGTGCGCGCACACGCATGTGTCTGTGGGTGCGCGCACGAGTGCTTTTGAGTGTGTGAGCGCGTGCGCGTGCGTGTTTGTGCGCGCGCACGAGTGCTTTTGTGTGTGTGTGCGCGTGCGAGTGTGTGTTTGTGCGCGCACACATGTGTCTGTGTGTGTGTATGCGCGCGTGTGTTTCTGTATGCGCGCACGCGTTTATGTGGGTGTGTCTGCACAGGTGCGTGTATGTGTGTGCGCGGGCGAGCGTGCGTGCCTGCATGTGTGTATATGTGTGCGCGCACGTGTGGTTGTATGTGCGCACGTGCGTGTGTATGTGTGTGTGTGTGTGTTTGCTTGCGTGTGTGTGTGTGTGTGTGACAGTGTGTGCGCGCGCACGTGAGATTGTATTTGCGCACGTGCGTGTGTATGTGTGTGTGCGTGTGTATCTGTGTGTACACGCGCGTTTGTGTATGCGAGTGTGTGTGTGTGTGTGTGTGTCTGAGCGTGTGTGTGCGTGTGTGTTTT
>OZ012741.1:476264124-476269124 GCA_963859935.3 Lathyrus sativus | reverse complement strand
TGTATGTGTGTGTGTGTCTGTGTGCGTTCGTGCGAGTGGTCGTACTTGCGTGAGTGTGTGTGTGTGTGTGCGTGCGCACGCGTGCATGTGTTTGCGCGCACGCGTGTGTTTGTGTGCGCGTGTTTGTGTGTGTGTGTGTGTCTGTGTGTGCACGTGCGTGTGTGTATGTGTGTGTGTGTGTATGTGCGTGCACGCGCGTGTGTGTGCAAACGCGCGCACGTGTTTGTGTGGGTGTGCGCGCTCGTACTTTTGCGTGCACGTGCGAGGGATTGTTTGTGCGCGTGCGTGTGTGCACCCACGTGTGGGTGTGTGTGTTTATGTGTGTGTCTATGTGATAGAGTGTGCGCACAAGTGTGTGTGTACGTGTGTGTGTCTGTGTGTGCACAAGCGTGTTTGTGTGCACGCGAGGGCGTGTGTACGTGCGTGTGTATGCATGTGCGTGTGTGTGTGTCCGTGTGTGCGTACGTGTGTGTGTGTGTGCACGTGTGTGTACGCGTGTTTGTGTGTGTGTGTGTATGCGTGTGTGGGTGTGCACGCATGTGTGTGCGTGTGCGAATGTGTGCGTGAGCGGCGTGCATTAGTGCTTGCGTGAGTGTCTGCGTGTGTGTGTGTGCGTGTATGCATTTGCGTGTGTTCTTGCGTGCATGCGTGTGTCAGTGTGTGTGTGTGTGCCGTGTGTGCGTGCGTGCGCGTGTGTGTGTGTCTAAGTATGTGGGCACACGTGCGTGTATGCGCGTGTGCGTATGTGCGTACGTGGGTGCGCGTGTGTGCGTGTGTATGTGCGTGCGTGTTTGCACGCGTGCGTGTGTGCACGCGTGCGTGTTCGTGCGCGTACGCGCTCACGGGCACGCTGGTGTGTTTGTGTGTGTGTTTGTGTGTGCGCACGTGTGGGTGTGCGCGCGTGTGTGCGCGTGTGTATTTGTGGGTACGTGTGTGTGTGTGTGTGGACACGCGCGCGTGCGTGTTTAGGTTTGTGTGCGCGTGTAGGAGTGCCTGCGTCTGTGCGCTCGCGCGTGTTTGTGCGTGTGTGTGTGTGTCCGCGCGTGTGTGTATGTGTGCTCGCGTGTGTGAGGGAGAGAGAAAGTGTGTGTGTGCGCTTGCGTGTGTGTGTGTGTGTGTATCCGTGTGTGTATGTGCATGCGCGTGTATATGTGCACGCGTGTGTGAATATGTGTGTGTGTGTGTGTGTACGCACGCGCGCCTGTGTGTGTGCTTGTGTTTGTGTGTGTATGTATTTGTGTATGCGCATGCGAGTGTGCGTGTGTGCGTGTGTATGTGCACGTGCGTGTGAGCTTGCACACGCGTGCGTGTGTGTGCGTGCGCGAGCGTAGGCGCGCATGTGTGCTTTTTGGTATGCGCACGTGTGTGTGTGTGTGTGTGTGCGTGCGCGTGTGTATTTGTGTGTGTGTGTGTGTGCGCACAGATCCGCGTGTGCGTGTTGGTGTGTGTGCGCGTGCATGCGTCCGTGCGTCCATGTGCGCGCCCGCTTGTATTTGCGTGTGTGTTTGTGTGTGTGCGCACGTGAGCGTGTGTGTGTGTGTGAGAGAGAGAGAGAGTGTGTGTGTGTTGGCTTGCGTGTGTATGTGCACGCTCGTGTGTGTGCGTGTGTGTGCGTGTGTGTGTGTGTGTTTGTGCGTGCGTGCGTGCATGTGTTTGTGTATGTGTGTGTGTATGTGCAAACGCGCGCGTGTGTGTATGTGTGTGCAAACGTGTGCGCGTGTTCGTGTGTGTTTTTCTGTGCGTGTGTGTGTATGTGCGCGCGCGTGTTTGTGTTAGTTTGTGCGCGCGCGTGTTTGTGTGAGTTTGTGCGCGCGCGTGTTTGTTCGCCCACGTGCGTGTGCGTGTGTAAGATTGCATGTACACGCGCACGTGTAGGTGTGTGTGTGTTTGTGTGTGTGTGTGTGTGTAAGATAAAATGTGCGCACGCGCGCGCGCGCGTGTGTGTGTGTGTGTTTATGCACGCGCGTGTTCGTGTGCGTGCGAGTGCTTGTATACTTCTGTGTGTATGCGTGTGCGTGTGAGTGTCCGTGTGCGCGTGTATATGGGTGCCTGCGAGAGTGTGTGTGTATGCGTGTGTGTGTGTGTGCACGAGTGTGTGTGTGTGTGTGTGTGTGTGTATGTGTGTCCGAGCGGCATGCGTTAGTGCTGGCATGCATGCGAGCGTGTGCGTGTGTGTGTGTGTGTGTGCGTGGCGCACGCGTGTGTGTGTGTCTTTGTGTGTGCGTGTGTGTGTATGTGTGTGTGTGTGTATGCACGTGTGTGTGTGCTTGCGTGTATGTGTGTATCCGTGTGTGTATGAGCACGTGCGTGTATGTGTTCAGGCGTGTGCGAATTTGCGTGTGTGTATGCGTCCGCACGCGCGCGTGTTTGTCTGGGTATGTTTTTTTGTGTACGTATTTGTGTGCGTGCACGCGAGTGTGTGTGTTTGTGTGTGTGTGTGTGTATATGCACGTGTGTGTGTGTATGTACGTGCGTGTGTAAGTGATCTTGTGTATGTGTCTGTACGTGTGTACGTATGCGTGGGTGTAAGTGCGTGCGCGTGTGTGTGCGTGTGTGCGTGCGTGTGAGCGTGTGCGTGTGTGTACGCATATGTCAGTGTCAGTGTGTGTGTGTGTGTGTGTGCTTGTGTGTGTGTCTGTGTGTGAGCCCGCGCGTGCCTGTGTGTGTGCGCGCATGCGCGCGTGTGTGTGTGTGCATAATTTTGTGTGTGCGTGTCGGTGTGTGTGCGCGTGCATGCGTGTGTACGTCCATGCGCGCACGTGTATTTGCGTGTGTGTTTGTGTTTATGCGTACATATGTGTGTGTATGCGGATGTGTGTGTGTGAGAGAGAGAGAGTGTGTGTGTGCACGCGTGTGTGTTTGCTTAAGTGCGTGTGAGCGCGTGCGTTAGTGCATGTGTGAGTGCATGCAATTCTGCACGCGCGCAAGCGCGTGTGGGTGTGCATGCGCGCACACGTGGGTCTATGTGTGCGTGTGTGTGTCTTTGTGTGCGCGCGCGTTTGTTTGTGTGTGTGTGTGTCTAAGTGTGGGCGCTTGCGCGTGTGTGCTTGTGTGTGTGTGTGCGTCTGCGCAGGTGTGTTCGCGTTTGTGCGTGCGTGCGTGCATGCGTGTTTTTTTTTGTGCGTGTGTGTGTGTGTGTCTGTGCGTATGTGCGTGCGTGCGGCCGTGCATGAGTGAGTGTGTGTGTGAATGTGCGCGCACGCGTGTGTGTGCGCACGCGTGTGTGTGTTTGCACGCACGTACGTGCTTTTGTGTGCGTGTTTGTGTGTGTGTGTGAACGCGGGTTTGTGTATGCGTGTGTGTGTGTGTATGTGCAAACGCGTGTGTGTGTGTGTGTGCAAACGCGCGCGCGTGTTTTTGTGTATTTGACTGTGTGTGTGTGTATCTACGCGCACGCGCAAGTGTGTATGTGCAAATGCACGCGCGTGTTTGTGTGTGTTTGTGCGCGCGCGTGTTTGTTCGCGCACGTGCGTGTGCGTGTGTGTGTGTGTGCGCGTGCATGTGCATGCGCACGTGTAGGTGTGTGTGTGTTTGTGTGTTTGTGTGTATGTGTGTGTATATGATAAATTATGCGCACACGTGCGTATGTGTTTGTGTGCGTGTGTGAGTGTGTGTGTGCACGCACGTGCTCATGTGCGCGCGAGTACTTGTGTACGTGTGTGTGTGTATGTGTGTGTGTGTGTGTGTCCGTGTGTGTGTGTGTATGCGCGCACGCGTGTGCGTTCTCGCGTGTGCGTTCGCGCGTGTGTGTGTGTGGGTGCGTGCGAGTGTGTATGTATGCGTGCGTGCGTGTGCACGAGTGTGTGTGCGTGTGTGTGCGCGTGTGTGAGCGGTGTGCGTTAGTGCATGGATGCGTGCGAGCATGTGCGTGTCTGTATGCGCGCGCACGTGTGTGTGTGTGTGTGTGTGTCTTTGTGTGTGCACGCGTGTGTATGTGTGTGTGTCTAAGTATGCGCGCACGCGTATGTGTTTGTGTGTGCGCGTATGTGTGTACGCGCATGCAAGTGTGTGTGTGTGTGCGTGTGTGTGCTTACGTGTGTGTGTGTGTGCTTACGTGTGTGTGTATCCGTGTGTTTATGTGCACGCACGTGTATGTGTGCCTGCGTGTGTTAATTTGCGTGTGTGTGTCCGCACGCGCGCATGTGTGTGTGCGTGTGTTTGTGTGTGTACGTATTTTTGTGCGTGCACGCGAGTGTGTATGTGTGTGTGCGTGTGTATATGCACGTGTGTGTGTGTGTGTATTTGCGTGTGTATGTGCACGTTTGTGTGTGCGTGTGTATGTATACGTGGGTGGGTGTGCGTGTGCGTGTGTGTGCGTGTGCGTGTGAGTGTGCGCGTACGCGTGTGTCAGTGTGTGTGTATCTTTGTGTGTGTGCACGTGTGTGTTTGTGTGTGTGCGCACGTGTGCCAGGTAATGTGTGTGCGCGCACGTGTGTGTGTGCGTGTGTGTGTGTATGCACAACTTTGTATGTGCGTGTTGGTGTGTGTGCGCGTGAATGCGTGCGTGCATCCATGCGCTCGCGTGTATTTGCGTGTGTGTTTCTGTTTGTGCGCACGTGTGTGTTTGTATGCGGGTGTGTGTGTGTGAGAGAGAGTGTGCGCATGCGTGTGTGTTTGTTTAAGTGTGTGTGTGCGTGTGAGCGGCGTGCGTTAGTGCATGCGTGAGTGCGTGTGATTGTGCACACGCGCAAGCGCGTGTGGGTGTGCATGCACGCACACGTGTGTCTGTGTGTGCGTGTGTGTGTATTTGTGTGCGCGCGCGTTTGTTTGTGTGTGTGTCTAAGTGTGGGCGCTTGCGCGTGTGTGCTTGTGTTTGTGTGCGTCTGCGCAGGTGTGTTCGTGTTTGTGCGTGCGTGCATGCCTGCGTGTTTGTGTGTGTAAGTGTGTGCGTGTGTGCGTGCGTGCATGTGGTCGTGTATGAGTGTGTGTGTGTGTGTGTGTGTGTCTGCACGCGTATGTGTATTTGCATGCACGCACGTGCTTGTGTGTGCGTGTTTGTG
>OZ012741.1:476185961-476261124 GCA_963859935.3 Lathyrus sativus | reverse complement strand
TCTGGCAGACCTCAGAATAAATCTCCACATGGTCTCTGGCAGACCTCATAACTCTCCATAAATAACCCGGATCTCTGATCAAGAAATAACCGGTAGTCTGGAGGTCTAGTTACCTGCATAGCCCCGAATCCCCTCACAGGTGGGTGGCCCTATAACTGGCACAAGGTACGGCATCCTATGCGGTCGTCGGCGTCACAGACTTTCAGGGTTGATGATACGATTCCCAGAAGGAGTGGCATCATCAATTCCTGAAGAGGCCTCACTCAGCCAACTTCCAAATGATCGGTCCCCAGAGTCGACAATCCAACTAACCAGCAACCCACGCCAACCAAAGGAAGGGGCAGGAGGCCAACCAGAGGAACCTCGTCTGAGTGTAGATTTCATGGGACACCAAAGCAAGCAAAGCAAGCGGGCGCCCACTAATTTCTACTCTAATTCTAGGTGCACTCAAGCCCAGGTCCGGCTTATCTCTCAATATCAGAACACCCGTCACACCCCAATACAGCAATAATAAACAATATATATAAAGCTGAAAATACAAGGTTAGAAATATACAATAACTCCATACAAAATCCTCGACGGGAAAACAAGCGTTAGGATTGACTCTCTTAAGGGACGTTGGATCCCAAATGCATAAGAACCATCGCAGTCCTTAGCAACCAGAGATTCTGGGTTCGATCCCCAGCAGAGTCGCCAGCTGTCGCTACTGCGAAAATCGGCGCCGGCTGAACAGAAGAGTCGCCACCGTGCGTTATTTATCCCACGGGAGGGAAAGGAAACGCTCAGAGTAAACCTCGCACAACACGGGAAAGGTATGGTCATCGCAACCAAAACCTGGGTTCGGGAGTCGGTTACGCAAGGGGAAGGTATTAGCACCCCTCACGTCCGTCGTACTCGACGGGATCCACGCTTGTTTTCGGGTATGGATTGTTATTCTATCTAAACTATAGGTCAAGGGTTAAAAAGAAAAGAAAATAAAAATGACTCGGCAAAGTATCGCACTTTATGCCTACGTATTCCCGTCTGGAACGAGAAATCAGAGTCAACGTAGTTCGCCTACCTACGGGAAAGGAGGGGAAGGTTGCTCGCTAGGATATCGCATCCTATGCCTACGTACTTTCATACAGCATGAAAGATCAGAGCAAACGTAGTTCGGGCCACGTACGACACAAGTCTGTCCTTGATTGATTTTATTCCTTCTGAAAAAGGTTTTTCTGATTAACAGTCCAAGAGGACAAAAATGACGTCTTGATGAGTACACATTCTTTTACGGAAGAAGTGTCTTTTATTGTGTTTGAAATCTTTATGTGTTTTTCTGTTTGTTTTGAGAGAGAAAGAGACAGAACTCTAACCTACGGTTGCGAAGGGAAACAAACTAACCTAGTGTTATCATGCATGGGTTAAGACCTAGTGTCTATCATGCTCCTCTCTTGCACAGAGAGAAACAGAGATCCTACGGGATAGGCAGAAACAGAAACAATATCAGATATATACAGTAAAGCAGTAAAATGCATGGATGCAACAGCACAAGCGAGGCAAGGGAGTCCCACTCAACCTCGAACCTAGAAAACAATAGGCGAAAGTGAACAGGCTTCACTTCCAACCCAACAGGGTAAACAGCAAACAATACAGTTCAGAAAACCAATCAATACATCAGCAAATGAAATACAGCAAAAGAAACAGCATCAGCAGCTCTGAATCAACATCTGGCTTCAAGTAACCTCCAATCAGCTACAGGCTTCAACAAGCATCAATCTCCATCTTCCTGGCCTTCAGGTAAGGGCTTTGATCATCAGTCTTCCATCTGCAATGGCTTTTCTTCAAGCTTAAACCTCCAGGATGAGGGATCAGTCACAAGAGTGAATTGGGTGTTAAGCAATCAGCTGACTACCAAAGGTGGTGAACAAACTGCTTCTAACACAAGAGACATTTTCTCTCAAGAGTTCTATCTCATAGACACTATCACCAAGCCTTCCAAAGGAAGGGGGTGAGTGTCTTAGAGAGACTCTGAATCACAGAGAAGAATGGATGCAGACAAGGCAATCCATGTTTGAGAAACAATCTTTCTAATCTAGAGCTCTGCCTAGCTCCTAAACTCTAGTCTTCTCAGCATCTGCTAGCAAGAACCTTCTCCTCCAACTCTGACAGTTGATCTCCAATCTTTGAATCTCCAATGGCTTCATCTTCACAGATCTTCAGCTTCCCCAAGGCCCCAGACAAACCCAATACCCATACAAACAATCAATAAACCCCAGAGGGCACACCACACCAGACAACAGATATACAGACAGTAATAATAGCAGTAGGGGAATCCTAACTGTTCTCTAAGGGATCTAATAACTACCCATAACCCATATAGTCCCATAACTAATCTATTTAAATCCTAAGTCCTAAGGGGAATGAAATCAAACTCCTAAGTTGTCACCTAAAACCCTAGTTTTGCTCATGATATTCAAGCATTTATTAATCACCTAAAATTAACCTCTAAAAATGGGAACTAAAATATTTCTACAAGTTGAATATCTCATCTAAACAATATGAAAAGAGTGATCAAAAAATATTAAAGCATGTGAGAGAACAAAAATCATAAAAATAATGCATGAAATGAATCTATTTAATATGACATTTATTTAGAAAATATGAAAAAAATATGAAATAAAACTAGAAATGAAATTTTATTTTCCTATAATATTCTAGACATTTTAATGAAAATATGGTAAAAAGAATGGATTAAAAATGAATTTTTATGAATTATTTATGAATTAATGAAAATGGTAAAAATTAAAATGAATTAAAACAAATAAACCAAATAAAATGAGGGAGGGGGGTCAGAATATCAATCACGCCCAGTTCAAATCCATTGGGCCAGCAAACAGGGGGGTGTTGGTAGCGTTTTAGACAAGGCCCAGAATTACACTCAGAATCAATGAAATCATAAAACGCGCTGGGGGTACGAATAGTAGCAGAAACACGTTAGGAACTAGGAATTGGGCTCACACGGGGGTGGGAATATCAAAATCCAACTCAGGCCCGCCCGTTTCAATTAATGAAACGGTGCGTTTTGGCCAGGCTTCCATTCCCTCCAAACGCTCAGATTAAACGCTGGCCATACGATAGCTCAACAAGTCAAGGGTCCAACATGAAATGGACGGCTCAGATTGTATCTTCCCCAAATAACCTGCAACTTAGGGTTTCACTTCACCATGGCTCCATGCACGAGCAAGCTTTACACCAAGCTGTTCTCATCTTACACGCCATGAATCCACATGCTGTAAACACAAAAACCACTCCAAATTCTTCCCTATACAAGCTTAGGGCATCAATTCATCTTGAAACTCGTCACAATAACAAATCCGATTGAATCACATACTGGCCACCATTGAAATGCACTGATATGAACCTTCACCATTCTTCCTCAAACTTACCCTAAACTAATCTACACATAATGGAGGTTAATCTGATGAATCAAACTAACATTCTAACGCCTTAATCCAAGAGATTCGAACACTAACAGTTTGTTGCACCTGTCACTAACCATCACCAATCCTTTCCAAAATCATCTAACTTAATCTCTTAACCACCTAGATCAAGTCTACACTAATAAAATCATGTGAAACCAACAGAATCAAGCTAATCGAATGAAAACTTACCTGATGAGAAACCTTGAAAACAGCTATGGAAATGGAAGATATGAAGCTTTTGAGACTTGGATCTTGATTCACCAATTCAATACTCAATTCTGTATGCACAATTTTGGAGGTTCCTTGCTTGAATCATGCAATTCACTTGAACTTGTGATTTTGATGTTGATGAAAGAAACACTCGAAAATGGATGAGAACTACCAAAACCTTGCTTCAATTATGATCTAAGATGATGATGGAGTGAAATTGAATTGATCTTGATGAAGATTGATGAAGAATTTGAGAGATTTGGAATGAAACTTTTATGAAAAAGTGTGAGAAATTTGTGGAATTCTTGGTGCAAATGAGGCCAACCCTTGCCAAATTCTCCTTTCATGAATATATAGACCCCAATGGTACATTCTAGATCCATCTTGCACATTCCCTTGTTTTCAAACTTTGGCTCATTTTGATTATGTTTCTTAAAAGGTAAGCAACCATGGATAACTTCATTTTTTCCTTCTAAACTCAAAAAAGTATGTGAACCATTGTTCTTAGAATTGTTTTTCCATTCAAAATCATATATTGGAAGTCTCCATTTGGACTTGTAAATCTCCCAAACCATTTTTCACTTTGAAATTATTCACTTTATAAGCCTTTTTAGTTCATATTTTGACCAATCATGCAACTCCATGCTATGAGCTTCTCCAATAACTTGTGACCTTCTTTCTAGACTTAAAATCCCATTTGGAGCAAGTTTGATGTTGTAAGTTTTTCCATTTGAGGCCTCCTTGTATGAGTTTTGGGTATAGGTTAAAATGACCTGTAATTCACAAATGCCCAAAATACCCTTTGCTTGTCAAGACCATAAGTTGAGTTCTCCACATCATATGAAGGCATACTATACCATTCTAGAAAGCTAAGACAATGAGGAACAATTCTTATGTTGACCAAGAATTCATTTGAAATCTCCTTGAGGGGCAAAATTAGCTTGGAAGTCAAGTCACTTTCACAGACAAAAATTCAGACACCTCAGATGACCTGTAACTTGTAAGGACCATAACTTGAGTTCTATAAATCTCCTTGAGGTCTTCCACCACTCAAATTAAAGGTCTTGAGATCCTCTACAAATTTCATGTTGGCCAAGAAACCATTTGAAGTTAGCATTTTGACTTATCTTGCTTGGAAATTTGACCTAAACTAGGGGATTTTACAGAGAAACCCTAATTTAGTAACTCCTCTTCTCCTTGATTTCTCTTGAATTCTCCTTGCCATATCTCCATATCCTTCTTCATATGTCAAATGTTGATCCCCACATCTCTTCAATAGACTTGAATGCCCTCTTAAGTCAGTCAATTGACCTAGGGTTGACCTAGGGTTGACCCAGATGAAACCCTAGTTGACTGTCTTCAACTGTAGCTCTTGTGCTTTCATCAATGACTTGTTTTCTTCTCCAAATGACTTTATAAGTCTCTCAAGATGTCTAGATGCCCTCCATGCTTTCACTTCACAGCTTACAACCCTCTTGTTGATCCTCAGATATCCTCAGCTAGGAGATGGACTCAAGACTTGATCTGCTGAACTCTTTGCTTTCACATTCTTTCCTGATGACTTGAATGAGATTGAATTGGGATAATATCCTCTTGATAGGCCTCTAGAGATGAGAATAATGATTGGTCCCCTGTTGAATGACTTGTTATGCTCATGCTATGCAGATGGTTAGTCTATGTACATGACTCTATATGCAAATGCTAATGACATTAAAACATGAACCAAATGAATAAGGTTGGGCAAATTTTAGGGTGCAACAGTTACCATAATTTTATATCTTCATCATGTTTGAATGAATGTATATGTATGCTTAAGCTTTGATAATTTCTCCCCAAGTGATGTAGCTTGTTAGCTCTCATCCTCAAGAGTTGCCTTGTGTCCCTAAGTCCGAAGGAAAGTCTCTATATTGA
Organism: Lathyrus sativus; assembly: GCA_963859935.3. Taxonomy (NCBI): domain Eukaryota; kingdom Viridiplantae; phylum Streptophyta; class Magnoliopsida; order Fabales; family Fabaceae; genus Lathyrus; species Lathyrus sativus. Next base: position 476,255,542 of record OZ012741.1, on the reverse strand, counting down.
CTCGATGTCATAGTTAGCTAATCTATTCTTTTAGCTCCCTTTAACCTTGTTAGAGTCATTAGGACTTTCAGCTTAGTCTTAAGTTAGAACCTCATCATTTTGACTTTGTTAAGTCAATACCTTTAGCATACCTTGTTAGGAATCCTATAACTTAGAGCTTAAGTCTAGAGTTTGTTAACTCTATGTGTGTACCATTGTCATGGGTACTCACTTTTTCCCTTTGACTTTTGTTAAAGTCAACCCCCAGTTAATCTTTAAACTTATACTTAGAGAGTTTATTAACTCTACATAAGTATCATTGTTATGGATGTTTATTCCTCTTGGAACCTTGACCATAGTCAAGAGTTCTCGCCCTAGTTAGGAGAACTACGGTTACTCTGATTCCATTCTTATTAGGATACGTAGGCAAGAGATGCGATGTCTTGACGAGCATACTTAGTGTACAAATCCATAGGTCTTTACCTTTAGCAAATCTTTACCTTAGCATATAACCATTAGCAAACATATATTAACACAAACACAAATACCAAACAAGAGGCTCTTGTAGAGTATTACAGATACTTAGGGTGCTAATACCTTCCCTTAGTATAATCAACCCCCGAACCTCTGATCTCTTAGCTTCGTTGTTATGTAGCGCACTTAGGGTTTTTTTTCGATCTTTACCCTTTCCTTTGGATAAATCAAAGTTCGATGGTGAATATTTAAAGATTTGTGGTTCAAGTTAATCAATAGCTTGATATCTGATTCTCACTGCAACAGACGACACACCATATATTTTTGTTAATTGAAAACAATTGTACATACATGATCTATTTTTAATGTGTATAATTTTCGCCTTTGAAAATTGGTGCTCTATTATACGCTCCCTTAGGATCGCTATCTTCCGACATATTCACAAAGTTTTGGATGTGGATTATGTTAGAACAAGATTTGTTCATGACATATATTCCTTGGGTTTTGATGATAACAAAGTATTAAAATAACAATGGTTATATTTGATGTGTGTTTTATGTATGCAGGTTCTAATACTTGTAGGTATATATTCAGAACCTGATATACAAGAGCATACTTGAGAGAAGTTGAATTGCTAGCTTCTGGTGGTGCAGAATTTGAAGAACATTCTCTAAGTAATGTTTGGTGTAGACTCTGAAGTTGAAGGTCTCAGCATCAGAAGAAGTAACAAAATTGTCTCTATACTTAGTGAATATGAATTGGCTTCTGGTGATCATTCAAATTTGGTAATAAAGTTAAAGTTATCCGTTCTGCAGAAAGCAAGTTGCATTGTCAAATCAATTTGTTAGCTAGAGTCTTAGTTCACAAGGCTCAAGAAAATTTGGAATGCTTTACGGATATCTAATCTCAATGGATCTATAGTACAAGATCTCTTTGAAGACTCAATGGTTAAACATGTTACATAATGGGTCAAAATCTTTTGGTGTATCTATCTTTAATGTCTTTTATACTAGAGAGAAAGCAAAGACACTTGATCAAGTTATCTCTCAAATGGCTAGTCTTCAGAAAATGTTATATAAGTAGCTAAAGGTTTAAACTGAATTTTTAACAAGGATTAACCTGATGGATGAGTAACAAGATCAGCAATTATCAACACAATCGAGTATGCATAATTTTTGTTGTATGTTGTAATTATAAAAGCCTTAAGATTTCTTAAACATTGAACATCTTAGAAATCTCAAGAGCTTTAGGTCTTTATTATGGTGATTTCCATGTACCTCTGATATTTGTATCAAGTACACCTTGTTCTCTATTTTGGTGAACATGTCGTTTAACAATTTAAATCCAAGTCTCTCACCAAGATGCTTGAGCAATGTAAGTCTCCTGCTATATGCTAGAGCATTGAAAGTCCTAATCAAGTCGATTGATTGAGCAACCAAGTCTTTCACCAAGATGCTTGAGTCATGTAAGTCTCCTTCTATGTGTTGGAGCATTGAAAGACTTAATCGAGTGAATTGATTGAGTAAAAGTCTTGATCCTGAGGGGTTTAAGCAGGAAGTATTGGGTTCATGGAACCTGAGCAGGGAAGTCTTAGACTGTGGGTATGAGCAAGAAGTATTGGGCTAGTGAGGCTTGAGCAGGAAGTCTCGGGTCTGAGGGACCTGAGCAGGAAAGTCTTAGGCTGAAGGTTTAAGCAAGGAAGTCTTAAATCTATAGGACTTAAGCAAGAAATTCTTGAGCCTTAGGGGTTTATGCAAGAAGTCTCGGACTTAGGGTCTGAGCATTATAAAAGTCTTATGTGGAATGCATAAGCGGTTGTAATTATGATTTGATTATAGTGAAAATCTCTTGTGAAGCAAGGGGACTTGACTACTCTCATTTGGGAGGAACCAATATAAATCTTTGTGTCTTCTGATATTATTTATTTGCTTCTGTTAACATTCTGCTGCTAAGTATAACCAGAATCTGAACACCAGTTTAGATTTTGAACTCTGACCATACACAAATTAAGAAAATGGAAAACACAATTCAACCCCCATTCTTGTGTACTTTTTTCACCTTCAAATCAGACACAATGGTTATGTGTAAATATGGAAGTAGAAAAACGGTCTAAAAAGGGTGAATAGATCCAAATTAAAAATGCAACTGCCGTTTTCCAAAATAAGAGTGTTTTCAAAAATGAGTTGCGGGCAGAAGGTTAGAAGCGAAAATGAAAATTATACAGTTTAATATGATCAAGCTAAAACAATTCGTTTAACAAATATCTAAGAATATATAGATAAAACACTTGGTATGAATTGATTTAATTTATGTAGTCACGAGAAGTGTACACAATTGATTTAATGTGTGGAGTCCTAAATTCAATTTGTTTTCACATTTATCAATCACAATACTAGTTTGACTAGTTGTTCAATACCAACAAAACCTAAGCTTTACATAATTAATTACTATAAAGAACAAAATGATATAATATAAAGGAATTGATAAACCTAGCATGTTGTCACTATGAATATAAATGAAGAGTAAGAGTTAGAGAGATGACATCGAGATTTATAGTGCTTCAGCGTTTGTCATTTTGGCCTACGTGCACTCTTCAATGGTTTCCCATTGGAACCTATATAGTTCCTTGTTATTTGAAAAATATTGTCAAGAGTTCACACAATCACCAATCCGAAATTACAATTGAGAAAATTAATCTTTTAATTTGGATTTTGACTTGTATACAACAAACTTGTCAAGCTCTTCTAAGTAATCTTTACTTGAATACATTTCTTGAACCTTCCAATTACACCAATTTTTCTCCAAGCCTTTGTGTGTAGCTATTAACCCCTTGTTCCTATTGATTCCTTGAGCAGTGAAATTGTTCGAAGAACCAAGAATAACTCTGCCTTATCTATAGCTTTCTACACAATTACTACTAAGGCGATGTTGGAAATAAGAACCTATTTATTTTCAATGAAATTTGTCACCACCATTGACAATCCCTCGTTCTTGCTAACAACCTGAAAACTCAATAAGATCTCCAAGTAGTTTCAAGTACTTGACTTTTTCAATCAATCCCAGAACTCTCATTATCAAGATCTGAACTCAACTGAAGTTGAAGATGCGAGAAATTCGTAGCAATACTTTGAACACTCAAAATAGAGGAAATTGATTTTCACATAAAATCACACTGAAAAATCTTAACAAAATGATTGATGTTATATGAAGAATGATGACAAAAATAATTTATATGTGCTTGAGATGAAGGACACAAAATGGTTGAAAAGGGTGGTTAGATTCAAATCAAGAAAAATATGATTTGGATCAAATGAGCAAAATGAGGTGAAATGAAAGACAACCATTTTTTGAAAAAAGTGCCTGTTGATTTGGATTAGAGAAAATATGATTCGAATCAATTGCCTTCTGATTTGAATCAAGCATAAAATTTGATTCAGATCAAATGACAAAGAGCTTACAAGATTTTTAGGCAAATGGATTTTATTCAGATCATGTTCAAAGTTTGATTCAAATAAGATCAAACAAAAACAAACATGATATGTGAAAATGAAATTGATTCGAATCATGTAGAAATTCTGATTCGAATCAAATCAGACAAAATTTGTTCCAAGGAAAATGATCAAGATCAAGTGTAAGATTTGATCAGGATAAAATTACTGAGTTGAGCTACTGTCCAATTTAATCATGATAAAATTTTTTAGTGTAAAACTGAATGATTCGAATCAATCTTGTAAAATCGAAAATATTCAAAAAAAATATATGAGATTTTACCTTGAATCAAAGTTTGTCTAAAAACACAAAGTGATTTCATTCCACTATCATATGCTATTGATCAAATAACATTTAGATCAAGATCAAATCTAACCAAATTTTTATGCATGCTAAACACGAGAAATGCAATTATGAACGAGACTTAACAAATCGAAATAAAACAAACATGAAAGCAATAAAACAAGCAACAAATAACATGATAGTAGAGACATACAATTACAATAGTTTGATATTCCGTTTCCTCCCACCGTTGTAGCATGTTGGAATGAATGTTGTTTTTTCTTCATCTTGTTCTTGCGCTTCTTTTTGCTTATTCTCATTCCTTAGGAATCTCTTGAAGTTCTTTACTATGAGAGACATGTGACCATCATAATCGAATTCCTTAACTATAAGTTCTAGAGTTTTGTTTTTCTTTTCTCCTTCTTCATCCATACACTACTACGGAAAAGTCATACCACAACGGTTGGAAAGGGATACTGTCGCAGTGAGAATTGGATATCAAATTATTGGATTAACTTGAATCTTAATTCATTTTTTTACCACCGGTCTTTAATTTGTCCAAGGGAAGGGAAAAAGATCGAACAATCCAAAATATGCAATGCAGATGCAAAGCTAGAGAATCTAAGGTTCGGGGGTTGGTTATACCTAGGGAAGGTGCTAGCATCCTAAGTATCTGTAGTACTTTACAGGAACCTCTTATTTTATTATGTTATTATTGTTTGCTAAGGGTGAAAGACCTATGGGTTTATTTCTAAGTATACTCGCCAAGAAATCGCATCTTGTGCCTACGTATCTTGACGGGAGTGGAATCAGAGTATCCGTAGTTCCCCTAAAAGGGATTGAGGAACCATTAACTGTTGGTCAAAGTTCCAGGGGAAAAGGGGTTGTTGATTGATTCTAGGAGAAAAAGACGAGTCGTTATCTTAAGGGAGAATACTCGACTTAACCGCCACAACTTGTAGAAGATGGTCTTTGCATCACATTGAGAGAAGGGCTCAGAACTCGAATTTATCGACGAGTATGCCACATACCTCTCTCAAACGGAAAAGATTATACATCTCTCGATATTATTATGGGGCAGGAGAATTATATCTCAATTGTCAAGATGAATCACGTCTAATCCTCTTGTGAGGAGAATAGAGATTGAATTGTATTAATAAGGTTTGTCTAAGTTGAAAGACTTTAAGGGAAATTGTCATATGTTAAGGTATAGGGACTAAAACCTAAGCTGAATGACTTGAGAAATCAAGGATCAAGCGGGGGAACATGATGCAAATGCTAATGCAATGTATACAAATTATGAATTCATATACAAGTTCTTCCCTTGGACGTACATACAAAATAATATCAAAGAAAAAAAAGAGCAAAGTTACATCAATGACTTGACAGCGTAATTTAGAATTAACAATCAGATTATGAATTAATCATGCTTGAAATTAAAGCCCATGGTCCCGAGAATAGTGATTCAATGAAATTACCAATCCAAGACACCTCAGTTAATTGAAAATATCAGTCCAACATCACAACAATTACAATTGAATTTTGAATTATAATTTCATAATTGAGTTTGACATAAAGTTAACAATTAAATGGATTTAAAAACCAAAAGAAATCATTTAAAATGGAACTTATCAAAATTTTAAAATCAAAGTTGTTACAAATATAATCGAATCAAATGAACTTTTAACAAAGTTAACCAAATATAATTGGATTCTAAAGACTAAGTCAACAATATAATATAATTTAAAATCAAAGTTTAACAATGTAATTGGATTCAAATTAAAATTATGATCATAATTGAATTTTTATCAAAAACAAATATTAAATTAAAAATTCCTTTTTTAAAACAAATTCAACAATTAATTTGAATTTTTTAAATTAAAGTAAATAATCTGACCCTTTTTTAAAAAAAACTGAATTTAGAAAAAAGGAATTGATTAGAATCTTTAACCACAGTTAAAAGATTTATAAAAGAAAAGGGGGGAAAGACATGAGATAGGGCAGACCTGGGCCTAAGGCTCAACCGTGTCTCATCCGAACACCATCAAAAACAAGGGTCTGCAGTGGCTTCAAGCATTGCATTTTGCTTCCGTTATCCCTCAATTTTGCTACCCAGTACTCCTTGCTTTGGCCTCCCGATTCGTCTAACGCTTCGCCTCGACATGACCCCAACCATTCCGATTTTTGTTCGCACAACAGCTACCGCAATGTTCACGCCATATAACCCAGAACCCAAAACGGAACAAACAAAATATAGCAAACTAGATAATCACCGCTATATTGGCGCAATCAAGGCAAACAAGACAACTTACAGCGGTTTGCAGTGTTAGATCGAAGCAGTTGTTGCGCGACTCTGACTCGGTCTCAGTTCTGATGCGCAAGTGATTATATCCTCCGTTTTTGTTGCTTTTTATGTGTTTGTGTTTTCATTTGTGTTGTTGCTCGTGTTTCTTACTATTGTGTTACGTGCGATTGGCAATGATTGTTGTTATCCCTCTCTGAAAACTATATGATTTGATTAGTTACTCCGGGATCGCGTTATACCACTCTTTTGATATGTATGCTTTGCACACAGTATGTGCGACTGCTGTGGAGTTTCTGTATTTGAATGGTAATTCTCCCCTGTTTTGTATATTGTGTCTGCAGTATACGTGTTTTTTTTTGGCTCTGTCTCCCCCTTTTTTGATATTGTATGAGTACTGCCCCCTTAAAACTGTGATGGTTTTCTGCTATATCTTTTCTTCCTATTGTAAGGCATTATAACGATAATTGAATCCTTTTCTTTTTTTTGGAAATTGCCTCACTGATAGTTTTGTATGTCGGTGTGTTAAAGGAACTTTCTGTTTTCGTATCGACATGCTTGTGACATATTCTTATTGTTCTTTATTCTCTCCTTTTTCGGTCCAACATGTCATAGCATTATTTTGGAAACAAATCGGAATTGTCTGGAATAGGTTTTGGAAAAAGATTTAAGATGATAACTTATTTCTATTTTGATGTGAACATGTCTGGAATTGATTGTTGATTACCATGCAGCGAGCTTGAAGGCCGAACACCAAACAGTCATGAGATCAAGTTCTTTCAAATTTTCAGACTGGGAGTTCCGATGCAACCGTAAGAACGTTGGATGCTTCTGAAAATGTCATCATCCTCTTGCAAATGTTCCAACTTCTTCATCTTTTCACTTAGGATTATTTTAGCAATATTCTTATGGGAAAATATTGGCTTACTGTGAAGTTCAAGATCAAATGTGGTCATCAATTATTGAGAAGAAAACGTGGTCATGGGAGCCACTTAGTCTATCATGCCCTTTAAATTTGTAATAACATCTTTCTTTAATTCTCAGGGTGTATCTCTCTTTAAAACTTGATTAAAAAAAGTCAAAAGTGGACAGTGAATCCTGTTAGTTTCACAATTTCCACACAGTGTACAGCACCTAGTTAGACATCTAACAGGTGAGCCTAATCCAGCATTTGAATACTTAGTAATTTTAGGTGAATTTCAAAATCAACCTCTAAAGTCGGAAGAGTATTGCGGTTTGGATGAATCCAATCCTAGCTTGAACTTGAAGAGTTGAACATAGACTTGCATACCCATGGTGAAGCATGAATCACCATTTGCCAAAATAAAAAAGAAAACAATGTAATTGTCCTTTATCACTTGTAGAAAACATAGAGAATCAATTGGAAATATGGGATTTGATCTTGAATTGCAATGAGATTTTAAACCTCCTGTAAGTCTTGTATGGTGAAATCTAAATTGAAGTAGGGTTCAAAACTTTAAATCTTCTTGAATAATGTCATGAACTTGAATCTTGATTTCTCACTTAATTTTGTGGAAATATGGTCTAATATACTTTGAACCTTAAATGGTCCTAAAAACCTTAAACTTCTTGAAATCTCGAAAAATCGTAATTCAACTGAGAATCCTCTCACTTTTGCAATTTAAGCTCTCTGAATGGCGATAGCATATGAACTACTTTCCCATTTCTGAAATTCTGTAAGCCATGCGATAGACGGATTCTTGAATTTATTAAAACTTAGCTTAAACACGAGCTCCTGAAAAAAAAGATGAAATTGAACTCTGCGGGTCTTGGACTTCACTTTGAAGACTTTCACTTAAGCTTGATTAAAAAAAACTCAAACTCTAACATTCTTAAGTGTAATGTTCGTAGGCCAATTGACAATAGACACTCAAGCTCTTTCACTTGTAACTTCCCACGAAACCCGTGACCAAATCTCAAATGACCACGCTTAAAATCAAAAAAACCCTGATTCTCTTTTTGAAGCACTCTGAGGAGAACGACTAATAGAATAATCCCAGGATCTCCATAATCTAACGATCACACCTTGAAGTGCTTGTCTGTAAGGATCTATATTTGACACTACTGCACATGCACAAATTGGTTAGCCGTAATAAACACACACACAAAAGTATAAAGACATAAAGTAAGAAAATGCACAAGGAGGTGGGATCTTCGGGTCGAAAATTAAGGTGCTACGGATACCACAACACCTAACCAACCGTTGTGAGGTAAGGGGGAGGTGGGATCTTCGGGTCGAAAATTAAGGTGCTACGGATACCACAACACCTAACCAACCGTTGTGAGGTGAGGGGTAATTGTATGTCTGGTGCTTTCCACCACGGTCGCGAGACTGTGATAATAAGGCAGAATGTGCGCTACCTATCACAACATTTACATATATTAACCATTGTGATATATACATTTAGGTACTCGGTTCGAAACCCATATGTACCATTCTATTTGGAACGTAATTAACATTTCATCACGATTAAAATATAAAATCGTTGTTGAAAGTACACATAGTTTATTATATAATGTGTAGATTGCTTGTTTTTCCATACACCTCACTAAATAAATACAACCATTCAAATATTGAAGAAGTATATAATCTAAAAATTAAACTATTCTTGAAAACTAACTTAAATAAACCAATGTTTTCCAAATTGCATGCGTCTCTTTATTCATTTTCCACTCTTTAACATATAAAATCTGGTTCAATGGTCTAAGTCCTTCATGATATTGATTCTTTCTATTATAGTTTAATTTGAATAACATTAATTTATTGGCCAATAAATTTTTATTATTCAAACTAGCGTCCAGACGGGCACTCACGTGCCCGTCTGTCCGCTTTTTTAATGCACACGTAAAAATATAAGTGATATTTTGTTATTTAATATAATTTTAAATGGAAGTTATGTAAAAGGTTAATAGTAGAAGTTAAATGGAAAGTTAATAAGAGGAAGTTATGTGAAAAATAATAGTAGTGATTTTTTTTAATAGAAGTTATTGGGTAAATTATACGTTAAAACAAGAGTAAAATTGGTAGAAAAATAGGCTACACCAAAATCAAGTTTTGTCTTTATATATGTTATAAATTAAACTATAAACTATAAGAGAAGATATAGATATAATGAAAGAATCAGATCATTGATCCATATTCTAAATGTTAAATAGCATGAGATGAATGGTGAGACTGATGCAATTGAGAGAATGTTGATTGATATAAGTTGGTTTTCAAATACAACTTAATTTTCAGATTATAAGTTTCTATGTCAATTTAAATGAAATATATTTTCAGTGAAGGGTTAGTGAAACAATCAATCTACATAGAATATAATAAACTTAACTTCATCTACTATGCAACCTGCATAAAAATTTAAAGAACAAAACATTGATAAGTCACAAGAAGCCTATTTCTTGTGACTTAGCAATCTTTTATTCTTGTTCTGAAAATATTAATCAACAACAACAACATTTATCAGCAACACAACAAAATACAAAAAAGAAGATTTAAGAACATTAATTATAAAGTTCATAGAACATTAATTAATAACAACAACACAAGATATAATAAAATGTTTCAAGAACACACCTTTTTTGAAACTAATCATGGAACTAGAACAAATTATGAAGTTCATCTAGTTTATGATGTTATGAAAAATAAGTACAGGGTGAACGAAGTTTACACAATAGCTTCATACTTCTTGTTTTTTTCATAGCAACACAGTTCATTTGTACCATAGCCAAAGTATGGACTTTGCTAAGGTGGTGAAGATAAATGTGAAAAAATGAGAATATTCACCAACTGATAAAATGAGAACCCATTTTTAACAAAAAATGTAAACAAAATCGAAAGTATAAGTTTAATGAACGAACCTCAAGGTAACAATAGGTGAAAATAAACATGAAGGTTGAAGTATGTTTAACGAGTGACATGGATGTTCAGGTTATGTTATGAGAGAGAAGAGTGAAATATGTTAGGGTTTTATTTTGAGAGAAATTGTTGTTATGTACCAAACGTGTTGTGAATATAAACTGCTATTATTTATAACCAAGAAATACTAAACGTCTTGAAACAAAATATAAACGGTTTCTTTATAACCAAGAAACACACAAGGGTTAGGGTTAACAAAGAAAGTAATGTAAAACAACAAAGAACAACAGGGATTGGTTATAAACTACTATTATTCCTTTATATTAGAAACAAGATTACAAGTATACAAGAATAACAAAATAACCTCTCTCTCTCTCTTTCAATTAGGATTTTATCTTCTTATTTTTCCTTATACCAAGATAAGAGACTAGCATGTTATTTATAAGAAAAAATAGCACACTAACTTAATGGGCTTTTTAACAATTATCCATTACAAGCTAACTTATGGTACAATCTAACTTAAACAATTGGGCTTACAAGCAAGACCCAATTCAACATGCTAACAAACCTAACAATATTAATTAATACATGTTAGAACAAACTTCAACTACAACACGCATTACTCCGACACACTTCTACCTCATGCTTAATTCCTATCGAACCAGAAGCTACTCTTCGACCATACTAGAGTTTGATCCAATATCTCACAAATCCCCACCTTAGATTTAACTCTATAACATCAAGAAATTAGCTTTCTTCATGAAGCTTTATCAACTGCATACAGTGGAAAAACTTGCAACTAGGAAACGTCTTGGTGATCATATCAGTAGCATTATGATCTGTTGAAACCTTCAGCACTTGGAGTTCTCCACGCTCGATTACCCCTCTGACGAAATGCAGTCTCACGTTAATGTACTTGGTTTGCTCATGATAGGCTGAATTCTCCGACAGGTGTATTGCACTTTAACAATCACATTTAACAATGATAACTCGACCTTGAAGTTTCAGCTCTTTTGCAAAACCTTCAAGCCACAATGCTTCCTTCACAACTTCAGTTAGGCCGATATATTCTGCTTCGGTGGTTGATAAGGCAACGATCTTCTAAAGTTTTGTTTTCCAACTAATTGTTGTCCCAAACATAGTGAACACATATCCAGAAATAGATTTTTTAGAATCCATACAACCTGCATAATCAGAGTCGATATATCCTTTGATTGTTGCTTTACTATCTTCACCCAAGGCTCTGTAACACCCAAAATTTAATTGAAATATTTTATTTAATTGTTTAAATACGAATATTCATTTTTCGGTGATTCTCGGTAGTTTGTGGATTATTGGAAAAGTGTGCATTTTTGGATTATTTATTTGATTAATAGTATATAATATTAATTTATTAGTATTATTATTATTATTTAAAATGAATATAAGTGAAATAAGGGTAATTTGGGCATTTGGAGGAGTTAGTAAAGGTAATAAGGGAAAAGCCCAAATTGTAAGGCCCAAGACTAGGTTTGACAAAATAGAATTCTGAAGGGAATTAGGATTCATTTGTTAACCGTGAAAAGTATTATGCTCAGAGAGCTCCGAGGAGAAGATTGGAGGCAAAAGATTCCCGAAGATAATCGTGAAGGCTTTGAATCGACTAAGGTATGGGGAGTATAGCTTTTCATGATTTTCCATGTGTGCTTTTCAATGTAATTATGAATGATTTTAGGTTTAAGGGATTTTGGGTCGATTGTGGGAAAAGGGGAAATTGATGGTGAGGATCCTGATGGTTGTGGTTAGTGGTAAGTATTCCTGACTGTTAAAGCATGGATATGAGAAATAGTGACCTTAGGCCTTCGTGGCCAAAAACCTTGAATTGTTATATGTCTGACCCTGTAGGGATAGAATATTAGATAGTGAGTAACTCTAATGCCTTAGGGTGTAATTGAAGGAAAAATTGTGATTTAGGACATGAATATATTACAGGATTGGCCTAATAAATCGTAGGTTTTGTGCCTTTATCGCCGTAGGACCTTAGGGATGATTTAGGGATGTTTTGGGGGAATTGGGTAAGTGAATTGTATGGGCATTTGAGTGGATTTAATTTCTGGTGCGTAGCAGATTTTGCTGCCATCGTACTCTTCCCCTAGCGAAGAAAGCCTCGCCTAGCGAACCATATTGTTCCCAGACACGCCTAGTGAAGAAACTCGCCCCAGACTCGCCTAGCGAACATGCCAGCGAATGTAGTAGAGTTTCGTGTATGTTGATCGTGTGCAACGATGCCTTGATGTTTGATTCTGTGATGAGTTACCTTGGGGGTAACTATGATTTTTATGTGATTAATATGTGAGGTGTATATGATTACATGATGGTTTATATGATGTATTATGATGATATTACCATGACTTTGATGAATTATATGATGACATGAGACATGATAATGATTGTGATGATGATGAATATGATGAATGACGATGCACCTATGCTGTTATTATGAGGATGATTATTGACGTGTGCATCATGCATTCATGTGCATCCGGACTTCGGTTCAGGACCTCGATTACTTTGGATTTAATCCCATTGTGTGGATGTGAAGTATTTTGATGTGCTCCGGTTCTCAAGTAGAATCGATCCTACTGATGGGGATCTATGGAGGGTTGATGGCCCAGTGTCCATCGAGTTGTGATGATTGGTACCATATGCATTGAGTTGTGTCGCATCTGCATTTATGAGTCCTTTTGTATGAATTATGATGTTGTGGCCTTCGAGGCCTATTGATGAATATGAAGGTTGAATATGATTATGATGCCATTTATATGTTGATTTTCATACATTGATTTTTATGAATTGTTTTACTCACCCTGCCTGTTTGAATGTTACCTCCACGTAGGTAATATGTAGATGACCGAGTTTAGCCGTGGACGCCGTCGAGGAGTTATTTTTGAAGTTTTGAGTCGTTAGCCCTTTTGGTTAACTTATAGGGTTTTGCTCTGATATGTAACATCGGGTTGGGTTCTTTGAGTTAAACTATATACTGTTGAGTTATTTTGCTTATGTTCCCTGATGAGGAAAACCTTTACTTATGCCTTTTGAATTCCGCTATTTTATGTTGTTTGATGTATTTTGGGAAAAACCCATTGTTTACGGAGCCGCGACCTATTTTGATGACATTGGGAAATGTACGCCCTTTTGGTGGCTTTTTGTGAAATTTAATAATTACTCTAATATCTGTGTTATTTTGCCTTATTATTTGTGGGGTATAAAAGGGTGTTACATTAGTGGTATCAGAGCAGGTCGGCCCGTCCGGCCAAGTTTTTATGTTGTTAGTCCCTTGTAAGTCCATAGTGTGAGAACACTATTAGATGAGTTGTTTTCTTCTAACCCTGTTGGTGGTTGCAGATGGTTGGAGGGAATGGTCGTGCTATTGCTGATACGCTAGAATCACTTACCTAAGTGATGACTCAGAATGGTGGACCTCCAGATGAGTTCCGTGCTTTGGGAAAGTTCCAGAGGAACAATCCGCCGACTTTTGTGGGCACTCATGATCCTGATGGTGTGCAGAAGTGGATGAAAGTGATTGAGAAGATTTTCCGAGTTATGGCGTGCACCGATGTGCATCAGGTACAGTTTGGTACGCATATGCTAGCAGAGGAAGCTGAAGATTGGTGGGATAACACTCGTCATAGATTGGGAGATGCTGGCATTGTAATAACTTGGGTTGTGTTCAAGGAAGAATTTTTGAGGAAGTATTTTCCTGAAGATGTTCGGGGAAAGAAAAAGGTGGAATTTCTTGAGCTGAAACAAGGGAATATGACTGTGGTTGAGTATGCGGCAAGGTTTGAGTCTTTGGTCAAGTTTTGTCCGCATTACAACTGTGCTGATGCAGAGATGTCGAAGTGTCTCAAGTTTGAGAGTGGGTTGAGACCAGAGGTTGAGCAAGGAATTGGGTACCAGCAGATTCGTAGGCTTGCGGAACTGGTGGACAAGAGCAAAATTTATGATGAGGATAGCCGAGCTCGATCTACTCACTACAAGCAGCTAAGTGAGAAGAAAGAGAAAGGTCAGTATAAAGGTAAACTGTATGTGACTTCTGGTGATAAAGGGAAGCAGAAGGCTTCTGATGGAAAAAAGTCAAGTGGGGGAGCGACTACTGCTCCAGGTAAGTGTTATAAGTGTGGCGAGCCAGGCCACCGTGCTGAGAATTGCAAAGCGCTGAGATGTCATTGTTGTGGCAAGAGGGGTCATAGAGCTACTGATTATAAAGACGAAGCTCCGACTTGCTTCAACTGTGGAGAGAAGGGTCATATCAGTACCCAATGTCAGTAGCCGAAGAAGACTGCTATTGCTGCTCAGACAAGTGGTTGAGTGTTTACTTTGAGCAGTGCAGAAGAATCCAAGACATATAACTTGATCAGAGGTACTTGTTTTATTAATGATGTTGATAATTGCTATAGTTGATACTGGTGCTACTCATTCATTTATTTCGCTTGAATGTGCTAAGAAGTTGAATTTGAAATTGTCTTCTATGATTGGGAGTATGGTTATTTATACCCTGACTAATGGTTCTGTGACTACTGCGTTAGTCTGTTTGAGCTATCTTTTGACTATTTATGGTAAGAATTTTGTGATGGACTTGGTCTGTCTACCCTTACATCAGATTGATGTTATTTTTGGAGTGAACTGGTTGGAGTACAACTATGTTCATATCGATTGCTACAGTAAGACTGTGAGGTTTCCTGAGTTTGGTGATGGTGGAGAGCTGATGTTTGTATCTGCCAAGCAAGTAGAAGAACTCTTAGAAGATGAGGCTCAGATGTTTGCATTGTTTGCATCGCTTCAAGTTGATGATGAAGCAGTGAGCATGGAAATACCAGTTGTTCGGGAATTTCCTGAGGTGTTTCTAGACGACATGAGTAAATTACCTCCTGAGTGTGAGGTAGAGTTTACTATTGATGTGATACCGGGCACTAGTTATGTGTCGATGGTTCCTTATCGGATGTCTGCTTCTGAGTTAGGAGAATTGAAGAAACAATTGGAAGATCTACTTGAGAAGAAGTTTATTTGATCGAGTGTTTCTCCGTGGGGTGCTCCTGTGTTGTTGGTGAAGAAGAAAGATGGTAGCATGAGGTTGTGTGTGGATTATCAGCAGTTGAACAAGGTGACGATTAAGAATAAGTATCCACTTCCGAGGATTTATGATTTGATGGATCAATTGGTGGGTGTTTGTGTGTTTAGCAAGATTGATTTGAGGACTGGTTATCATCAGATTCGCGTTAAGCCTGATGATATTCCGAAGACAGCTTTCAGGACGAGGTATGGACACTATGAGTATATTGTGATGCATCGAAGATGGGTCTTGGAGGTGTATTGATGTAGAATGGTCAGGTTGTTGCTTACGCTTCTAGACAACTGAAGGTTCACGAAAGGAATTATCCTATGCATGACTTAGAGTTGGCCGCTGTGGTGTTTGTGTTGAAGATTTGGAGACATTATCTTTTTAAATCTGGGTTCAAAGTGTTCAATGATCATAAGAGCCTAAAGTATATGTTTGATCAGAAGGAGTTGAATATGAGGCATAGAAGATGGCTTGAACTTCTGAAGGATTATGATTTTGAATTAAGTTACCATCCTGGTAAGGCTAATGTTGTGGCTGATGTGTTAAGCAGGAAGTCTTTGCATATGTTGATGCTTATGGTTCGAGAATTGGGACTGATTGAGCAATTCAGAGATATGAGTTTGGTTTGTGAAGAGACTCCTAATAGTGTGAAGTTGGGTATGCTGAAGTTGACTAGTGGTATTCTCCAAGAAATCAGAGAAAGTCAAAAATTTGATATGAGTTTGGTGGATCGTCTCACGTTAATCAATCAAGGTAACGAAGGTGATTTTCGGATCGATGAGAATGGTGTGATGAGGTTCAGGGATAGAGTGTGTATTCCCGATGTGCCAGAAATCAAGAACATTATTCTTGAGGAAGGTCACAGAAGCGGGTTGAGTATTCATCCTGGTGCCACAAAGATGTGTCAAGACTTGAAGAAGTTGTTTTGGTGACCGAGTATGAAGAAGGAAATTGCAGAATTTGTGTATGCTTGTTTGACTTGTCAGAAGTCGAAGATTGAACATCAGAGATTGTCGAGTCTAATGCAACCGTTGAGTATTCCAGAATGGAAATGGGATAGAATTTCTATGGATTTCGTGATCGGTTTACCGGAGACTTTGAAGGGATATGATTCAATTTGGGTGATTGTCGATAGATTTACTAAATCGGCTCATTTTGTACCGATGAGGATCAATTATTCGTTGCAAAAGCTTGTCGAAGTGTATATTGATCAGTTTGTGAAGTTGTATGGTGTTCCGTCGAGTATTGTGCCGGATAAAGATCTAAGGTTTACATCGAGGTTTTCAGAGACTTTGTAGATAGCTTTGGGTACTAAGTTGAGGTTGAGTTCTGCCTATCATCCACAGACGGATAGACATACAGAGAGAACTATCCAATCTTTAGACGATTTGTTGAGGGCTTGTGTGTTGGATCAAGGTGGATCGCGGGATAGTCATTTATCGTTGGTTGAGTTTACCTACAATAATAGTTATCATTCTAGTATCAAAATGGCACCGTATGAGGCTTTGTATGGTAGGAGGTGTGAGACTCTGTTGTGTTGGTATGAGTCAGGCGAGAGTGTTGTACTCGAACCTGAGATTGTGCAAGATACGATTGAAAAGATTAAGATGATCCAAGAAAAGATGAAAGTGTCGCAGAGTCGTCAGAAGAGTTACCATGATAAGAGGAGGAAAGCACTTGAATTCCAAAAGGGAGATCACGTGTTCTTGAGGGTTACGTTGGTAACTGGTATTGGCCGAGCTTTGAAGTCTAGAAAGCTCACATCGCATTTTGTTGGTCCATATCAGATTTCACAGAGGGTGGGGGAAGTAGCATATCGGATTGCTTTACCGTCGTCGCTTGCGAATTTGCATGACGTGTTACATGTGTCGTAGTTGAGGAAGTACATTCCAGATCCGTCGCATGTGATTCAGATGGATGATGTGCAAGTGCGAGATGATTTTACTATTGAAGTGTTGCTTGTTCAAATTGATGAACGAGAAGTGAAGCAGCTGCGAGGTAAAGAGATTGCCTTGGTGAAGGTAGTTTGGGGAGGACCAACTAGAGATAGTTGGACTTGGGAGCGTGAAGATCAGATGAGGGAGTCGTGTCCGACTCTGTTTTCTTAAGGTAATTTTCGAGGACGAAAATTCTTTTAAGTGGGGGAGAGTTGTAACACCCAAAATTTAATTGGAATATTTTATTTAATTGTTTATGTTAAGAGTCCCACATCGGACAATATATGGCATGCACATGTGTTTATAAGTGGGGGTAATCCTCACTCTACCAACCGGTTTTGTAGGGTTGAGTTAGGCCCAACCACACTTCTCAACACGGTATCAGATCCTGCTAAGAGGCAATTCTTTCTTCGCCGTGCTTTACCCGATTGACCCACTGTCTTCCGGTGAGAATTTTTTTTTTTGCAAACCGTGTTGTCACTCCGGTTTGCCTCACTTTTCAAAATTCTCCGGTCATAACCGCATAGCTGCCGCCGTCGTTGCTATTCTCAACGACCTTCCGGCAAACTTTTTCATCGGCAGAAACATCCACACGCGCCACCTCCGTCTCTGCGCGTGGGCATCAAGCGCCGCCACCTGAAACGCACGTGACAGCACGTCCGGCCGGCGATCAATCGCGTGATATTTTCTCTCTTCAGATACTCATGGTTACTCCTCATAACTTTACGCCAAACTACGATGATTTTCTCAGGTGGTATCAGAATTATCAGAACTCAGATTCTACTGCTAAGGTAGCACACACTGGTAATTTATCTGTTTGCCTCTCTCAATCATCTCCTCTTCGACCTTGGGTCCTTGATTCTGGTGCGTCTGATCATGTTACTGGTAATAAAAATTTGTTCTCTTCCCTCTCTACCTCTGGTTTCTTACCTACTATAACTTCGGCCAATGGTTCTCAAACCCGATCCGAAGGGATTGGTACTGTTCAAACCCGGCCACTGGTAATTTATATGTGAAAAGCACTACGGAGATATTATTATATATAAATAGAATACAACTAATTATATGATATAGTCGATGTGGGACTATTCTATATACAAATGTTCTCAACACTATATATATATATATATATATATATATATATATATATATATATATATATATATATATATATATATATATATATATATATATATATATATATATATATATATATATATATATATATATATATATATATATATATATATATATATATATATATATATATATATATATATATATATATATATATATTTACACATATCAACACTCCCCCTCAAGCTTGAGCATATAAGTCAAATGCACCAAGCTTGTTACATATATAGTTAGTTCTGGGGCTTCGTAGGGATTTTGTAAACACATCTGCCAATTGATCATTAGAGTTGACAAAGCTTGTGACGATGTCGCCTGACTCGATCTTCTCTCTGACAAAGTGACAGTCTATCTCAATATGTTTGGTCCTCTCATGGAAGACTGGATTTGAAGCAATGTGCAATGCAGCTTGATTATCACAAATAAGTGTCATTGGTCTTACTTCTTCAATTTGAAGTTCCTTGAGCAACTGTTTTAACCAAATAAGTTCACATGTTGCCATTGCCATGGCCCTATACTCTGCCTCGGCGCTTGATCTTGCAACTACATTTTGTTTCTTACTTTTCCAGGATATAAGGTTTCCTCCAACATGTACACAATACCCAGAGGTGGATCGTCTATCAATGGGTGACCCTGCCCAATCAGCATCAGAGTATCCAATTATCTGGGTATGTCTTTTATCCTCATACAGAAGACCTTTTCCTGGAGCACATTTGATGTATCTCAAAATCCGGATAACAGCATCCATGTGTTCCTGACAAGGGGAATTTAAGAACTGGCTTACCACACTGACTGCAAAAGAAATGTCCGGACGAGTGACTGTGAGATAATTCAACTTTCCAACCAATCTCCTATATCTTCCTGAGTCAGATAAAGGCTCCCCCTGATTGGGTAGTAGTTTAACACTTGGATCCATAGGAGTATCAGCTGGTTTAGCATTTAACAAACCTGTTTCTTCCAAAATATCCATAGCATATTTCCGCTGAGAAATGACCAGACCATCTTTAGATTGGGCTACTTCAATACCCAAGAAATAGCGGAGTTTACCAAGATCTTTTGTCTGAAATTGTTTCGAGAGATGTTGTTTTAACTAGAGTATTCCCTGCTGATCACTACCCGTTATGACAATGTCATCTACATACACAATAAGATAAATACATCCTTGGGGTGAGTGACGATAAAAAACAGAATGGTCAGCTTCACTACGGATCATACCAAACTGTTGTACTACAGTGTTGAATCTGCCAAACCAAGCTCTCAGAGATTGCTTAAGACCATAAAGAGACCTGTGTAGCCTACAAACCATATTCGATGACTCCCCCTGAGCAACAAATCCAGGTGGTTGCTCCATATATACTTCCTCTTCAAGATCACCATGTAAGAATGCATTTTTGATATCAAGTTGATGAAGAGACCAATGTCGAATGGCTGCAATGGCTAGAAGAAGTCTAACAGATGCCATCTTGGCTACAGGCGAGAAGGTATCACTATAATCCAACCCAAAAATTTGAGTGTATCCTGTGGCTACCAAGCGGGCTTTAAATCGATCAATCTTGCCATCTGGACCAACCTTCACTGTATAAAGCCAACAACAACCTACTAAAGATTTCCCATGGGGTAGAGGAACCAGTTCCCAGGTACCACTGCTTTGAAGAGCACACATTTCATCAATCATTGCTTGCCTCCACTCAGGGTGAGATAATGCTTCACCTGGAGTTTTAGGAATAGAAACAGAAGACAAAGAAGACAAACAAGTATACTGCAAAGGGGAAAGACGATGATAACATAAATCAATATAATGTGGAGAAGGATTTCGTGTTTGACGTATACCTTTTCGAAGGGCAATCGGAAGATCAGACTCAGGTTGCAGGATCGAATCCGGTGATGGCGAGTGCGTCGGAGGAGAGTCTGTAGTGACCTCAGGGACAGGTACGACTTCAGGGACAGGTACGACCGTAGTGACTTCAGGGACAGGTACGACAGACTTTGGGTGACGACGCTGATATGTTTGAAGTGGGCGAGGAGTGGGGGGGTCAACCGTATGGGTAACTAGTGGGTCAGGTTCCCTAGAATGATGGAGGATAATGACAAATGGGACTTCCGGAAGAGGTGTGGGAATACTTTCCTGTAGAGGTTCCGTAGTAACTTGGCTGGATTCGAAATATGGAATAGACTCGAAGAAGGTAACATCGGCGGATACGAGGTATCGTTGTAGAGTATGTTGTTGCACCCCAAAATTTGCCCTCACAATACAAGACTTTGTGTTCCAAGAAGGTTCACAAGGTTCACAAAATTCACAATTGGTCAGAAGAGTTGACAATTCCCTCAGACAATGCACCTCCTAAGCAGTGCATCCAAAACTAGGGTTTTGACTTTAATCAGGCTAAATGGACTTCCAAGACTTCAAGTGAGCTTCATAACATCTTATATGTGTATAAGAACCCCCATGTCAAGTTTCAAGACTTTTCTCAAAAGTTTGCTCAGTCAGATGATCAGATAAGTCAAAAGCAGTCAATGCAGTTAAAAGGTCAAACTGAGGTCAACTGTGGTCAAACTTCATGATTTTTTTTTTGCCAACATCAAAGAGAGGTTGGGTGAGAAATATTATCATAATAACTGTAATACCCCAAATTTTGCCCTAAGATTTGTCGTCGCATTTCATTGCATTTAATCAATTACTAACAAATTTGTGTAGTCGTTTGACTTTTTGCAGGTAAATATCATATGGCATGCATTTTTTTTCTAAAAAGTAAAAATGGCACAATTGGCAGGAGGACATGTGTAAGGAGTTATGAGTGTGAGATGTTGAGAGTTTGAATCTCACCTTTGTCACTTTTTTTTTTGTTTTTTATTATTTTTACTCTAAATTTTTCTATCTTTCATTAAAAAAATAACAAAAATAGTTTTTTATTATTATTTAATTATTATTTTCGTATTTTAATTAAATCATTTTTTAAAATATTATTTTTTTCACTTTTTTCTAAATTATTCATAAAAATATCCAAAAAATCATAAAATAAAAAATATTGAAAAAAATTTTGTTCTTTTTATAATATTTTTTATTTTAGGAATCAATAGGATTATTAGTTTTTATTTTAAGTTTATTTTAATTATTTTAAATTATTTAAATTTTATTTTTTCTTAACTAATTATTTAGTTTGGGCTTTAAAATGGGCTTTAGGGACATTATTGACAATTTGGTGTTAACCCTAATTTGTTCTCTATATATACATGTGTTGCCTTGTTGGAAAAAAAGGAGAGAATGAAAAAAACCTAAGAGGAGTGAGTGCCGTTTGCCGTTATTTAGTTTTCTTCTTCATCCATTACTATTGTTTCTTTTTCTTCATCGTTTACCGCTATTTCTTTTCCTTCATCTATTACTGTTGTTTCTTTTTCTTCATCTTTTACCGTTATTTCTTTTTCTTCATCTATTACCGTTATTTCTTTTTCTTTATCTATTACTGTTACGTTTATATATATATATAATTTTTAAATTGTTAGAGTTTATATATATAAGATTTTTGATCGAATTATGTCGATACGATGTTTGCACATTTGTGTGCATGACGCGTGACATTTGTGTTAGTTCGATCTGGTTGCGATGATCGCATTTTTGTGTGAGCAATAATACTATTTTTTGCTTAATTTCTTTTTCTTTGCGATAAATTTTGTTTCGTCCGATTTAGATCTGGTTGCGATGAGCGCATTTCTGCGTTAGCAACATTGTTGGGTTATTTGGCACATTTAAAATTCATTATTGCTTTATTATTGTTATTATTATTATTATTATTATTATTATTATTATTATTATTATTATTATTATTATTATTATTATTATTATTATTATTATCATTATTTATTATTATTATCATTATTATCATTATTATTACAATTATTATTATTATTGTTATCATTAATTTATTAAAATTTGTTATAATATAAAAATCTGTTTTTTAAAATAAATAACATTAACATCTTTTCCAAATTAATATGAAAACCTATTATTTTTAAGAAAAACTTTTTTTTTAGATAAATTTAAAATAATAACTAAAATTTTTTTTTTTAAAATAATAACTAGAACCGTTATTTATTTTATTTTATTATTGTTCAATTCAAATTTCATTATCATATTGTATCTGCTCCTCTCATGTAACCTCGCGAACTTAACAATCGCTCTTTAAATTCTGCCTTTAAATTTCTGCTTGCATGGTTTAAATTATGACATTATCTCTCTGTTTGCATGATTCAATTATCTCACGCGTTTACTATTATTTCTGTCACATTGCACACATCCGAAGGTTAGGTCTAACTGTTTGGCCGCCGCGCCATTAGTCCGTAAAACTTCACACATTCAATTTCAAATCCTCAAAACTACAAACTACAAACCCTAATTTTCACAAATGCCTCGCCGCAGGCAAAATTACAATTTTACCCTTAGCATTAGGTCAAAGAGCCGCCGCGCTCATTTTAGGGTTTCCCGCCGTGGAATCCCTAATTTAACCCTAATTACAACTTAACATTTCAGCGTAGAGATTTGGAGTTTCTACACTCCACGTAAGCGTGTCCTTAAGATGCGTTTATTCCCCTTGAGACCTTGACCACAGTCAAGAAGTTTCTAACCTCCCTATTGAGGGGAACTACGATTACTCTGATTCCACTCCCGTAAGGATACGTAGGCACAAGATGCGATGTCTTGCCGAGTAAACTTAGAATTAACCCCCTTTATTATTTATTATTGCTTATTTATATTTTATTTAATTATTTTGCTTATTATTTTGTAATTGTTTCTTGGATGTAAAGTTGTTTAATTATTTAATTATTATTATGGTTAGTAATTAGGAAGTGTAACAACATGTATGTAATATTAAAATAAATTTAGATCACTTTTAAATAAAGATAATTAAAATAAACACGTCACACACGTAAGTCGATTTTAATCGCCGTCTCACTTCCTAAGGATATCCCTCAAGTTGCCTACGAATAATGGTTAAGTGGGGTGTATAAAGCAAGTCCCTCAAATAGAAAAATCATCAAAGTCCCTTATGGTTGCCTTTACGAATCGAGTCCCTTTCGAAAAATGATGATAGTCCCTCCAGTTTGCTTATTACACCCCACAATGGCCTTCAAAAATCCAATCGTCCCTCACATGTCCCTTAACATCCAAAGTAAGGACTACCTACTCCATTTTAGTAGGGATAGTCTTACTAAGGAAAGGATAAAGAATAAGAAAGACCTTAAACATTAGGGTAGGTTACTCCTAGGTGCTTGCTCACTTCAAAACTGTTTCGCACTTAAACAAATTTTCAACAAGTTTTCAAACAAGTTCTTAACACATCCTTACATGGATTATTTATTAACTATTCTGAAAATTTTCTATTCACACACTACAATTTCAAAACAATTCAAAAGTGAGCTTAAGTACCTAAGAGTCCATGGATAACCATGGATGAAAAGGATGCTAATACCTTCCCTTTTCATAACCTACCCCCCGGACCCAAAATATTCTCTAAGGTCTTTCCTGTTCTTTTATAACCTTTCCTTATGGATAAAATAAAAGTCGGTGGCGACTCTTGCTATCCGCAACATTGTTTAAAGTCAGTTCACCGGGTTACAGAACTGGCGACTCTGCTGGGGATTTATTTAAGAGGGGTACCCTTAGGAATTAAGATCACTTTAAATTGTTTGCCTTGTTTGCTTTATTATTATATTGTTGGGGTGCTCTTATGTGTGAAAGGTCCTAACCCGGATCTAGTGTACCTTAGGTAAATGGCAATAGACCAAGGAAACTGTACGACGTATATCGATACGGTTGATCTGGTGGCCATAGTTAGTACGACTTCGTGGTTGGTGCTTATATTCCTTAAGTCAAGTTGAGGATAATATTGAGACTGCCATATGTTGTCAATGCACTAACTGACTTTTAGAACCCTAGTTAACTCATCTTGGCCTTTAGAAAGTAGTGAGGTAACCGGCTTTGGTGCAGACTGAAGTTGGTTGACACTCGATGCTACGCTCATTGAGATCTTAAAATTGGAGGGTTTTGGTTGGCAAGTAAGTTGCCTTCTGATCAACCACCCTTGTGAAGGATCAATGATATTGAGATCCCTTAGAACCCGGTTACTTTTGTAGGACAGGATGAACCATCTAACTTCCGGGGAGGGTACTTACCTTTAAACCTCATGCAAGCCTTTAAACTTAGGGCAATTGTGTGACTTGTTTGTGTGTGCCACATGTTTGTGATTGAACATAACATCATGACATCATCATGCATCATGAGCATATCATTTTCCCTAACCATTTCAAGGACCAAGGGATTTATTTTTATTCTTTGTTGCAGGTCATGGCTTCTGCTCGTAGAAACACCATCAGGATCAACTTTGTAGGGATACCTCCCAAGCTCAAAGAGTTGGTTTCCCAATTGTCTGATCATTCCCAGTTCGTCCAGAGACATGGTCACCTATTGGATCTAGTCACTTCAGGGTTCAGTGAAGACATGATGAGTGTGCTGTTTCAGTTCTTTGACCCTAAGCACCATTGCTTTACATTTCCTGATTATCAGTTAGTTCCAACCATGGAGGAGTTCTCTAAACTTCTGGGTATCCCTGTTCTTGATCAGAAACCATTCACAGGTTTGGAGAAGGAGCTTAAACCTGAAGTTATTGCTGCAGCTCTACATCTGAAGAAGTCTGACATTGTTCTAGAGACGAGAAGTGGAGTTAAAGGTATTCTTGCCAAGGTATTAGTGGATAAAGCTCAAATGTTCTTGAAGGCTATGAGCTACGATGCTTTTGAGGAGATCTTAGCCTTATTGATTTATGGCTTAGTGTTGTTCCCCAATCCTGATCAGTTCATAGACGTTCATGCCATCAACATATTCCTGAGTCACAATCCAGTGCCTACCTTACTTGAAGACATCCTACATTCTCTTCACACCCGTACTACAAGGGCAAGAGGAACTTTGATGTGCTGCATACCTTTACTTTCTAGGTGGTTTATTTCTCACCTTCCTCGCTCAGTAATGAAGAATGAGCAAGGGTTCAGATGGTCCAAGAGGATCATGTCACTTTCTCACTCAGACATCCATTGGTGCTCCAGATCTATGGAGAATGTCACCATCATTGACCGTTGTGGGGAGTTTCCTAATGTGCCACTTCTAGGCATAAGAGGAGGCATCACCTACAACCCATCTCTAGCTTTACGACAGTTTGGTTACGCCCGGAGCGATGGTCCACATGACATGTTGATTCAGGGCATTGTGTTTGATTACGACAACGATCTTCAGGGTTACCGTCAGAGATTCATCCGAGCTTGGGGAAAGGTAAACAGGATTGACAGCAAGACACTGGAGCCTAAGTACACCATTCCTATGGAGGCTTATCTCAGATGGGTACGATTTCGTGCTCAGACACTCATGATGCCATATCCTGCCATCCTACCAGTTACCATGGAACCTGTTGCTGAAGGAGACACAGCTTATACCATCCTTCACCCAGACATGCCTACTGATATGGAAGACTTGCAGAGATCATGGATCCAACTGAAAGAGCAAAGGGATACTTTCGAGGCTCATTACAAAACAAGCCAAGCAAGGATCCTAGAGCTAACAAAGCTACTTCATGAGGAACGAAACCTCAACTCATACCTCAACACCAAGAGGAAACGTCCATGGGAGACTTAAAATCCCATCTTTTGTACTTATTTCGTTTTCATTTTTTGTAAGCCTAAAAGGCAAAACAAGTTATTACTAATAAAAAGTTACTTTCTTGTTTGTTTAAGCAAATTTAAATCCTGCGGTCCTTGAAAACATTGCATATGCATTCCCATATCATTGCATCACAGGTTTATAATTGTGCACAGGTTTCTCATCTTCTCGCTGTTTATTTCAGCAATGGCTCTTGAACAATCAGTTAAGGATCTCCAGGCACAGAATGCACAGTTCCAAGAGCTGATCCTGAACCTATCCAAGGGGCAGGATGAATTGAAGACACTGCTGGCCAAGAAGACTAAGAAGGCTAGAAGGTCTGCTGGGTTGCTCAACATGGGAAGAAGGTTCAAAGGTCCTGTCAGGACCAAGGAACAGGTTGAAGACTATGAATCTGAAGAATCTGAGCAGGAGAGAGGCAGTCTCCACAACACTATGGGGGACTCTGATTCTGAGGCTAACTACTACCATGAGCCTAACGAAGACAAATTCAAGATGCTGGTGGATAGAATGGATGCTATGGAATTACAGAAATCATCTGGGCTGGATTTTGAGGATTTGAGCTTGATATCTGGGGTGGTCATACCCATTGGACTCAAAGTTCCTACATTTGTTGTCTATGATGGGGTCTCTTGTCCCAAATTGCATCTGAGGTCTTATGTCAGAAGAATTCAACCCCACACTGCTGATAAAAAGTTGTGGATCCATTTCTTTCAAGAAAGTTTATCTGGAGCTCAGCTAGAGTGGTATTATCAGTTGGAGAGTGTCAACATCAGAGATTGGAATGACCTTGCTGAAGCTTTCTACAAGCAGTATCAATACAATGCTGACTTAGCCCCCCACTCGCATGCAGCTTCAAAGCATGTCTATGGGTGCCAAAGAAAGCTTTAAGGAGTATGCTCAGAAGTGGAGAGACTTAGCTGGAAGAGTTCAACCCCCTTTGACTGATAGGGAGTTGGTTGATATGTTCATGTGTACGCTGAATGGTCCGTTTTACAGTCATCTCATTGGAAGCTCATCATCTGGCTTCACTGAGTTGATCATGACAGGAGAGCGAGTAGAGAATGGTATCAAGAGTGGTAAGATCCAAGTGGGCACTTCTTCATCAGGTGCTGCAAAGAGGCCTCCCACTGGGAAGAAAGAATCTAATGCTGTGTATGGTCAGCCTGATCGTAACAGAAGGCATCAGTCTGTTAGTGCAGTTCATATTTCAAATCCAACTCCTGCAACAACAGAGCAGCCTCAAGGCAACCAACAGAGGGCTAGAAGACAGTTCACGAAGATCAACATGTCAATGGCTCAGGCATTGCAACACTTGTTGAAGGCTGAACTTATTACCCTGAGGGAGGCTCCTCAGAATCCCAATGTTACCTCTCCCAAGTACAATCCCAATGCACGATGTGCATATCATTCAAACTGTCCAGGACATGATACTAATAACTGCTGGGTCTTGAAGAACAAAATTCAGGATATGATTGATGCTGGAGAAATTGAGTTTGATCCACCAGGTACTCCAAATGTGATTACAGCTCCAATGCCAAAGCACGAGAAGACTGTCAACGCCATTGATGAAGATATTGATGAAGATCTGCATGTCTATTCAGTTATGGAGTTGAGCACACCATTGTCTGTTATCAAAAAGAGGTTAGTACAAGCTGGGATCTTTCCAGGTTGTCATGAAGATTGTCTATATTGTACCTATAAGCCGGATAGTTGCTTCATTTTGAGAGATGGGATTCAACGTCTCATGGATAAATATACTATAGTGTTTGAAAGAAGACCAGCATCTGTAGAAAGTATGGTGGATCATCTGACTCAGGGTAAGAAGATTGAAGAGGTTGACATGGTTGACAAAGTACCACTAAGAATCACTTCAAAGGGTCCCATTAAAATCACTCATCAGGGCCCAATCAAGATTACTGCTGAAGGTCCTGTGAAAGTTGTCGTTGAAGCCAGAGTAGCTCCTCTGATCATTACCACTCCTGGTCCTATTTCTTATACATCTGACAAAGCTGTGCCTTGGCACTATGGGTCTGATGTTTACATCCATGGTGTCAAGCAGGAGCCTTTACCTGATATGCCTGTTGACATTGATAATATTGCTGGATCTAGCAAGATCACTCGTAGTGGAAGAGTCTTCTCTCCTCCAGTTGCTTCTAAGAGTGCAGTTACTCCTGCTGTTACTCCCACCACTGATGCTCGGGGCAAGGGTCCTGTTATTGAGCCTGTATCTACTGATGTGCCAGCTGCTGATGACCTCTCTAAGCAGATGGAAGAAGTATTGAAAATCATTCGCAAGAGTGATTATGATATTGTTGATCAGCTGGGGCATACTCCCTCAAAGATTTCTATGCTCTCCCTGTTATTATATTCTGAGGCTCATGCCAAGTCATTGATCAAGTTTCTAAAGATGGCTCATGTACCCAGTGCAATTTCTGTGGACCAGTTTGAGAATTGTGTTGCTCACCTGACCTATGACAACGGGTTAGGATTTTCTGATGCTGACTTGACCCCTGCCAAGAGGGATCATAACAGGGCCTTGCATATTTCAATTGAATGCAGGGGCACTACCCTGTCTCATGTGCTGATAGACAATGGTTCCTCTCTGAATGTGTTGCCTAAGGAAGTCCTGAACAAGCTGAGTCCTGAAGATACGGTATTGAAGCCCAGTAATATTGTGGTAAAGGCTTTTGATGGTTCTAGAAGAGTAGTGCATGGGGAAATTGATCTTCCAATCAAGGTTGGCTCTCAGGTGTTTACTGCTACATTCTATGTGATGGATATTCGTCCTTCGTACTCATGTCTGCTTGGTCGTCCCTGGATCCATGGGGCAGGTGCTGTGACCTCCACATTACATCAAAAGTTGAGATATCCGGTGAATGGAAAAGTTGTTACTGTCTTTGGAGAGGAAGAATACTTTGTCAGCCATGTAAACACTTTCAAGTATCTGGAAGTAGAAGGTGAATACATTGAAACTCCATGTCAGTCATTTGAAGTGGTTCCCTGGGCTGTTAAGAATTGTGTGACTCCTCCTGCTGTGAAGAAGGTTCCTGTGGTCATCAGAAACCCTCCAACAATGGCAATGGCCTCCCTCAATGATGCAAAAGCTGTGGTGGAAGAAGGTGGTTGTACTAGTTGGGGTCAGCTTCCTGATATTCCATACAAGTCTGACAAGTTTGGTTTGGGTTTCACTGCAGAGTCCCAGAAGGCTGTTCGTCGTGCTCGTGCTGTTCGTATCACCAATCAAGGGGTTATCAATGTTGTGGGAGATCAAGATGAAGACTACAACTTGGAGGCATGGATTTTTCCTACTGTGGGTGCTGGACTCAATAATTGGAAAGCTGAAGATGTTATCCCTATCTCCTTTAGTCAGGAGTAAATACTATTACTGTGTTATGCTTTTAAATTTATAATTTCTGGAACAATTAAAACTTTCAAGCCAGGTGCCTTACCCGGGGCACAATGGTGTGCTTGTTACGGGTTATCATTGCATTTGCATACTTCATTCAATAAAATCAGTGGACGTTTCGTCTTCGTAAATATTGTGTTCCTTGTCTTTCTTTTTCTTTTATTTTTGCTTTATCAGCTATGTGTTCTTACACACACCCACGTCACTAAAATGCAGATCCTCATCCACCCTGGATCCAGTTGATAACAGTTCTACTATTGCCAATTACAATTTCGAGAATCCGATCTATCAAACTGAAGACGGAAACGAGGACGATTGTGAAATACCTGTAGAGCTTGCTAGGTTGTTACAACAAGAAGAGGAAGCTATACAGCCACATGAAGAGCCAGTCGAAGTTGTGAATCTGGGAACTGAAGAAAACATAAAAGAGGTCAAGATAGGGGATGATTTAGAGGACAGTGTCAAGAGCAGGTTGATTCAGATGCTACGTGACTATGTGGAGATCTTTGCTTGGTCTTATGAGGATATGCCAGGGTTGGATACAGACATTGTGGTTCACCGTTTGCCAGTGAAAGAAGATTGTCGTCCAAAGAAGCAGAAGGTTCGTCGTATGCGTCCTGAAATGTCAGAAAAGATCAAAGCAGAGGTAATGAAACAGTTCAATGCAGGGTTCTTGGCCGTAACTTCTTATCCTCAGTGGGTTGCAAATGTGGTACCAGTTCCTAAGAAAGATGGTAAGGTACGTATGTGTGTAGACTACAGAGATCTGAACAAGGCTAGCCCTAAAGATGACTTTCCACTTCCTCATATTGATATTCTGGTAGACAACACTGCTCAGCATAAGGTATTCTCTTTTATGGATGGTTTCTCTGGTTACAATCAAATCAAGATGGCACCTGAAGATATGGAGAAGACTACATTTGTGACACAGTGGGGCACCTTTTGCTATAAGGTAATGCCATTTGGTTTGAAGAATGCAGGGGCAACATATCAGCGTGCTATGGTGGCTTTGTTTCATGATATGATTCATCATGAGATAGAGGTATATGTGGATGATATGATAGCCAGGTCTCAGAATGAAGAACAACATCTTGATCATCTGCACAAGTTGTTTGAGAGGTTGAAGAAATACAGGTTGAGATTAAATCCAAACAAGTGTACTTTTGGAGTTAGATCTGGAAAGCTCCTGGGTTTCATTGTCAGTGGAAAAGGTATTGAAGTGGATCCTGCAAAAGTGAAAGCTATACGAGAGATGCCAGCTCCCCATACTGAGAAGGAGGTTAGAGGTTTCTTGGGACGATTGAACTACATTGCAAGATTTATTTCCCAATTAACTACCATCTGTGATCCAATCTTCAAGTTGTTGAAGAAAGATCAGGTGATGGAATGGAATGATGAGTGCCAGACTGCCTTTGATGAAATCAAGAGATATTTGCTAGAACCTCCAATTTTAATGCCACCAGTTGATGGAAGACCCTTGATTATGTATTTAACAGTATTAGACAACTCAATGGGGTGTGTATTGGGGCAACATGACGAGTCTGGTCGAAAAGAGCAGGCAATATACTACCTTAGCAAAAAGTTTACCGACTGTGAAACAAGATACTCACTGCTCGAGAAAACTTGCTGCGCTTTGGCATGGGCTGCTCGCCGACTAAGACAGTATATGTTGACCCATACTACCTTGTTGATTTCGAAGATGGATCCAATCAAGTACATATTTGAGAAACCTGCTCTCTCCGGAAGAATTGCAAGATGGCAAATGATCTTGACGGAATATGATATACAGTATACTACTCAGAAGGCCATTAAGGGGAGTGTTGTTGCTGATCATTTGGCTCATCAAGCAGTAGATGATTACCAGTCAATGAATTTTGAGTTCCCTGATGAAGACATTATGTCTGTTACCAAAGAACCTGGACAATATGACGGACCTGAACAAGGATCCCGATGGACTATGGTTTTTGATGGTGCCTCCAATGCACATGGTAATGGTGTTGGTGTTGTGATTAGTTCCCCTGAAGGTTGTCATACCCCGATTACTGCCAGACTTTGTTTCTATTGTACCAATAACATGGCTGAGTATGAGGCATGTATCATGGGTATGCAAGTTGCTATTGATATGAAGATTCAGTTCCTTGAGGTGTATGGAGATTCAGCTCTGGTAGTAAGTCAGATTAAAGGAGATTGGGATACAAAGCATGATAATCTCATTCCTTACAGAGAACATGTGTTGTCTTTGATCCCACATTTCAAAGAGATTACTTTTGGACATATTCCACGAAGAGAGAATCAGTTGGCAGACGCATTGGCCACCATGGCATCTATGTTTGAGATCAGCTGGGATGATGAAGCTCCCAAGATTACCATTGATAGATTTGAGAAGCCTGCATACTGCAATGAGATTGACACTGAAGGGGCAGAGGAGAAGCCTTGGTTCTATGAAGTGAAAAACTATCTTGAAGCTCAGGAGTTCCCTGAAGGGGCATCTGTCAAAGATAGGAAGTTCCTGAGAAGGTTTTCTGCTAAGTTCTTTCTGAGTAATGGCATTCTGTATAAGCGTAATCATGATTCAACTATGCTTCGTTGTGTGGATAAGAAGGAAGCTACAGAAATTATGGAAGAGATGCATGATGGGACCTTTGGCACTCATTCTAGTGGTCATACCATGGCAAAGAAGATTTTGAGAGCAGGTTACTATTGGTCTACCATGGAAGCTGATTGCTATCAACACTCCAGAACATGTCACAAATGTCAAATCTATGCTGATAAAGTACATGTACCTCCATCTCCATTGAATGTGTTGACTGCTCCTTGGCCCTTTGCCATGTGGGGCATTGATATGATTGGTGAGATCAAGCCTACTGCTTCTAATGGGCATCGTTTCATCCTGGTTGCTATCGATTACTTCACGAAGTGGGTAGAGGCAGCTTCATTTGCATCTGTGACTAAGAATGTTGTGGCTCGGTTCATTAAGAATAATCTCATATGTAGGTATGGTATCCCTGAAAGGATTATCACTGACAATGGCTCTAATCTGAACAACACTATGATTACTGATCTCTGTACGCAGTTCAAGATTAAGCATCACAACTCTTCTCCGTATCGTCCAAAGATGAATGGGGCAGTTGAAGCTGCTAATAAGAACATTAAGAAGATTATACAGAAGATGACTGTTACTTACAAGGATTGGCACGAGATGTTACCATTTGCTCTGCATGGTTATCGTACTACAATACGTACTTCAACAGGGGCAACCCCATTCTCCTTAGTCTATGGTATGGAAGCAGTTCTGCCTATTGAAGTTCAGATCCCCTCCTTGAGAATTATGAAGGATGCAGGCTTGGATGAAGATGAGTGGATTCAGACTCGACTTGACCAGATAAATTTGATTGATGAGAAAAGGTTAGCAGCAGTTTGTCATGGCCAGATGTACCAGAAACGGATGATCAAAGCTTTTAACAAGAAGGTTAAGCCAAAGGTATATCAGGCTGGTGACTTGGTAATCAAGCGTATCATATTACCACAGGGTGATCCTAGGGGCAAGTGGACTCCAACATATGAGGGACCATTTGTAGTCAAGACAGTGTTCTCAGGAGGTGCCATGATACTGACTACAATGGATGGTGAAGACTTCCCACAACCTGTAAACGCAGACATAGTTAAAAAATACTACGCATAAAAAGAGACCCGCTAGGTTGACAGGCCTAGGCAAAAATAAGGGCATCCCGGCAAACCAAAAGGGTTTGGGCAAAAATTAGGGATATATATATAAAAAGATGTACACCCGGCAAGTCGAAAACCTGAAAAGGCGGCTTGGGCAAAAAAGGGTATCCCGGTGGATTGAAAACCTGAAAGGGCAATCCAGGCAAAAGTTAGGGATTAAAGCGTATGACTATGTCTCGTTTGGATCACTCATGAAACTGCAACCAGTTGTACTACTTACTCAAGCTCAAACAAATAAAGCTCAATCCAATCGTTTCCGTCTCAACAGCAAGAAGATGAGATACTTGAGTGGCAATAGTAGAATTGAAACTCAATAGGATTATTTCCCACATAGCTGATTCTTTTTGTAAAACTTCATGACAAAATTCTCTTACTAGAGTTTATGTCTCCTTGTACAAACTTACCCGTGTATGGGTCACTTTTGATATAAATAAATTCCATCTTTTGAATCCAGATTCACTTTTACCCTATTTACATAAGCGAAACGTCCATTGGTTGTGTTTGAATGTATGTATGCCTTTGAATATGATTGATGTTTACCAGAAACGCATGTATGCTTTTAATATGATTGATGTTTACCAGAAATGCATGAAAATGCAGTAATAGTATTTACTAAGGACGAACGAGGGAAGGATTTCAACGAAGCTTCGCCGGTTCATCTTTACAAGACAGTTACAAACCATCAGTAGGACTAATCCATTTTCACAAAGTCTAATCTCCCCTGGAATTTATATCCATCTCTTTTATCCTCATACGGATATACGGGAAATTACTTTCCAATAAGGGCACGATGAACGAAGACGGGATGTTATACTTATCCTACTATCAAACGAAAACGAAGGTTATCTATACCCTACTATCCCCAACAACGGGAGGTTATCTATACCTTGTTATCCCCAACAACGGGAGGTTATCTATACCTTGTTATCCCCAGCAGACGGAGGGTTATATATTCTTCAACAACGAATCGGGATTTATTTTCCTTGGCCAGCAGTTGTTATGCAAGGATATCCAGACACTTCCAGCAGTGTCATAGCATACATACATCATTTACATCATACCATAACATATATGTCTATAGTACATTACCTAAGTGCATCATGTCATACATGCATACATAAAGCATAAACTAATGTTGTTATACAGAATGCTACCTTGTTTTCAGGTTAATTATCCAACAAACAATCTTATGATCTTTGGGACTGCTTTATTGTAACCTCAGGGTTACTTTATCCTCCTGATGAGCTTCTTATTACTTTGGGACTGCTTTATTGTAACCTCAGGGTTATTTTATCCTCCTGATAGCCTCTCATGACTTCAAGACTGCTTTAGAGCTACTGATTGCTCTATCCTCCTGAAATCATCCTATTACTTCAAGACTGCTTTAGAGCTATTCATTGCTCTATCCTCATGAGGTCATATTACTACTTCAAGACTGCTTTAGAGCTATTCATTGCTCTATCCTCCTGAAGCCATCTAATTATTTCAAGACTGCTTTAGAGTTATCCATTGCTCTATCCTCCTGAAATTACATTATTATTTCAAGACTGCTTTAGAGCTATCCATTGCTCTATCCTCCTGAAATCATTACTTCAAGACTGCTTTAGAGCTATTGATTGCTCTATCCTCCTGAAGACATATCACATTATTATTTCAAGACTGCTTTAGAGCTGTTGATTGCTCTATCCTACTGAAGCCATTCTATTACTTCAAGACTGCTTTAGAGCTATTGATTGCTCTATCCTCCTGAAGCCATTATTACTTCAAGACTGCTTTAGAGCTATTGATTTCTCTATCCTCCTGAGGTCAGATTTATCACTTCAAGACTGCTTTAGGGTTATCATTATTGATTGCTCTATCCTCATGAAGACATGCTGTTACATCAGTATTACTCCAGACTCCTGACAGTTCTCATTATACTACTGAAGAACTTTCCCCTAGTGGCATCTTTAAGCCCACTCAATCATGTTCAACCAACCATCAATATCACTCCATGCACTGGTGAGTGCAAATTTTTGGGCTTTTGTGTTCAATCCCCTTCAACCTTCCAGGTTACGACTGGCAAATATACCAATCTAACCCCTCAGGTTTCAGAAAATTGAACAGGGGCAGCTGTTGCACCCCAAAATTTGCCCTCACAATACAAGACTTTGTGTTCCAAGAAGGTTCACAAGGTTCACAAAATTCACAATTGGTCAGAAGAGTTGACAATTCCCTCAGACAATGCACCTCCTAAGCAGTGCATCCAAAACTAGGGTTTTGACTTTAATCAGGCTAAATGGACTTCCAAGACTTCAAGTGAGCTTCATAACATCTTATATGTGTATAAGAACCCCCATGTCAAGTTTCAAGACTTTTCTCAAAAGTTTGCTCAGTCAGATGATCAGATAAGTCAAAAGCAGTCAATGCAGTTAAAAGGTCAAACTGAGGTCAACTGTGGTCAAACCAAAGTCAAACTTCATGATTTTTTTTTTGCCAACATCAAAGAGAGGTTGGGTGAGAAATATTATCATAATAACTGTAATACCCCAAATTTTGCCCTAAGATTTGTCGTCGCATTTCATTGCATTTAATCAATTACTAACAAATTTGTGTAGTCGTTTGACTTTTTGCAGGTAAATATCATATGGCATGCATTTTTTTTCTAAAAAGTAAAAATGGCACAATTGGCAGGAGGACATGTGTAAGGAGTTATGAGTGTGAGAGGTTGAGAGTTCGAATCTCACCTTTGTCACTTTTTTTTTTGTTTTTTATTATTTTTACTCTAAATTTTTCTATCTTTCATTAAAAAAATAACAAAAATAGTTTTTTATTATTATTTAATTATTATTTTCGTATTTTAATTAAATCATTTTTTAAAATATTATTTTTTTTCACTTTTTTCTAAATTATTCATAAAAATATCCAAAAAATCATAAAATAAAAAATATTGAAAAAATTTTTGTTCTTTTTATAATATTTTTTATTTTAGGAATCAATAGGATTATTAGTTTTTATTTTAAGTTTATTTTAATTATTTTAAATTATTTAAATTTTATTTTTTCTTAACTAATTATTTAGTTTGGGCTTTAAAATGGGCTTTAGGGACATTATTGACAATTTGGTGTTAACCCTAATTTGTTCTCTATATATACATGTGTTGCCTTGTTGGAAAAAAAGGAGAGAATGAAAAGAACCTAAGAGGAGTGAGTGCCGTTTGCCGTTATTTAGTTTTCTTCTTCATCCATTACTATTGTTTCTTTTTCTTCATCGTTTACCGTTATTTCTTTTCCTTCATCTATTACTGTTGTTTCTTTTTCTTCATCTTTTACCGTTATTTCTTTTTCTTCATCTATTACCGTTATTTCTTTTTCTTTATCTATTACTGTTACGTTTATATATATATAATTTTTAAATTGTTAGAGTTTATATATATAAGATTTTTGATCGAATTATGTCGATACGATGTTTGCACATTTGTGTGCATGACGCGTGACATTTGTGTTAGTTCGATCTGGTTGCGATGATCGCATTTTTGTGTGAGCAATAATACTATTTTTTGCTTAATTTCTTTTTCTTTGCGATAAATTTTGTTTCGTCCGATTTAGATCTGGTTGCGATGAGCGCATTTCTGCGTTAGCAACATTGTTGGGTTATTTGGCACATTTAAAATTCATTATTGCTTTATTATTGTTATTATTATTATTATTATTATTATTATTATTATTATTATTATTATTATTATTATTATCATTATTTATTATTATTATGATTATTATCATTATGATTACCATTATTATTATTATTGTTATCATTAATTTATTAAAATTTGTTATAATATAAAAATCTGTTTTTTAAAATAAATAACATTAACATCTTTTCCAAATTAATATGAAAACCTATTATTTTTAAGAAAAACTTTTTTTTTAGATAAATTTAAAATAATAACTAAATTTTTTTTTTTTAAAATAATAACTAGAACCGTTATTTATTTTATTTTATTATTGTTCAATTCAAATTTCATTATCATATTGTATCTGCTCCTCTCATGTAACCTCGCGAACTTAACAATCGCTCTTTAAATTCTGCCTTTAAATTTCTGCTTGCATGGTTTAAATTATGACATTATCTCTCTGTTTGCATGATTCAATTATCTCACGCGTTTACTATTATTTCTGTCACATTGCACACATCCGAAGGTTAGGTCTAACTGTTTGGCCGCCGCGCCATTAGTCCGTAAAACTTCACACATTCAATTTCAAATCCTCAAAACTACAAACTACAAACCCTAATTTTCACAAATGCCTCGCCGCAGGCAAAATTACAATTTTACCCTTAGCATTAGGTCAAAGAGCCGCCGCGCTCATTTTAGGGTTTCCCGCCGTGGAATCCCTAATTTAACCCTAATTACAACTTAACATTTCAACGTAGAGATTTGGAGTTTCTACACTCCACGTAAGCGTGTCCTTAAGATGCGTTTATTCCCCTTGAGACCTTGACCACAGTCAAGAAGTTTCTAACCTCCCTATTGAGGGGAACTACGATTACTCTGATTCCACTCCCGTAAGGATACGTAGGCACAAGATGCGATGTCTTGCCGAGTAAACTTAGAATTAACCCCCTTTATTATTTATTATTGCTTATTTATATTTTATTTAATTATTTTGCTTATTATTTTGTAATTGTTTCTTGGATGTAAAGTTGTTTAATTATTTAATTATTATTATGGTTAGTAATTAGGGAGTGTAACAACATGTATGTAATATTAAAATAAATTTAGATCACTTTTAAATAAAGATAATTAAAATAAACACGTCACACACGTAAGTCGATTTTAATCGCCGTCTCACTTCCTAAGGATATCCCTCAAGTTGCCTACGAATAATGGTTAAGTGGGGTGTATAAAGCAAGTCCCTCAAATAGAAAAATCATCAAAGTCCCTTATGGTTGCCTTTACGAATCGAGTCCCTTTCGAAAAATGATGATAGTCCCTCCAGTTTGCTTATTACACCCCACAATGGCCTTCAAAAATCCAATCGTCCCTCACATGTCCCTTAACATCCAAAGTAAGGACTACCTACTCCATTTTAGTAGGGATAGTCTTACTAAGGAAAGGATAAAGAATAAGAAAGACCTTAAACATTAGGGTAGGTTACTCCTAGGTGCTTGCTCACTTCAAAACTGTTTCGCACTTAAACAAATTTTCAACAAGTTTTCAAACAAGTTCTTAACACATCCTTACATGGATTATTTATTAACTATTCTGAAAATTTTCTATTCACACACTACAATTTCAAAACAATTCAAAAGTGAGCTTAAGTACCTAAGAGCCCATGGATAACCATGGATGAAAAGGATGCTAATACCTTCCCTTTTCATAACCTACCCCCCGGACCCAAAATATTCTCTAAGGTCTTTCCTGTTCTTTTATAACCTTTCCTTATGGATAAAATAAAAGTCGGTGGCGACTCTTGCTATCCGCAACATTGTTTAAAGTCAGTTCACCGGGTTACATATGTGAGTAGCAACGATAACCTTTTTGGGATCGATGATAGCCAAGAAAGACACACTTTAGTGATCGAGCTGATAGTTTATCAATACCAAGGGAGAGATTGTGTACAAAACACGTGGACCCGAAGACTCGAGGAGGAATTGGGTGGAGTGGAGAGTTTGGAAACAAGATTGAATGAGGGATTTTATTATTAAGGACAGATGATGGCATGCGATTTATGAGGTAACATGCCGTGAGCACTGCATCTCCCCAAAACCGGAGAGGAACATTACCATGGAGAAGTAGGGTCCGAGTGGTTTCTACGAGGTGCCGATTTTTGCGTTCGGCTACCAACCGGTTTTGTAGGGTTGAGTTAGGCCCAACCACACTTCTTAACATGGTATCAAGAGCCTCGTTTAAGATCCGGTGGGCCACCTTCTATGGTTTCCGCTATCGGGCCACCCACCATTTATTTTCCACGCTTCAGTTGTCCAGTCCTGAGCGTGAGGGGGGGTGTTAAGAGTCCCACATCGGATAATATATGGCATGCACATGTGTTTATAAGTGGGGGTAATCCTCACTCTACCAACCGGCTTTGTAGGGTTGAGTTAGGCCCAACCACACTTCTCAACAGTTTAAATAAGAATATTCATTTTTCGGTGATTTTCGGTAGTTTGTAGGTTATTGGAAAAATGTGCATTTTTGGGTTATTTATTTGATTAATAGTATATAATATTAATTTATTAGTATTATTATTATTTAAAATGAATATAAGTGAAATAAGGGTAGTTTGGGCATTTGGAGGAGTTAGTAAGGGTAATAATGGAAAAGCCCAAATTGTGAGGCCCAAGACTAGGTTTGACAAAATAGAATTCTGAAGGGAATTAGGATTCATTTGTTAACCGTGAAAAGTATTGTGGCCAGAGAGCTCTGAGGAGAAGATTGGAGGCAGAAGATTCCCGGAGATAATCGTAAAGGCTTTGAATCGACTAAGGTATGGGGAGTCTAACTTTTCATGATTTTCCATGTGTGCCTTTCAATGTAATTATGGATAATTTTAGGTTTAAGGGATTTTGGTTCGATTGCAGGAAAAGGAGAAATTGATGGTGAGGACCCTGATGGTTGTGGTCAGTGGTAAGTATTCCTGACTGTTAAAGCATGGATATGAGAAATAGTGACCTTAGGCCTTTGTGGCCAAAAACCTTGAATTGTTATATGTCTGACCCTGTAGGGATAGAATATTGGATAGTGAGTAACTCTAATGCCTTAGGGTGTAATTGAAGGGAAATTGTGATTTAGGACATGAATATGTTACAGGATTGGCCTAATAAACTGTAGGTTTTGTGCCTTTATCGCCGTAGGACCTTAGGGATGATTTAGGGATGTTTTGGGGGAATTGGGTAAGTGAATCGTATGGGCATTTGAGTGGATTTAATTTCTGGTGCGTAGCAGATTTTCCTGTCATCGTACTATTCTCCTAGCGAAGAAAGCCTCGCCTAGCGAACCATGTTGTTCCCATACTCGCCTAGCGAAGAAACTCTCCCCAGACTCGCCTAGCGAACATGCCAGCGGACGTAGCAGAGTTTTGCGTATGTTGATCGTGTGCAGCGATGTCTTGATGTTTGATTCTATGATTTTTGTGATGAGTTACCTTGGGGGTAACTATGATTTTTATGTGATTAATATGTGAGGTGTATATGATTACATGATGGTTTATATGATGTATTATGATGATATTACCATGACTTTGATGAATTATATGATGACATGAGATATGATAATGATTGTGATGATGATGAATATGATGAATGACGATGCACCTATGCTGTTATTATGAGGATGATTATTGACGTGTGCATCATGCATTCATGTGCATCCGAACTTTGGTTCAGGACCTTGATTACTTTGGCTTTAATCCCATTGTGTGGATGTGAAATATTTTGATGTGCTCCAGTTCTCAAGTAGAATCGATCCTATTGATGGGGATCTATGGAGGGTTGATGGCCCAGTGTCCATCGAGTTGTGATGATTGGTACCACATGCATTGAGTTGTGTCGCATCTTCATTATGAGTCCTTTTGTATGAATTATGATGTTGTGGCCTTCGAGGCCTATTGATGAATATGAAGGTTGGAGATGATTATGATGCCACTTATATGTTGATTTTCATACATTGATTTTTGATGAATTTTTTTACTCACCCTGCCTGTTTGAATGTTAGCTCCACATGGGTAACGTGCAGATGACGGAGTTTAGCTGTGGACGCCGTCGAGGAGTTATTTTTGAAGTTTTGATTCGTTAGCCCTTTTGGTTAACTTAGAGGGTCTTGCTCTGATATGTAACATCGGGTTGAGTTCTTTGAGTTAAACTATATACTGTTGAGTTATTTTGCTTATGTTCCCTGATGAGGAAAACCTTTACTTATGCCTTTTGAATTCCGCTGTTTTATGTTGTTTGATGTATTCTGGGAAAAACCTGTTGTTTACGGAGTCGCGACCTATTTTGATGACATTGGGAAATGTACGCTCTTTTGGTCTCTTTTTGTGAAATTTAATAATTACTCTGATATCTGTGGTTTTTTGCCTTATTATTTGTTGGATAGAAAAGGGTGTTACAGGCTCCACCTTAATTAGGACTCTATTCAGATACCCATTTATGTACCTTAGAATTCACTTCAATGCTTGCTACTGAGCCTTTTCAGGATTAGCCATGTACCTGCTTACAAGACTAACTGCATATGTTATGTCGGGTCTAGTGCAAACCACAACATACATCAAAGAACCCACTATATGAGCATATGAAATTCTATTCATATAAGCTCTTTCAACATCAGTATTGAGACACTGATCTATACTCGGCTTGAATTGAGGGTTTGTCAAAGTCACAACAGGCTTTGAATTCAACATACCATACTTTTCGAGAATCTTCTATAGGTATGCCTATTGAGATAAGAATAATTTTGACTGCTTTCTATCTCTTCAGATGTCAATCCCAAGAATCCTAGACGCAGCTCCCAGATCCTTCATGTCGAACTCATTATTAAGTTCAACCTTCACCCTCATTACATCTTCGACATTGTTGCTTGCTATTAGAATATCATCCATATAGAGCAACAAAATAATAAATAAATTACCCGGTCGAAATTTGAAGTAAACACAGTGGTCGAACTAACTTCTGATGAAACTTATGCGTGCCATGAACTTGTCAAATCTCATATTCCACCATCGAGGAGATTGTTTCAGTCCATATAAAGATCTCTTCAGTTTTCACATATAATCTTCCTTCCCCCTTTCGACATACCCTTTAGGTTGCCTCATAAGAATTGTTTCATCTAAATCACCATACAAGAACGCAGTCTTCACATCCATCTGTTCCAGTTCAAGGTCGAACTGGGCCACCGTGGAAAGCAACATTCGAATGGATATGTGCTTCACAATAGGAGAGAACACATAATTGAAGTCAACGCCTTCTTTCTAATTGAACCCCCTAGCGATCAATCTTGCCTTGTATCTCTTTGACGACACTCCTTCGATCCCTTCCTAAACTTTGAAAATCCATTTACAACTGACTAACTTGGCTCCAACAAGTTTCTTGATCAGTTCCCAGGTGTTGTTATCATGAAGATATTTCATCTCATCATCCATGGCCTTCATCTATTCAGTCTTCTTTCGACTCCTCATAACTTCCTTATAGTATCTAGATTCATCATCTAGAACCTCACTTGTAGATATTAAGGCATAAGTTATAAGATCTGCATACCCAAGTCTCTGAGGTGGCTTGATGACTCTCATCTACATATCTCTTGCTAACAGGTAGTCATTATCAGTCTCCTCATCTTCGACAACATCTTCTGCGTCTTCTTCGACTTCATCTGGGATACACAATTCAACATCGACATGCTCCACCTTAATAGGAATTTTTCCATGTTCCAGCTCTTCGTCAGCATCATCATTTTTCTTGAAAGCCATCTCTGCTTCATTGAAAAGTATATCTCGAGTGGTGATACACCTTCTGTGACCTGGCTCCA
Source organism: Lathyrus sativus (assembly GCA_963859935.3). Classification (NCBI taxonomy): domain Eukaryota; kingdom Viridiplantae; phylum Streptophyta; class Magnoliopsida; order Fabales; family Fabaceae; genus Lathyrus; species Lathyrus sativus. Next base: position 476,212,634 of record OZ012741.1, on the reverse strand, counting down.
GGCACCATAGCCTATAAGCTTTGACTCCTTCAGGGTATCCCATAATCATGCATTTCAGAGCTCTAGGTTTGACCTTGTCTTGCCTAATATGAGCATAGGCCACGCAACCAAATACTCTCAATCTGTCGAGACTAGGTGGTTGTCCTGACCAAACTTCTTCAGGTGTCTTCATTCCCAAGGCAGTCGAGGGATGTCTATTTATCAGATAAGCTATTTTCGAAATAGCCTCCACCCAAAATACCTTCTTCAATCCAACACTAACCAATATTCATCTAAACTTTTCAAGGATTGTTCAATTGAATCTTTCAGCTAAGCCATTTTGTTGAGGAGTACCTGCTACAGACTTATGCCTTGCAATCCCAGACTCAACACAACAACTGTCGAACACTTCGTTGTAGAACTCAAGGCCATTGTTGGTTCTCGACCTCTTAACCTTTCTTCCAATTTGAGTTTCGACCAGAACCTTCCAACTTTTGAAATTCTCAAAAGTTTCATCTTTCGTCTTCTTGACAAATACCAATTGCTTTCTGTAATAGTCATCAATGATGGATAAAAAATACATTGCACTTGAGTGTGAAGGATCCCTTGCAGACCCCCAAAGATCAGCATGAATGTAATCCAGGGATCTATGTGTTCTTTGCTTGCCTTTGTTAAACTTCGCCCTGCAGGATTTACCAAATACACAAGATTCACAAAACTCCAACTTTTCGACTTTGTCACCTCCTAGCAGGTTATGCTTCCCGAATTTAACCAGGCCTCTTTCGCTGACATGGCCCAATCTCATGTGCCATAATTCTGTCTTCGACACAGGTTCCATGGATGCAACATTTGTCAAACCACTTAAAACCTAAGCCTAAATGGTATACAAGACTTATTTCTTCACGCCTCTCAAGACTTCCTTCAACCCCTTCATGACTCTTAGGATACTTTTCTCTCCTTGAAAAATATATCCCTTCCTGTCGAATTCACCTAGAGAAATAAAATTTCTCTTCAAATCAGGTACATACCTGACTTCAGTCAATAACCTTATTGACTCATCATGGAGCTTGAATCTCACAGATCCAATACCTACAATTTTGCAAGATTTGTTATTTCCCAACAGTACCAATCCACCATCTTGATCACATAGCTCCTCAAACAATTCTCTACTTGGAGTCATGTGCCAAGTGAAACTTGAATCCATAATCCACTATTTTCTTGAGTTGCCACTTGAAACCACAAGAACATCATATGAGTCGAAGTCATCTTGAACAATGGTTGTGTTGCCATTATCCTTACCTCCATGGTCATTCAGGTGTTCAGGGTACACATTTCTTGTGTGGCCCTCCTTCTTACAATGATAACATTGAATACCAGATATTTCGCCATTATAAGACTTCTGCTGACTTTTAACTTTCTTCTTGTCGAACTTACCATCCTTTCGCAAGAATATTTCCTTAATGGTCAAACCTTTTCCTACCATCAAAGGTTTATGCTTCTTTAGTTCGTTCAAGTCCTTAGAATACAAGGCTGATTGAACTTCTTCAAAGCTCAGGGACTCCCTTCCATACAAGAGAGTTTCTTTGAAGTAAGCATGTGTTCTGGGTAAAGCACACAACAACAACAATGCTTAATCTTCATCATTGATCTTCACATCAATATTTTCAAGATCAAGAATCAGCTTGTTGAACATATCCAACTACTCAGCCAACATTTTGTCTTCACTCATCTTGAATGAATATAAAGCTTGCTTCAGGTAGAGTCGATTCACCAGGGATTTGGTCATGTACAAACTTTCAAGTTTCACCCATAATCCTGATGTTGTAGTCTCCTTAGATACCTTTCGAAGAACCTTATCGCCAAGGCTCAATAATATTGCGTTGTGGGTTTTCTCAATCATGCTCGTTTTTTCTTTTTCCGTTAACGCAACGTCCATGACTGCCTCTCCCTTCAATGCTTCCAAACAAACCTATTGAACCAGTAGGGTTTTCATCTTCAAGCGCCACAGAACAAATTCGTTCACTCTTGTGAACTTTTCAATCTTATACTTTGTTGAAAGCATATTTTCCATGATAACCGCACCAATTTATTGTGAATCAGATATCTTGAAACAAAATATAAACGGTTTCTTTATGATCAAGAAACACACAGGGGTTAGAGTTAACAAAAAAAACAAGATAAAACAACAAGGAACAAAAAGGATTCGTTATAAACTGCTATTCTTTCCTTTTCTCTTAGAAACAAGATTATAAGTATACAAGAATAACGAAATAACCTCTCTCTCTTTCAATTAGGATTTTATCTTTCTATTTTTCCTTATACCAAGATAAGAGACTAGTATGCTACTTTTAAGAAAAAATAGCACACTAACCTAATGGGCTTTTTAACAATTACAAATTACAAGCTAACTTAGGGTACAAGCTAACTTAAACAATTGGACTTACAAGCAAGACACGATTCAACATGCTAACAAACCTAGTAATATTGACTAATGCATGTTAGAACAAACTTCGACTACAACACGCATTACTCCGACAGCAACATGCGAACACACTTCGACCTCATGCTTAATTCCTGTCGAACCAGAAACTACCCTTCGACCATACTATAGTTCAATTTAATATCTCATAAAACGACATATACTTTCGCTTATATACTAAAAAATATCACTTTTCATCACGGTTGACATGAAAATCGTGATGCAGCTGCACTGAAATGTTGATTTTCTTACAACGGTTGAATAATGAAACAGTGGTTAAATAATTTTCAATTTTTATTTACTTATGAACTTAAGTGACACGTGCTTTTTGTAATAGGAAAAATGGACAACGATAATGAAAGAAAGCAACAACAAGAACAACAATAATAACATACAGAGAATAATTATAAAAAAAACAATAATTTTTTCACTGATCATAAGGAAAGAGTACATAAAACATTATTTTTTCATTACATTATTTTTTCAAGATCGGAACAATATTCTCTAACATTACAGAAATCTTCCCAATCCACGACTCGCTCCTCACTACCCTCATCCGAGTCATAGTAAACAATCTTCCTCGACACCTTTCTCTTCTTCTTCTTCTTAGCCTTCCTCGCCTTCAATGCATCCCTAACAGCAGTTGGCCCAGATGGTTGGACCTCCTCAATTAAATGTTGATGGTGTTATACTGTGGTGATAGTTTGATTCTCAAGAGTGACTTTTTTTGGGATAACTCTATTAGCCTTATTAGATGGAGAACTCATGTTGCTATAGGAAGTAAAAATAATAGTTTAAAGATGTGGAAATTTATTATATGAAAGTGTGCCCGTCTTGAGTGACTTATTTTGATTTAATTCTTGCAATGATTACTTCTAATAGTTGATATTCTTGAATGACTTATGACCGTCTTGAGAAATGAAGAAAATTTTCAATCATCATTACAATCATTTCTCTCTTTTGGGGAAAACAAAGGTCGTACTTGCTTATATACTAAAATATCACTTTTCATCACAGTTATCAAGGAAAGCCGTGATTAATTAATTTTAAAAAAATTAAAAATTTGGATTTTATTTAAAAACTTAAGTGACACACGCTTTTTGTAATAGAAAAAAGGAAAAAAATGTAGTTGCTAGGATTCGAAGCTTGTAACACTTACTTTATCACCACGATTGTTTATCACAACTATGATTAAATAATTTTCAAAAAATACAAAAATATATTAAGCACTTCCAGTTTGTGATATTACAACGGTGGGAAACATAATCGTAGTAGTATTATGTTATCGAAGGTGTATTTTGTAGTAGTGATGACAAACCTTTTGAGATCCATTTTTTGTTCCTGCAGTTTGCCAAAGGGAGTGTGTATGTTCATAGTTGCTAAATCCTTAGGTTCAAAAATCATAGTGACATTAGGTTTCCAGCTACGGTTTAGGCATCTAAGAACTTTTATAACTAATTTCTGTAGATGCTTTTGATTGGATGCATTTTATGGCAAAACATTGAAGTATGTATGAATGTCATAACTGATGTTATGACATACATGAAGAGTGTTCTGCAGGGAGAGCTAAGAGTAAGTGAAGCTGAATGTCATGACTGAATGTTATGACATCGAGCGTATGACATCAGGGCGCGCAGGTATTAGTTTTCTGTTATTAGTTCAGGCTATACTTCAGGAAACATTTTAGGAAACCTAGTTATTTTAGGCGATATAATAGACACTGCTAAGGATACCTGGAATGCCCCTGACTCAATTGGAAAGGCGCAACTTCATGAAGAGAGGTTTATCTTGGGTAAACCTAATTTCTCCATCAAGGCCCAAAGCAAGTCTGCTGCTGTAAATAACAGAAGAATCATTCCTAATAGAGCAGAGCTTCTGAACAGAGATTGGAAAGTGTATTTGTGAGTGAAGAACTTTGTTCTTCACGTGTTTTTAGGAGTCTTAGTATTCCTTGTAGACCAAACAATCGTCTGTTGTATGATTGCTCTGGTTTAGGGTTAGTGAACTGTTGTGTTCATTATGTCCCTCAAAGCTTTTAAGCAAGAGTTTTGTGTCTCTTGATCAAAGCTGTGAAGCAAGATTAAGGTGTGTTTGAAGTGTGTCTTCATATCTCAATTGTAATTGTGTGTTGATATCACTGTGGTGATTGAGGGGGAGTGAGTGGAAAACTTTGGTCTAGTGGTTTCTAGGTTGAAGTGTCATTGGGTAGGTCTTAAGTGAAGAGTGCAAACTGGTTGTTTGACTCTGAATTAATTCTGCTAATAGTGAATTTCCTCCCTGGCTTGGTAGCCCCTAGATGTAGGTGTGGTTGACACTGAACTGGGTGAACAATTACTGGTGTTATTTACTGCTTTCCATTTACTGCTTATTATTAAGTCCAGTAGTCTGTGTTACAGTGGATGTCATAACATCTGTGATAACATCCACTGTGTGGTTGCCAGAATTTCAATTGGCATCAGAGCAGGCACCTTGCCTGTTATTTTCTGGGTGAAATCTAGGGAAGATAAATTCTGGTACTATGGATAAAGATATAGGATTCACAAATAGACCACCAATTATGGATGACTCTAATTATGACTACTGGAAACCTAGGATGATAACCTTCTTAAAGTCTTTAGACAACAAGGCATGGAGAGCTGCAAACTTAGGAATGGATGTGTTGCGGTGAAATTTGGATGTCAAGCTATTGATTAACTTGAATCTTAATTCATTTACAACCGGTCTTTGATTTATCCGAAGGAAAGGTTAAAGAAAGGAAAAACCTAAAGGGGAGAGATCTAAGGTTCGGGGGTTGGTTAAGATTAGGGAAGGTATTAGCACCCTAAACTTCCGTAGTAATCTACGGTAACCTTTTGTTTATTTTTTTATTTGTTTCATTTTTTGCTTTAAGGGTATGTACAAAGGATTAAGGGTTTAAAAGACCTAAGGGGTTAATTCTAAGTTTACTCGGCAAGACGTCGCATCTTGTGCCTACATATCCTTACGGGAATGGAATCAGAGTAACTGTAGTTCCCCTCAAAAGGGAGGTTAGAGACTTCTTGACTGTGGTCAAGGTCTCAAGGGGAATAAACGCATCTTAAGGACACGCTTACATGGAGTCTTAAACTCCGATCTCTATGTTATAAATTGTTAAGTGCATTAGGGTTAGGTTAGGGATTCCGCGGCGGGAAACCCTAAAATGAGTGCGGCGACTCTTTGACCTAAAGTTAGGGGTAGTTTTGTAATTTTGTCCATGGCGAGACATTTGTGAAAAGTTAGGGTCTGTAAGGGTTTGAAGTTTTGAGGACTATTGGCGTGGCGGCCAAACGGCTAGACCTAATCCTTCGGAGGAATGCAATGGAACAAATTAACGATGCAAATGCGCGAATTTAAACCATACAAACAGCAGAAATTAAAGTGCGGAAAGGTAAACGCGATAATTTGTTCGCGAAGTTACAAATGAGAAACAGATACAATTATAATACAACTTGAATTGAAAAACACATTAAAATAGCTAATAGCAACATAACAAGCTGCACATTGAATACACAAGGTTAGTAGACAGAGTCAGACAGTAATCAGACGAGTTATGAAACGGAAGTGCGAAAGTTATAGATATTCTTTGTTGTTTATTTGTGATATATAAAAAAGCTTTTGATTTAAGTTAAAAAAGAGGTTTTAATATTATTAAAAAAAAACTTTTCAAAAATAGTCTTAATTTAATTATCTGACAAAAAGGTTTTATTTTTAAAAAAAAGGTTCAATGTTATTATTATATATTTTTTAAAAAACAGTTCTAGTTATTATTTTAAAAAAAAAAGATTTTAGTTATTATTTTAAATTTATCTACAAAAAGTTTTTCTTAAAAATAATAGGTTTTCATATTAATTTGGAAAAGATGATAAAGTTATTTATTTTAAAAAAGAGATTTTTATATTATAACAAGTTTTAATAAATTAATGATAAAAATAATAATAATTGTAATAATAATAATAATAATAATGATAATAATAATAAATAATAATAATAATAATAATAATAATAATAAAGCAATAATGAATTTTAAATGTGTCAAATAACCCAACAATGTTGCTAACGCAGAAATGCGCTCATCGCAACCAGATCTAAATCGGACGAAACAAAATTTATCGCAAAGAAAAAGAAATTAAGCAAAAAAAACAGTATTATTGCTCACACAAAAATGCGATCATCGCAACCAGATCGAACTAACACAAATGTCACGCGTCATGCACACAAATGTGCAAACATCGTATCGACATAATTCGATCAAAAATTAATCTTATATATATATATAAACTCTAACAATTTTAAAAATTATATATATATATATAAACGTAACAGTAATAGATGAAGAAAAAGAAATAACGGTAATAGATGAAGAAAAATAACAGTAATAGATGAAGGAAAAGAAATAACGGTAAACGATGAAGAAAAAGAAACAACAGTAATAGATGAAGGAAAAGAGATAGCGGTAAACGATGAAGAAAAAGAAACACAGTAATAGATGAAGAAAAAGAAATAACGGTAAACGGCACTCACTCCTCTTAGGTTTTTTTCATTCTCTCCTTTTTCAACAAAGCAACACATGTATATATAGGGAACAAATTAGGGTTAACATCAAATTGTCAATAATGTCCCTAAAGCCCATTTTAAAGCCCAAACTAAATAATTAGTTAAGAAAAAATAAAATTTAAATAATTTAAAATAATTAAAATAAACTTAAAATAAAAACTAATAATCCTATTGATTCCTAAAATCAAAAATATTATAAAAAGAACAAAATTTTTTCTAATATTTTTTATTTTATGATTTTTTGGATATTTTTATGAATAATTTGGAAAAAAGTGAAAAAAAATAATATTTTAAAAAATGATTTAATTAAAATACGAAAATAATAATTAAATAATAATAAAAAACTATTTTTGTTATTTTTTAATGAGAGATAGAAACATTTAGAGTAAAAATAATAAAAAACAAAAAGTGACCAAGGTGAGATTCAAACTCTCAACCTCTCACACTCACAACTCCTTACACATGTCCTCTTGCCAATTGTGCCATTTTTACTTTTTAGAAAAAAAATACATGCCATATGATATTTACCTGCAAAAAAGTCAAACGACTACACAAATTTGTTAGTAATTGATAAAATGCAATATAAATGCAATGAAATGCGACGACAAATCTTAGGGCAAAATTTGGGGTATTACAGTTGCCCCTATTTAAATAACTTCACCGGGTGATTTGAGCAGCGGAGACTCGAGGAATCGTGGTGGAGAGATTTAAATACAGATAACCGAAAATTTTGCCTTTAGACGCAGTGCTATGCAATGATATGGACAAAACAAAACGAACTATAATGCTAAATATAATATGAATCTGATATGATGCGTATGATGAAAATGACAAATGCACGGATACAGACGAAACAACGTCACAGGGGACGACCCATCGAGGAATTGCACTAGGGAAGAAGACATGTCATATCTGGAAGAACGTCGGATAGACACGACACAGAATTGTTGATAGGTGCCAAGTAAATTAGAAATTGTCCGCAAGGTAAGACGCGGGTAAAACACGAGCTCAGGAGAAAAACGCAAATGGGGATAAAACACCCATGATGCCAAGTAAATAAATTTTGCCCACAAGGTAAGACGCGAGTAAAACACGACCTCAGGGAAGAAAAAAAAGTAAATGGGGGTAAAACACCATGATGTTAGGTAAACCCAGGAATATCTGGTAAACGGGGAATAAAACACCCGGGATAAAGGTACATGGGGGATAAAACACCCAAGGATAGAAGGTAAATGGGGAGTAAAGCACCCAAGATAGACATGTAAATGGGGAGTAAAGCACCCAAGATAGACATGTAAATGGGGAGTAAAGCACCCAGGATAGAAATGTAAATGGGGAGTAAAGCACCCAAGATAAAAATGTAAATGGGGAGTAAAGCACCCAAGATAAAAATGTAAATGGGGAGTAAAGCACCCAAGATAAAAATGTAAATGGGGAGTAAAGCACCCAAGATAGAAATGTAAATGGGGAGTAAAGCACCCAAGATAAAAATGTAAATGGGGAGTAAAGCACCCAAGATAGAAATGTAAATGGGGAGTAAAACACCCAAGATAAAAATGTAAATGGGGAGTAAAGCACCCAAGATAAAAATGTAAATGGGGAGTAAAGCACCCAAGATAGAAATGTAAATGGGGAATAAAGCACCCAAGATGTGCACATGTATAGGAATTATGCTATGACATATGATCAAATGCAAATGCAGACGTCAACGACAAGACTCGACTCTTTCTGTGAGATGACAAAACTAGAGGACTGATTCCTCAACACGGAGGTCACTGTCATTCTGTTAAACTGTATCAAGTTGATAGTCACTGTAGGAATGATGAATAACTGCTTAGGGATTATGCGAGTAAACTGCCCCAGGTCAAATGAACTGATAGTTGCTTCAGCTGTCTGATTCGTGGAATCGTTTGTTTTGCTGTATCCTCGGAGGGCTTGCCCCAGTCTGAGTCTTGAACAATTCTCTGGATAAACCAAATCTGAGAAGATATTTCCTTGAACAAATCTTGAACTGATTCTTTGACAGGATGTAAAAGGAACTTGCCCCCGATAAGATCACTTGACCAAGTTTCTCATTGTTTGAAAATTCCTTAGAGGAAAGCCAGTTTGCAAACAAAAATATTCCTACAAACATGGTAATGCAAAGTTCATGCGACTTTTGAAATCAAAATTATTTTTGAAAGATGGAAAATACATGAGTCGTTAGTCAGAACACAACGGTTCAAGACGCTCAAAGTTTAAAACAAAGGTGTACTGCCAAAATAAATGATTCACAAAGATCTTTAGGAGTCAGGTTACGCAACCTTGCTGTAGTATACTTTCAAAATAACCTTGCTTCAATTATGTCTTTTGAGGGTTGTAATGTGGCCTGGTTCACGGTTTATGAAACAAAAGATAAAGGCTCAAAATTTATTTGTACCCACCCAATCTACGTGATGATCCTCAGTCCTATGCTCAGTTAACTCATACTATGCATTCAGGTTCCCATAAGTTAGGGATTTCATTGATCGTAGCAATGATGACTCAGAAGTCAAAGGGACCTATGAAAAGGCAGCCACTACTCCCCTATAACATTTGATTGTTTTGACATTGAGGATTTTCAAGACAAGGATTTAAAAATCTCTTTGTATTATCTCTAAATTTTGCCTGAACTGTTTATTTTAGAGTTTACAGTCAGCGGGATGCCCCAGTTTTGCCTAAGTCTCCTTCATAGGTTTTGACTTAGCGGGCTTCTTTTGATTTTTTTATATTATTTTTTTGTGTGAAGGAAAGTGACTGTTTGATTTTAATGATTACGGTGAACCATCATCGACCTTTTGATTAGAAAACATCTTCGACACTTATTTGGCGTGTGCGAAGGAAAATTTGTTAATGAAAGGTGTATCGTATGAACACACAACCAAGTTAACTGAGAACTACCCATCCCAAGGTTAAAATTGTGGGTTTTTTGTAACGAAAGAAACTCCAACTTCTAGGCCCGAAGGGGGTGACGAGGGATTAACTTCCTTATTTCTCCAGTGTTTGGGAATTGAAACAATGTCTTACATCGTCAACAAGGTTTAATTGAAAGCATACTGACAGCAGTTATGGGTATAACATTTTCGTCATCCTCCCTCCGATCTTAGCATATCAAAATTTTGGACAAGAAGTAAACATTTGAAAAATAAAGCATAAAGATGCAAATAAATGGACGGAAATGAATTGAATCAAAAGTCGCAATGCTTATTTCATTAATGAAAGTACAAACATAATTGAAAGCAAACAACTTAAACAAAATAAGGAAAATGCAAACAACGAGAAAAAAAAGGCCCAATGACAAAGCTTCAATTCTGATGTGTTGGCAAGGGATCTGTCTGGACGCTCGGACGACTATCCGTAAAATCAAGTATTCCGGCTCTAATCAGTTCACGCACCCTAGCTTTCAATGCAAAACAATGCTCCAAGTCGTGGCCTAAGGCACCCTCATGAAAAGCAAACTTTAGATCAGCCCTAAACCCAACTGGAGGATTAAGAGGAGGTGGTAAAGCCTTTGTAGTGATCAGCCCTTGTCGAACTAAGTCAGGATACAGCTCTGTGTAAGTCATGGGAATAGGATCAAAGTGATCCTTGTTCGATTCTGGTCTTGTCTGATAACTGGGCGTTGAGGAGTCTGAGCTGGCTGTGGAGCACTAACAGGTTGAGATCCCTGGCGAGGCTTCCTTGATTCAGTTATGACAGCATTGGCTTGTTCATCCTTCTTCTTATGGAAATTCCCGTAGGGTTTCTTTGCACCATTAGAAGATTCAACAGCTTTGGATACTTTACCATTTTTCAAACCTTCTTCTAACCTCTGACCAATAGTCACCAAATCTGCAAAACTTGAAGAGACATTCCCGATCATCTTTTCCCAATAGAAAGGGGACAAAGTATCCATGAACAATCCAGTTAATTCCTTTTCTGCTATAGGGGGTTCAACTTGAGAAGCTAACTCTCTCCAACGCTGAGCATATTCCTTGAATGACTCTTTTTCATTTTGAGACATATTTTGTAATTGACGGCGATCGGGAGTCATATCCAGGTTGTATTTATATTGTTTCATGAAAGCGTTAGCGAGATCTTGGAAGCAACAGACACTGTTATGCTCTAAGTTCATATACCATTTGAGAGAAGCACCACTCAAACTATCTTGAAAGCAATGGATGAGCAATTTCTGATTGTTGGTGTAGGCCGCCATCTTTCGAAAGTACATGACCAGATGAGCTCTTGGACATGAGTGACCTTTATACTTCACAAACTCAGGAGTCTTGAATTTGGTAGGCATAACGAGACCGGAGACTAGGCACATATTGTCGGCATCTATATTGAAGAAATCAGTACCCTCAACAGCTTGGAGTCTCTTATTGATGATTTGATACTGTTCACGGGTAATCTCAGGCCCAACAAAATCTTCATGGTCTTCCCCTTGAACACTGGCAACATTGAGCTCATATAAAGGATTCTCAAAGGGAGCTCGGATAGTTTGGTTAATAGTGTGGACCACAGGTCTAGTCTCGGTAAGGACGGGAGCTTGAAAAACCGGTCTGAAAGTCTGACCAATTGTAGCAGACGATGCAATAGGCGGAGAGTAGTTAGGAGGTAAACCAAACTCGGGCCAAGTAGGTGGTGGCACTGGAACAAGAGGTGGATCAACATCCGAAACTTCCTGAATGACGGTCCTTTGAGGTGACTCTCCTCTGGAAATCAGTACTTGGAGCATCTCGGTGAGTTTGGTCATGCCTGATTTCAACTCATCGATCTCCATTCGGATCTCTACATTATATGCCTCTTGCTCTGACATCTTACGTCTATAATTAGCCCTGGTCTGATATCTGTGTCGAGGAATCATCTTGACGACTCAAAGGTACACTGGAAAACGAGAGAATCGAGAATGAGAAACCGGGGGACAAATGCAATGCAAAAATGTGATGCTGATGCCATGTAATGGTTCCAAGAATTTCAACGGTCGATTGCAAATATTCCCTTTTAGGAAAGTTGGAAAGAATTTTTTTTTTACTCTAAAATGTAGGACCCTTTTGAATTTGCAAAGGACCGTTGAATTCCTTGAAACTAGAAATGATACGATGCTTTATGGATGCAAAGCACAAATACACACACAAAGGTCCTAGGTTAGAGGACAGTGAATGGAGTTAAGGTCTACCCTTCCCAAAAGGTAAGTACTATAGGTTAATTGTACCTGCAGAACAAGGGTTCTAAATCAGTGCCCAAAGTCATCAGCCCATCTTTTGGATATTATCAACTTCTCGACTGACTCAAGGGTCGATAATATTCTCAAGAGAACCTCGTTCGAGTGTAGTATCGCGTAGCAACCATTGTAGGACTACTCCCACATAGTTCCCGCACTACGTCCTAGATAAGGCCAAGATGGTGTAAAGGTACTACGGTTCTCAGTATCACAGACTCCAATCGATAATGGTAAAAGTTTTCACGACTACACTCGATCAACCGAACCATTTTCAAAAGGGTCTCAACTGAGCGGTGATTCTCGATTTAGCTTAGTCGGGACTCACTCCCTATAAGCCTCGTCGAATATATCGCCATCCTATAATAATGTCACTCAAGTCCGGGTGTAGGACTTATCTCACAACACAGTAATTCCCAAGCAAGGTACCCTTGAACAATATATATACAAATGAGCAAAAATATTAATGAAACAAATATATAATGAAAAATAAACAAAATGGGGATAACCCTCAAAAGTTAGGACTCCCCAGTGAAGTCGCCATTTTCTGTTGCGGTGAAATTTGGATGTCAAGCTATTGATTAACTTGAATCTTAATTCATTTACAACCGGTCTTTGATTTATCCGAAGGAAAGGTTAAAGAAAGGAAAAACCTAAAGGGGAGAGATCTAAGGTTCGGGGGTTGGTTAAGATTAGGGAAGGTATTAGCACCCTAAACTTCCGTAGTACTCTACGGGAACCTTTTGTTTATTTTTTTATTTGTTTCATTTTTTGCTTTAAGGGTATGTACAAAGGATTAAGGGTTTAAAAGACCTAAGGGGTTAATTCTAAGTTTACTCGGCAAGACGTTGCATCGTGTGCCTACATATCCTTACGGGAATGGAATCAGAGTAACTGTAGTTCCCCTCAAAAGGGAGGTTAGAGACTTCTTGACTGTGGTCAAGGTCTCAAGGGGAATAAACGCATCTTAAGGACACGCTTACATGGAGTCTTAAACTCCGATCTCTATGTTATAAATTGTTAAGTGCATTAGGGTTAGGTTAGGGATTCCGCGGCGGGAAACCCTAAAATGAGTGCGGCGACTCTTTGACCTAAAGTTAGGGGTAGTTTTGTAATTTTGTCCATGGCGAGACATTTGTGAAAAGTTAGGGTTTGTAAGGGTTTGAAGTTTTGAGGACTATTGGCGTGGCGGCCAAACGGCTAGACCTAATCCTTCGGAGGAATGCAATGGGACAAATTAACGATGCAAATGCGCGAATTTAAACCATACAAACAGCAGAAATTAAAGTGCAGAGAGGTAAACGCGATAATTTGTTCGCGAAGTTACAAAGGAGAAACAGATACAATTATAATACAACTTGAATTGAAAAACACATTAAAATAGCTAATAGCAACATAACAAGCTGCACATTGAATACACAAGGTTAGTAGACAGAGTCAGACAGTAATCAGACGAGTTATGAAACGGAAGTGTGAAAGTTATAGATATTCTTTGTTGTTTATTTGTGATATATAAAAAAGCTTTTGATTTAAGTTAAAAAAGAGGTTTTAATATTATTAAAAAAAACTTTTCAAAAATAGTCTTAATTTAATTATCTAACAAAAAGGTTTTATTTTTAAAAAAAAGGTTCAATGTTATTATTATATATTTTTTAAAAAACGGTTCTAGTTATTATTTTAAAAAAAAAGATTTTAGTTATTATTTTAAATTTATCTAAAAAAAGTTTTTCTTAAAAATAATAGGTTTTCATATTAATTTGGAAAAGATGATAAAGTTATTTATTTTAAAAAAGAGATTTTTATATTATAACAAGTTTTAATAAATTAATGATAAAAATAATAATAATTCTAATAATAATAATAATAATGATAATAATAATAAATAATAATAATAATAATAATAATAAAGCAATAATAAATTTTAAATGTGTCAAATAACCCAACAATGTTGCTAACGCAGAAATGCGCTCATCGCAACCAGATCTAAATCGGACGAAACAAAATTTATCGCAAAGAAAAAGAAATTAAGCAAAAAAAACAGTATTATTGCTCACACAAAAATGCGATCATCGCAACCAGATCGAACTAACACAAATGTCACGCGTCATGCACACAAATGTGCAAACATCGTATCGACATAATTCGATCAAAAATTAATCATATATATATATATATATATATATATATATATATATATATATATATATATATATATATATATATATATATATATATATATATATATATATATATATATATATATATATATATATATATATATATATATATATATATATATATATATATATATATATATATAAAAACTCTAACAATTTTAAAAATTATATATATATAAACGTAACAGTAATAGATGAAGAAAAAGAAATAACGGTAATAGATGAAGAAAAATAACAGTAATAGATGAAGGAAAAGAAATAACGGTAAACGATGAAGAAAAAGAAACAACAGTAATAGATGAAAGAAAAGAGATAGCGGTAAACGATGAAGAAAAAGAAACACAGTAATAGATGAAGAAAAAGAAATAACGGTAAACGGCACTCACTCCTCTTAGGTTTTTTTCATTCTCTCCTTTTTCAACAAAGCAACACATGTATATATAGGGAACAAATTAGGGTTAACACCAAATTGTCAATAATGTCCCTAAAGCCCATTTTAAAGCCCAAACTAAATAATTAGTTAAGAAAAAATAAAATTTAAATAATTTAAAATAATTAAAATAAACTTAAAATAAAAACTAATAATCCTATTGATTCCTAAAATCAAAAATATTATAAAAAGAACAAAAATTTTTCTAATATTTTTTATTTTATGATTTTTTGGATATTTTTATGAATAATTTGGAAAAAAGTGAAAAAAAATAATATTTTAAAAAATGATTTAATTAAAATACGAAAATAATAATTAAATAATAATAAAAAACTATTTTTGTTATTTTTTAATGAGAGATAGAAACATTTAGAGTAAAAATAATAAAAAACAAAAAAGTGACCAAGGTGAGATTCAAACTCTCAACCTCTCACACTCACAACTCCTTACACATGTCCTCTTGCCAATTGTGCCATTTTTACTTTTTAGAAAAAAAATACATGCCATATGATATTTACCTGCAAAAAAGTCAAACGACTACACAAATTTGTTAGTAATTGATTAAATGCAATAAAAATGCAATGAAATGCGACGACAAATCTTAGGGCAAAATTTGGGGTATTACAGGATGCATCCAGTGAAGACTGATAAAAGATGGAGTATTTGTGCTTATACCTGAAGAAGAATGGACCAAGGAGCAAGAAGCCTTGGCTCTTGGAAATTCTAAGGCTCTGAATGCCTTATTTAATGGTATAGACAAGAACATTTTCAGACTGGTGCATTATTGTGAACTGGCTAAAGAGGTATGGGATACTCTCAAGACAACTCATGAGGGAACCTCTAAAGTCAAGATGTCAAGACTACAAATGCTGATCACCAGGTTTGAAAGTCTGAGAATGAAGGAGGATGAGACTATTCATGATTTCTACATGAATATTCTTGAGATTGCAAACACCTCAGGAACCTTGGGAGAAAAGATGTCTGAAGAAAAGCTTGTGAGAAAGATACTCAGATCTTTGCCTAAAAGGTTTGCCATGAAGGTCACTGCTATTGAAGAAGCTCAAGACATATGCAATATGAAGGTGGAGGAACTCATTGGCTCACTACAAACCTTTGAGATGGGAATGTGTGATCAGGCTGAAAAGAAGAAAAGCATAGCTTTTGTGTCAAAGGCTGAAGAAGTTTATGATGAAGACAATGGAGAAAGTGAGGAGAATTTGTCAGAAGCAATAGCCTTGCTTGGAAGACAATTCAATAAACTGATCAAGAGAATAGACCATAAGTCTAAACCTTATGCCAAGAACATTTCCTCTGACATCAACATAAGGGATAAATCTAGTCAAGGCAAAGGAGTTCAGTGTCATGAATGTGAAGGATATAGGCACATTAGAGTTGAATGTCCCACCTATCTCAAGAAGCAAAAGAAAGGCCTAGCAGTCACTTGGTCTGATGGAGATTCTGAGAGTGGATCAAAAGAAGAATCTGCCAAAAATGTCACTGCTCTGAACAATGTTTGCATATCTGATGGTGATTCAAGTGAAGATGAGCTGACTTATGATGAACTTGCAGATTCATATAGAAAGTTATGCATCAGAAGTACAAAAATATATCAGCAAGGAGAGCATCAGAAGAAACTCATAATGGAATTAGAGGCTGAGAAGATAGAACATCTTACAACAATAGACTCTCTCAAAAGTAAAGTCAACTTGTTGGAATCTAATATGGAGAAAATGTAAAAATCCATAAGGATGTTAAACCCTGGGACTGACACTCTAGAAGAAATCCTACGAAGTGGTCAGACATCAAGAAACAGGTCTTGACTGGGATTTATTGGTGAACAGAAACCCATCTTGGAGCTCAAAAGGCCAAAGCCTAAAAATCAGAGGTCAAAATGAATGTCACAACATCAAAGGAACAAAAGTTAGAACCAGACCAAGAACAAGTTTCAAGGGTATAGGTGTTACTATTGTGGAAAACTTGGACACATTAAACCCCTCTGCTTCAGGTTACATGGTTTTCCTAGCTATCCTTATCAAGGCAAACCCAAATAGGGTGGCTATGTCAAGAAACAGAATCAAGACAAATCCAACAAGGTGCCCATGCCAAGAAACAACACCATGTTAGACCCAAAAAGGATGCTCATGTCAGGAAGAGACAATGGGTTGCTAAGAATGTTTCTCTAGTAGCTCATACTTCTCTAAGAATGCCAACCAAAGAAGATTGGTATTTTGATAGTGGATGCTCTAGACACATGACTGGAATAGAGAATCTTTTGGTAAACATCAAACCTCATTCCTCAAGTCATGTAACATTTGGTGATGGAGCTAGAGGAGAAATCAAAGGTGCTAGAAAACTAGAGTGTCCTGGTGTTCCAAAATTGGATAATGTTATGTTGGTTAAAGGACTGACTGTTAATCTTATCAGTATCAGTCAGCTCTGCGACCAAGGATTTAGTGTCAAATTCACTAAGGAGACATGTGTGGTTACAAATAAAGAAGATGAGGAAGTCATGAGGGGCATTAGAGCTCAGAATAATTGTTACTTGTGGGAGTCTAAAAGTAACCTCAATAATTGTCTCATGATCGAAGAAGAAAAGGAGGATAAATAGTTGCTTAAAAGAGGTAGGCATCTTTAAAGGATAAAGAAGACCATATCCAAGGAAGTTGTGAAGGGAATTTCTAATTTCACTCCAGATGAAATAAAAGGTTGTGATAAATATCAGGTTAGAAGGCAAGCCCATATAGCACATTCAAACGATGGACATCATAAAAATCTAGATATGTTATACTGGAATTTGTTGGAGTCCATGAAAGGTGATCAACATAAAAGGAGCAACGTCACTCAGGATGTCATGACATTATTTTGTGACATTCTTAGTAGCTTCAATATGAACTCCATTCAATTCAATAGAGCCATGCACAGCGAAAATAGGTATCAATTTGGAAAGGTTTGTGTGAACGCTGATCTACATAATGATGACATGATTACAAGAGGTCCCAAGGCTACTCAATTTGACAATACACAACGCAAGTTGAGGACCTGGCTTAATGATAAATTATAGCAATTAATGGTAATAGGGAATTACATTTTGAAAGCTCATCATCTACTGATTGGTCAAAAGTTTAAATTCCCTCCTCTTTTGCAATATTACCCCTCAAGCACCTACATACAAGATACTTGCTTCATTTGGTGCTCATACAAAATTTTCATCTTCCATACCTCTTCCAACAAACACAGAAAACCCCTTCTCTCACTATCAAAGTCTCGAACAATTAGGGATGGCAACGGGGCGGGTTTTACTATACCTGCACCCACACCCCTCTCCATGTAACACACCCGCCCCCGCCCCCAAACCCAATCGGGGGTAAAAATTTACCGCCCAGACCCGCCCCCAGTAGAGAACAGGTGCACCCGCACCCCCCCCCCACCCGAAAAAAATTAATTTTTTTTTAATTGCAATAAAAATTAATAATTTAATTAAAAAATTGATTATTTTAATAAATTAATTAATTATTTAATTAAAATTTTAATTAGTAAATGAATATTAATTTGATTAATTTAATTATTTTAATTGCAATAAAGGTATTAATAATTTAATTAAAAATATAAATAATAAATGAATATTAAAATAAGTAAAATAAGAAAATTAAACTAAAATGCATTATTTGGGGGCGGGGCGGGGCCGGGGGCGGGCGGGTCTTAGTGTCTCCCCGCACCCGTAATTAAAAGTCGGGTTTTTCCCCGCACCCGTACCCACTCAAACCGGGTTTTCCCCGCTAATTTCGGGGCGGGTCCGGGTTTTTTTTGCCATGCCTACCGACAATGTCTCAACATTCAAAATAAATTCCTTCCAAGAAGACGTCCACCAGCGATTCTGGTGCTAGAACTGAGTCTAGTAACCCTAACCAGATTCTTGAGATAGAACCCCTGAGAATGCTAACCCCAGAAGGTCAGATGGTGAAGAAACCTCGAACCATCCATGCAAGAAGACCTAAAGAACTAGTATTAGGGCAAGCTTCTCACAGTTCAACATCTATCCCTCATGAGGAATCTAATGAAGAAGAAGCCAGGTAAATCCACAATACCATTGTCAATTTGGTAGCCAAGGTATTGAATGAACCAATGATGCGCCAAGAATATCCTTTCCCTGTAACACCAAGGATCCTGCACCTCAACTGGAGGAACAAGGTGATGTCACCCACAATGTTGAAGCATTGGAAACCACCTCACAAGAGAATAATAACAAGGGTCAAGGTTCTGATAATATGGATGTTAACATGCAAGGTGACAAAAGGGATGATGAGACTGACATAATAGATCTTGATGAGTACTCAGATAATGATCTGATAGCCAAGATCAATCCTAGCATAGACAAAAGGCTCATGACTAGGAAGGGGAAGAAGACTGCTGATCAGAGTCCTCCTGAGAAGAAGGCTATGACAAAAAGTACCCCTGTTGGGCCTACCAAAGCATGGAGCAAGGTGGTTCCAAAGAAGAGGAATGCTCAATCTAGCACTGAATCTGAATCTATCTCAGATGATGCTGATGATGTATCTGAGATTCCATCAAAGAAGAAACCCACCACTAGCAAACTTGCTGCTAGTGTCCCTGGTGTTCCTATTGACAACATATCATTTCATTATCCCTCATGTGTCAATAGATGGAAATATGTATTTCAGAAGAGGCTGGCATCGGAGAGAGAGCTAGCTCAAAATCCCCTTGACAGTAAAGAGATCATGGCCCTTATCCATGATGTTGGCTTGATGAAGACTGTCACTCAATTCTCTCAGTGCTATGAGATACTTGTTAAAGAATTTGTAGTCAACCTATCAGGAGCATGTGCAGATAGAAAATCTGATGAATTTGGCAAAGTTTATGTGCGAGGGAAATGTGTCAGTTTTTCTCCAGCAACCATCAACAAATATCTGGGAAGTTCAGGTGGAGCTCACCCTGATATAGCTGCGTCTGATTACAAGGTGTGTCAAGTGATAAAAGCCAACCAGGTTAAGAGTTGGCCATCAAAAGGAAAGTTAGTTGCTATCAAGCTAAGTGTAAAATATGTGATGCTAGACAAGATTGGAGCTGCCAATTGGGTGCCCACGAATCATAAGTCAACTGTGGTAACTGTCCTGGGAAATTTATCTATGCTTTGGGGACCAAAGCCAAAGTTAACTATGGAACTTACATTTTTTATCAGACCATGAAGCATGCTGGCAGCTATAATGTCAAAGGCTCCATTGGATTTCCTTCCCTCGTCAGTGGAATAATCTTGCATCAGTGTCCTAATATTCTCAAAGAGAGTGACACAACATCCAAGAGAGAAAGCCCTTTGTCCTTTCATCACAAGCTGTTTCAAGGGACACATGTCCCTGACATTGTCGTGACATCAGCTGAAACATCCAAGAGGAGTGCCAAGACAAGAAAAGTTGAGGTGATTGCAATGTTCAAAGAAACTTGCAATGAGTTAGACACAAGGAAGAAAAATCTTGAAAATTTAATCAAGTCTCTTGAGCAGGATGAGGATCCTGAATTCACTGACATTGATGAAGAGAAAAAGGATGATGGTTCAAGAGAGGATGATGACCAGGATGTTGCATCAGAAGAAGCTGATGATAGGTCTGAGGAAGCCAGTGATGAACATGCTGAAAAGGCTAGTGACAATTTTGAGGAAACCAGTGATGGGGATGCTAAAGAAGCTAGTTCCAGTTCTGCTGAGGAAGACTAGTATGCTGATGGCCTGCTGTGTAGCTCAGGATGTAGGAGTCTGAGCTGAGGATGATATGCCGCTGATTTAACTGGTTTTTTTTGGTTCTTTGATTAGAATTTTGTTTTTGTTATGACTATTTGGATTTGTGATACTCTTCATGAGCAATTTGTTGTAATAACCTCTAACATATGTGCTTCCATAATGATCTATACTATTTAATTAGTTTGATCTTAATTTGTGGCTAAAAAGGGGGAGAAAAGTGGTAGCAACAACAGGGCTAGATGGGCTAGATATGATTTAGATTTGTGCTCCTCACAGGTGGAAGAGGAGGTGGAAGACTTGATTGTTTGTTGCTGCTAGTGTGCATGCTTGCATGTGTGAGTTCCTAATGAGTGTAGGAATGTATGTTAGAAGTGTGTGTTGGTTTGCTGAAGATGCTAGGATATGTGTGTGTTCCTTGATGGAACCTAGTAGTAGGATAGCTGCTAGTTGTGTGTGTATCTGCAGGGTGTCTGCAAAATATGTGTGTGGATGTGCATCTTTTTAGGGGGAGTAACACAAGATGTAATTGGCGATTATGCTCTTCAGGATGTCATCCTGAATGTCTTGACATCCAGAAAATCCTGGATAACTTATGTGTGACTGCAGGTTGTCTGCAAGTTGTGTACAGCTGATGTGGTATGCATCAGTGGAGGGGGAGTAACTCAGAATGTTACTCAAAACATTGTGACATCTGTAATGTTGACTAACATATGATTATATGTGAACAGGTTGACCCTGAGAAGCTGAGAGCTAACAGTGTGAGTGTGCTTTAGCTAGCTTTCCTACATGATAAAGTATATGACTTCTGCTGCTTGTAATCTCTGATACTATAACAGAGTGTTTTAGCCAAAAATTTGCCAAAGGGGGAGTTTGTAGATGCTTTTGATTGGCTACATTTTATGGAAAAACATTGTAGTATGTATGAATGTCATAACTGATGTTATGACATACATGAAGAGTGTTCTGCAGGGAGAGCTAAGAGTAAGTGAAGCTGAATGTCATGACTGAATGTTATGATATTGATCGTATGACGTCAGGGCACGCAAGTTATAGTTTTTTGTTATTAGCTTAGGCTATACTTCAGGAAACATTTTAGGAAGCCTAGTTATCTTAGGCGACATAACAGAGACTGCTGAAGATAACCTAGAATGCCCCTGACTCAATTGGAAAGGCGCAGCTTCATGAATAGAGGTTTATCTTGGGTAAACCTAATTTCTCCATCAAGGCCCAAAGCAAGTCTGCTGCTATAAATAATAGAAGGATCATTCCTAATAAAGCAGAGCTTCTAAAGAGAGATTGGAAAGTGTATTTGTGAGTGAAGAAATTTGTTCTTCACGTGTTTTTAGGAGTCTTAGTATTCCTTGTAGACCAAGCAATTGTCTGTTGTATGATTGCTCTTGTTTAGTGTTAGTGAATTGTTGTGTTCATTGTGTCACTCAAAGCTTTTAAGCAAGAGTGTTGTGTCTCTTGATCAAAGTTGTGAAGCAAGATCGAGGTGTGTTTGAAGTGTGTCTTCATATCTCAATTGTAATTGTGTATTGATATCATTGTGGTAATTGAGGGGGAGTGAGCAGGAAACTATGGTCTAGTGGTTTCTAGGCTGAAGTGTCATTGGGTAGGTCTTAAGTGAAGAGTGCAAACTGGTTGTTTGACTCTGAATTAATTATGCTAATAGTGAATTTCCTCCCTGACTTGGTAGCCCCCAGATGTAGGTGTGGTTGACACTGAACTGGGTGAACAATTACTGGTGTTATTTACTGCTTTCCATTTACTGCTTATTATTAAGTCCAGTAGTCTGTGTTATAGTGGATGTCATAACATCCGTGATAACATCCACTGTGTGGTTGCCAGAATTACAATTCCTCATTTGAGAATGTTTTTCCTAGAGTTCTCATATGACTCGCCATATGGGTGAGTCGTGTTTGCATTAATTTATGCTATCTTAATGTTTCATTTTGAAGAGTTCATACTCATGGGTTAATGTGTCCAACCTTACCCTCTTTATTTCATTACTTCCTTCATAGGTAATTTGAAGGATGTCCCCACATTTCTTTTGTAATCTGACAGTGAAAAACTCACAAAAATTCATCAAGATCGAGAGAAGTGGTGATGACATTTTTTGCTTTCAAACTGTGTTGCACATTCTCTTTATCATCTTTGGTCCAATCCTTTTTAGTTTTGTTTACTACAAAACCATTGACATCATGTGTAGGAACAAATGGACCTTGTTTCACAACCTTTTTAAATACCACGATCAATCCCTTCTATGAAAATTTTCATTTTCATATAACTTTCTCCATTGAAGGATTGGGGTTTATTTAGTGAATAACTTAAAGACATTTATCCTCTTGGTACAAATAGTATTTAACATGAGTTAGACTCTGATGCCACTTTTTAGACAAGTACTTCAAGCATAAGAAGGGGGAGGGGTGAGTTGTGGTATTTAAAATTAGTGGTTACTTTTTTATTTTAATAAATTTACTTAAAATTGTGTTAGTAGTTTCTTAAATATAGAGTATATAGCAGCGGGAATAAAAATAGTAACTAAATATCATAAATTAAATAGGATAAATGTTAGAGAGATTGCACAAGAGATTTATCCATGTTCGGTCGAACGTTGGCCTACTCATGTCCCCAAGAGATCTTCTTGAGATTTTGACTATAAACTTTGAGCTTTTACATGTTATGCCAACGAATCTTAATATAATCTTATATTGATATTTTATAGGCTTATCCCCAACCAAATATAACGTTTACCCCAGGCTAATCTAGCAAACCGTTTAGAGATTTTCAGGATTGTCTCAATAACCAAAATATATTTTTTTCCCAGCAAAGTTCAAGAAACAAAAATAGAGATTTTATGACTGGTGATGAATTCTCGGCAAGTGCACCGATAATATCGTAGTAATAAAAAGATCGAACTTACTAGGATTGTGTTTGAACAAAACAATAGTTTGTACAATATTAACTAAAATTAGTAAAAATGGGGTTTTTGCAAGTTTCAATATAAATAAGTAAATTTAAGAGAAAACAGGGTCACATATGAGGTTAGATTATGTTATAGAATCCCTTTATCCCTTCTTGTTAATGTATGATGGCTTGTATGAATTGTCTTATCCTTATAATTTTACGACGAACTAGCAAAACCATTATAGTCAGTCCCCCACGAAATAACTCACTAACAACTACTAAAAGCTTTATATCCCCAATCCGCCAGCGTAAGCAGTGTTAGGTGATGACTACACAGTTAGTTCTTCGTGCCACTACTTGAGGTATCCTATCCCTATTCAACCTGCTTAAGTAGAACAATTCCCCTAGGTCCAATACATAGGTGACGGGTCAGAAATCCCTATGCATCTAACAATATATTAACAGAGTATCTCAAATAATACACATTAAGTAAAAGAAACAACTGAATGAAATTATAAGTGAAAAGGCTTATAAAAATTCAAACTGTCATATAATGCCAACAAGGTTGAATAAAGTTCATCACATACAACCTAACTTATGAGAATTTAGCTACACATCGTTAAAATTACAATACCAATTGATAAAATATGAATAACATGTGAAATCCCTTGAAGGATTGGCCTCAAATGGCTTCCAATACTCTCAAAATCACCATATGGTGCTGTAAAATCATGCTCCGTGTGAAAAATTATGTAACCCTTGCAAAAGTGCAGAAAATCCCTTTTTAAAGCTATTAGAACGCGTCAGAAAAAGTCTAGAAAACATTATCAGCGCGGGCACTACAGAAGTATCGCGTGCGTGATGGTTCCTTTACTTTTCTATCGAGTGAGCGATAGGGTGCGGTGAAGTGTGTGATTATTCCAGTAGGTGCGTGTTTTTCACCCCCTTTTCACTAGAATTTCCACTAAGTCCCATTCTCCCATACTTGGTCATTTTTCACTCATTCTTGGGCCTTTCTTCATCCTTTTGGCTCATCTATTGCTCGTTTTCTCCAATTCTTCGACTTAATTTATGTAATGACGGACTGTCATCATAATCCCAAACTTGAATCGTTGTTTGTCCTCAAGTAACTCACTTGCTACTGCACATTTCAACAAACAACAAGTCGTACAATAACAATTGAACATCACCACATTTTTAAAGTTACCAGATCAATATTCTAGCTTCTAATTTCCATTAAGAAATTTTGGAAAACATCCACAACCATGACTAGTACTCAACCTATCTCTCAGCTTGCTTAACTCGCTCAAATGATAAGGTGAACAGTTAATCAACATGCAAAATCAATTAAACTTAGCTTAATAATGTTCTAAGAAAGTTAATCGTAGAAATCCCAACACACATGTTTATAGGGATTTTCAAGTTAAAACTTGGCTTATGTTAGGGTAGGATATATTTAGGAAAGTATGGTTAAACCTTTGGAGTTAGGTTCCTAGCTCTCCCTTATTCGCCATACCACTTCGTTGGTACTAGAGATTTGTGATCCTTCTTACAATATCATCCTTTTTTTGTCATTTATTCATCATATTTTTTTTAAGTAGTGCTTTTTCCACTTCTTTTTCTCGACAAAATTTTAAATTATGGATCAAATTCTCTAATAAACCCACCCAAACTTAAAGTGTTTCTCACTCTCAAGAGCAACCCTAAACTTACAATTTTTCATACCTTGAAGAATAAAATTTCTATCTAACTCAAAAGAGAGGATTTAATCAAAAGGATATTTCAAGGAATATGTTAAAGGGTTTAAGGCTACGTCACCGAAAGAAAGGCTTAGGCTTAAAGTGTTTAGCAAAGGATAGTCCTAAAACTAAAGGATAGTTTACAAAGGCTCAGAGTTATATATATATATATATATATATATATATATATATATATATATATATATATATATATATATATATATATATATATATATATATATATATATATATATATAGTCCTAAAACTAAAGGATAGTTTACAAAGGGTCAGAGTTATATATATATATATATATATATATATATATATATATATATATATATATATATATATATATATATATATATATATATATATATATATATATATATATATATATATATATATATATATATATATATATATATATATATATATATATATATATATATATATATATATATATATATATATATATATATATATATATATATATATATATATATATATATATATATATATATATATATATAAATGCCTCAGTGTGTATTAATCAATCATGACAACTTACTCGAAAACAAATCAAACAAACTAAAAGAATAATGTATAGATACACTCTAAGGAAGAAAAAAAAATGCAAAATGGAATTATTTAGACGCAAACCTTATCAGATGAGGTATCTGCAGGTTTAGTACAAGTTGGTTGATTCTTTTCTCTTCCATTACCTTCAAGTCCTCAGTTGTTTTCCTTATGATCAAGTCATTTCTCTTCTTCTTTTTTTCTTTTATTGGATCATGTGTTCAATGTTATTGTTAAACTTGTAAATCTGAAGAAAAAAAAACACAACCACACATAAGTCTATTGAAAACATGAGTTTCTTCTCCAGGTTCTACTTTGGTAGTTAATTCTTCTTATGGTTGGTTTTTGAAATAAAAGAAAGTAAAGTGCTGCAAAACAAAAAAAAACTGATTAAAAATGATGGATTGCCTCTCATCCAACGTTTCTTTTATGTCACTAGCTTGATGCCCAATCCTCAAAATATGTCAGGCGCAAAGGATACCTTCATGCCTATGAAAACTCCTTTTCTCATTCCTTTGTTAACTCCACTACCTTTTCTCCCAATTCATAACATACCTCTAGATTCTCCTATGTTGGTGTCCATTCATATGCATTAAACACCACACTCTTCTTATTATATTTCAAAATCAATTCCTTAGTTTCCATATCTATCTTTGACTTTTCGGTTGCTAAGAATGGTCTTTCAAGAATTACAGAAACTTCTGACTCATTTATCATGTCAATCACCATAAAGTCTGCGGGTAAGGCAAAACCATTGACATGAACTAACACATATTGTACAATACCAAGAAGTTCAGTTTAATATGAATCAGCCATAGTAAGCATCATGTCGCTCAACTTGAT
>OZ012741.1:475985890-476185461 GCA_963859935.3 Lathyrus sativus | reverse complement strand
ATCACTTCGACTCCTCTTACAAAGGATCACTTCGACTATAAATCTTCAATGATACTCCTGTCCAATTCCAAAATATTTATTTTGCTTATCATACTCAATAAAACTTTAGCGTCAAAATCTCTAGCTAACAAATTTCCCCTCAAAGATGTCATTTTCGACTAAAATGGAGAAAAAAATATTTTTTGAAAGCCTCTTTCGACGCCATAAACTTTTGTCTGTTATGTCGTCATAATCATCATGACACCTTTTCTCAAACGTCTCCTCTCAACCATGCATAATCTTTATTGCAATCATCATGCACCTAGTTCCTAGGAGATCGTGGGTCAGTTCAACTGCCATCGTCCCATCGCTTGTTCTCCGATTGGCATGTGTCCCACTATCTTTTTTAACCATCAATGCTTGAAATGAACCGCTTCATTTCATCAACCTATAAATAGTGAAGAACACCATTTCTTCAACTTTTCCCATCTTCTGAATCTTTCTTAGTAAGAACAAACTTTCTCTGAACTTTTCTTCTTTTGCAAATACAACCCATTTTTCTTCAATCTTTGATGCATCAATGGCGTCTTCTACTAAAGCTTTCAAAGATTCAAACAAGATTATCAAAGAATCCAAGAAATCAACTGAACTTTCTCTAGTTCACAAGATTTTGTGCCCAAGAGCTATGGGTAACCAACAGTACATACCAGATCCTCCACTTGAAGAAGAAAAAAGAAGAATCTACCAATCTCGGGTATTGAGTCCTATTTCTGTTATGGGTAAAACGCATGCCATGTTAGGTCTCCCACCGAATCATTCTGCTAACCCTAATAGACTTAAGGAATTTTTTCTAACATACCATCGCTACAAACCCATAGTCAATGGGAGAAAACCTAGGGCTAGTGAAGATATTGAAGCTGATGAAAAATTCAAAATTGATAACCAAGACTCGCCTTCGACAGGGGCTCCTGAAAAATCCATCAATCTAGACTATATGAACAATAGTTTTAGGGTGTTTCGATGCCCTTTATTTAAGGATCCCTCAGACTACTTATCCTGGCTAGAGAAGATAGAAAAGAAAAAATCTCAAATCTGGAAAGAAATAGGTATTTTCGACATGATTCAGCTGTTGAAAGTTGGACCTGGCTATTTTCAATCCATGCTAGCCTCTCTGTACTTTTGGGATAGCATCTACAATACCTCTCATCTTCCCTGTGAAATGATGACACCTACCCTCTTTGACATTGCTGCCATTACTGGACTTAAACCAATTGGGGGAACTTATCACCCAAACTTCATGGCGGAAGATTCCATTGGTTTCGACACCACCAAAGTTGCTTTCACCGCTTACATTGCATATTACCATGATAAAGACTTTGTCAAAGTGTCTGATCAAAAGAACATTGCTTTCCTTGCTCTATAGCTATCTCGCTGTGTATTTTGCTCGATATCCCTTCAAGTGGCAAAGAGGTATCTAACCATGTCGAACCAACTACATCCTGGACATAACCTTTGTCTCAGCAAAATGATATTGGCCAACCTCTACGAGACCTTAAGCGAAGGCGTCATAGCTCTTAAAACCATTCAGTCCAAAGAAAACTTGCTACTCTCTGCACCTTTCTGGTTGCTGCAATTATGGGTGATGCTGCCTTTGAATCATCTTTACCAGTTCATAATCCCATAAATGCAGAGATTGGTGAAATAAAGAACGGGAGGGTCGAAGGAATGTGACTTGCTTTGCTGACCCCAAGTGACGAAGGATTAAATCTCCAACAAACCTTCACCGGGTATGTGATGATGTTCACCAAGCGTTACAACTTCACACCAAATATTGCCCCATTTGCTGACAGGGATCATGACCCGGAATGGTTTACAAGGAAATTTCCTGCCCCGTCGAAGGACCAAGAAGCAGAATCCCTTGCCATATGGGAAGCATTTATCACCCTTATACTATTGGCCACAAGGCTTAGACCCTCAAGACTTCAAATCACTCTCCTCAATTATCAACCCAATCTGGTCACTCGACAGTTTGGTCTTATTCAAATTATGCCACGACAACTTTTTACCAAAAAGAACACATTGATTATATACAATATGATCCATACAGAAGCTTAATGTAAAAAAGAAATGGCTTGATACACTGGAATCACACATCTTTCTCCTGTTTCCTTTAAAACATCACTCCTTTGCACCCAAGAGTTTGAAACTTGGAGGAAGGATTATTATACCAGAGAAATTTTCAATATTCCTGCCTTTACTCTTCTGTGCAAGAAAAAGTCAAGAAAGGTATTTCGACTCACATCAAAGAAATCCAAGAATTCCAAAAATACTTTGAAACTACCTATAGACCTGATGATCTTAGTCGAACCATTCATGAAGCAACAATTACTTTGAAAGAAAAATTTACAAAGAAACTAGAGGGTTTAAAACTACCTTCGTACGTTAAATCTGAACAACGGTACGAACTAGCTTTTAACTTTTATCCCCCAAAATTTCCTCGACTGTCAAGTACTGAATTTGGTGTGGCTTTTAGTCCCCTATTTCCAGACCGGTTCGTCTATGGGGAATTTGTAAAAATCCTTCGACAAGAATCTCAAAAATGTGTCAAGTGGGTGGTTCCGACTAAGCACACTCTAGACAGTTTCAAAGGACATCTTTGTATTGGCATAGAACACATTCGTGTAGAGTCTCCAATCTATGAAGGTGTTGAATGAGAGGTTTTTCGACTTACTTTTTTCATCAATTCCTTATTTCTTTTTTTACTTGCGATAATTATATTGATTTTATTTCAGCTGTGAGGATTCCTGCTAAGAAGGCTACTACAAACAAAGGTGTCGTCAAAGAAAAGGATGAGGAAAAGTCCATTAAAGGAATAGAAAAGGTAAACTTCGCTTGTTATTACTATTCCTCTTATATATTGTCCTCATATTTAATATTTGAGGTTTCTTTCTTTTCAGGCTAATTGAAACCACCACCAACACCCAAGAAAAAAAAGCATAAAGAAACTCAAGTCCAAGTGATCAAATCATATGATGAAGATCTATCTCTAGACACCTCTAAATAGCCCAAGAAGAAGAAGCAAGCAAGCAAAAGTTTCTGATGCTAGCTCTCAACCAAAATCCAAATCTGCCAAAACTTAAGCGAAGAAACCCCTTACTCCCAAAATACTTGAAGTTGGTCCTAATCTAACCATTAAAGGTCAGACTGCTAAGACAAATCCTAACGGGGTTGAAAGCGACAATTCTAGCCCTGGGGCTGAAGGTCCTAAGGTAAAAATTCTACCTGAATTTCTTGAGTTTCTAATTTCTTTCTATTGACTTTCTGCTTACCCATATTTGATTTTCCAGGGTGCCACAGAGGGCATAAAGTAACCAACTATCGAACAAACTATCCCTATAAGCAGTAGTGACCCTTCTTATCATTCAACAAGGACTCCTTCTTGTCATTTAACATCTCCCAAAGATTCCAACAAAGAGTCTACAAATGAGATAAGTAAACCTGCTGAAGAAAAAGATTCTCCACCAAAGGTTACCACCGAACATTCTCAAACAAGTGATTCTGAACGTGAAAAGGACCCACAAGAGAATGATGCATTTATTGACGTGGAAGGTGATACGAAGATACCACATGCTGAAGGAATTGTCGAAGATGTTTCCGAGGATGGCTCCCTAACTAATGCAAAATAAGGCATTGGTGGCCCAGATGACGAAGAGGAAGAAGATGAAGAACAAGAGGATAATGATGATAATGAAGAAGAGGACAATGAGCGGTCAACTCACAAACCCAAATCTAACTTAAATATTTATGTTATCAAAGAGACTTCAGCATCTTCGACTGGTACTGTCGCAACCCTCTCCTCATAAGAGTTAGAAATGCTGAAGCAAAGCAGACCAGTGGAGTATCTGAAGGCCATGATTAGTGCAAGGGGTAGTTTGACTGAGAAGAGCCCTAGCACTTCGACCGTGTCCGGTGGCCAATCTACAGGTGTACCTAGTGATGACTTGCTTGCTAAAATCAAAGAAAAAGCCTTTGACACTGATTTGTTCCAACTCTTAAAAAACGACACTTTTGCCTGCTTTGGGATCAAAGATCTCCTAAAACAAGTTGATGTTTTGACCATTTCTCCAAATTTTGCAGATGTCATCATGGATTTGGGATTGTTTGTTTATCAAGTTGTCGCTGATCTTAACCATATAAGGGAAGCTTTGAACAAAATTAAGAACAAATTAGAGATTCAAGGAGCTGAATGTGACGCAGTTACTGAATCTACTACAAGAGTTTCAAAATTTGAGAAGGGCTATAAACATAACAAGAATGAAGTCGAAGCGTGTGATAAGAACATCAAAGCTTAGGAACAACAAATAAAGGAATTGCAAGTCAAAATTACCAAAGTCAATGAGCGCAAAGGTGAACCCCTAAAGCTTGATCAAGACGAACTAGTGAAGGAAATACAAGTTGGGATGCATCATGTCGAAAGGGCTCAGAAATTGGGGAAGGAAATTGATGGCCTTGCTACAAACAAATATGTTTGTGAACAGCGCTTGAGACTTCAACAGTCGAAGTATCAAAAGATGAAAGTTTCCTTTTCCCTTTTAACTTGGTTGTAACTACTAAAATTTTGGTTCTTTTGATGTAATGACCTTAAGCCCTTTGTGACGTTTATGTAATGACTTAGCCATTTTGGAAACTTATGCATTTAGACTTACCATTTTGGCTTTGATTATTATGTATAAATTACTCTTTTGCTTTTTTTATTTCTTGAAGTGTTGGCATATATTTTTTCAAATATTTTCCGTTCACTCTCAAGACTATTCGATCCTCAGCTAATTATTCGATTTCATACGCACCATTAGAAAAAACATGGATAAATTGAAAAGGTCCTTCCTACTTAGGGGACCATTTACCCAATGCCTTATCCTTTCGATCCATGGGTAGAATCACCTTCCACACTAGGTCTCCAATCGAAACAATTTAACCTTGACCTATTTATTGTATGATTTCTATACTCTTCTTTTATACCTCTTTAATAATTATAAGGCATTTAATATTTCTTCATCTAGATCAACTAATCCATACAACATCATGTTCCAATAAGACTCAGATGGGATTTCACGTTGTCTTTGAAATATAGTTGATTGTAGGTATATTTCGACTGGTAAAACTGCATCGTGGCCATATGTCAATTGAAAAGGTGTAGTGTTTGTAGCCTTTTTAGGGGAGGTTTGACATGGCCATAGAATTTGTTCCAATGTCTTATGACAATTCCTTGGCTTTTTCCCCACATGTTTCTTGATTAGGCCAATTACCACCTTATTTTCTGCTTCGACTTGACCATTTGCTTAAGCATAATAGGGTGTAGATGTCAATAGCTTGAACTGTAACACCCTTTTCTACCCCACAATTATCATGGCAAAATTACACAGATGTCAGAGTAAATAAATAAATCTCAATAAAAAGCCACTAAAAGGGCGTAGATTTCTCAATGTCATCAAAATAGGTCCATACTCCGTAACTACGGGTTTTCCCCAAAATACATCAAAACATCATAAAACAGCGGAACTCAAAGCATAAAGTCAAGGTTTCCTCAAAAGGGAAAAATAAGTAAAATAACCCACTGATATGTAGTTTCACTCAAAGAACCCAACCCGATGTTACATATCAGAGAAAGACCCTCTAAGCTAACCAAAAGGCTAAAACACTCAAAGACTTCAAAAATACTTCTCGACAGCGTCCACGGCTAAACTGGGTCATCTGCACGTTACCCACGTGGAGGTAACATTCAAACAGGCAGGGTGAGTAAAACAGTTCATAATAATCAATGTATAACAATTAATGCATAAACGACATCATAATTATATTCAATACATTCATATTCCTCAAATATGCTCAAAGGCCACAACGTCATAATTTATACAAAAAGACTCATAAATGCAATGCGACACTACTCAATGCATGTGGTACCAATCATCACAGCTCGATGGACACTGGGCCATCAACCCTCCATAGATCCTCATCAATAGGATCGATTCTACTAGAGAATCGGAGCACATCAAAACACTTCACATCCATATAATGGGATTGAAGCCAAAGTAATCGAGGTCTTGAACCGAAGTCCAGATGCACATGAATGTATGATGCACACGTCACAATAATAATCCTTAGGCACTTTTGACCTAGAAGGATGTTTCTCCTGAACTTTTGGCCAACATGAAAGTTGTAGGTCTTGGTCTTAGCTTTCCAAATTGTACTATAAGTCTTTCATATGATTTGTAGAACGCAAGTTATGAGGGTTACAAGTCAGGGGTATTTTGGAAAGTGAGATTACAGGTCATTTTCATTACAGGTCAAGTTCACCACTTTGCATACCTCAAATGAAAATCTTGCCAACTTGAAAGTTGCTCCAAATGGGATTATTTGGTCAACTAGACCTCAAGGGATCATTGAAATAGCTTGGAAATGAGAATGTATGGCGAAAATTTCATGAAAAGAAGTTTGAAAAGGCATAGTTTAGATTTAATGCCAATTAAGTCAAATCATGTCATGTTGGTACATTTTTTGAGTGCAAACAATGTTTTAAGAACAATGGAAAAATCAGAAATCAAATTTGAAGTCATTTACTTGGCCATATTCATGGTTTCTTTAACTTTAAGTCACATAATGGAAATCCACCATCCATTCATTTCCAAGGCATTAATCTCAGTCCTACATGATCCTTGCATCATAAGGAACTGATATGAATCAATGTACAAGCTGGTTTGCTCTGTTTTTCACCATTTCCATAAAGCTTCAAACTCAAAAATGTGAATTTTGGATTGGACTCTTATAGGCTCCCGTTGGGCTGAAAATCATTCAAGATCCATTGTATATAACATTTCAATGATTCCTAACAGAAAATAACTGATTTTGGAGGTAGTTACAATAAAAATTCATGGAGAAAAAGTGGTGAAAAAATTGATTTTCGAATTTGGAATTTGGCACATTTTCAAGCAAGATTGAGTATTGGAGAAGCTTCTATGATGATTATGGAATGATTCTGGACACTTTTTGTGAAGCTTCAACAACCTCTCAAGCCACCATTGAAGCTCCAAACAAGGTTCTAATTTTTCATCCATGCTCTCTGTTTCTGTTGAATTTAGGCGCCATTTTCACATAATTATAATCCTTAGGATGTATAGAAGCTTTTAGGATTAGTTTGGTTAGGTTTCTTGAAACTTTAGAAATTGACACCCTAGGTTGTAGTTCGAATATCTCTCTTGTTAGTGGATGAAAATGGAAAATAAACATAGATTGTTGATGTAGGAAGTGAGAGGAAGAGATTAGTGGTTTCAATTTGGAGTTTTGAGAAAATTGTTTTTCTTGAGTGATTCTTGGACGTCCATGGATTCTAAGATTTAATGGGGGAAAGTAGATATAAGTTGCATATTTGGAATCTACACGAAAAATCATGCAGTTTTGGTTAAAGAAAATTGAATTTTGGTGGATAAATGAGAAAGTTCCATTGTTGGCTAGAGGTTGAAGATGACCGGAGCTTACCTCCGGCCACCGGACCACCGTCCCCCTCACCGCGCCTGAAACTCCCTCCGTTTTCCAATTTAAATTCCCAGACGCGATCGTGAGCGTCCGATCGCCCCCAGCCTTGACTCGTTCCACGCATCTAGCGGCTAGGATTCGTTCGCGAATGGTCCTCTTGTAAGTAGCAAAACACTGCGTTTTCCTCACACATGAAGAGCTGAGTTTTTGAACTCAGCTGGGCTTTGTTCACGGTTCGCTATTCACACCCACTCACGCGAGGCCCAACACGGAATTACACACTAAAACATCACTACCAGCACCCCCTGGCCAATTCCCTTTGAGAGAAATTCTGGGCTTGTGCTGTTCGCTGTTAGTACCCCATGTGCAAAGCCCAAATGGATTATAACGTAGGAAGTTACTAGATGCACCTCCCCTTTATTCTTTTAAATTTCTTTTTCTATTATTTTTCTGTTTTGATGCTCGTTTCATTTTAATTCCAAAAAAATATAAAATGTTGTCATAAAATCATGAAAAAAAATTTGTAGCTAGTTTAATATATCTAGATAATTGTCACATTTTTTAATTGCAATTTTAATTTATTTTTCAATTAATTTTGTATTTTCTTTTATGTGCTGTTCCATGAATAGAAATAATGCCGTGTTAGTTTCTAGAATTTTGTTTTCATATCAGTGCTTGGATTTAATTTCTGATTTTTTACATGATGAATGTTGACACATTGTAGTATATTGTAGGATTTTTCTTACATTTTTTATATGACTCTAAGTTCTAATTTGGATTAGGTTTTTAGAGGTTTCCCATCTTGAACCTTTATTTGGTGCCTCTTGGTTTATATTTTCTTAGGTGACCTTGAGCATTGATTTAGGCCCTGATCCTTTTACCCTAGGTACCTAACACATGTAGGTTGCCTTAGAAAATTTTATAGGATTTTAGAAGTAGTTTTGGTATTTTAAATAGATTTAAAACTTAGGCTAGTTTTAATATGCTTCTAACATGACTTCTCCTCTAGAATGCCTTCAATGGTGACCCATAGCATGAAATAAATTTCCCATTCCTTTTGGATAGTGCTTTAGACATATAGAGGCTTCTGTTTGATTAATTGTGGTGTTTAGTTTTGGTGTTTAGACCTCCTTTTAGTAGCTTTCTTGTAGCTTAATCAATTAGGGTTTAGGAAGAGCTTTAGTTTTGGTTTCTCTTTCTTCAAATAAACATGGATTGCCTTGATTGCTTTCCATCCTCATCCAATGATTCAAGGTTCCTATGTGGAAGCCTCATCCTTCCTTTGGAAGGATGTGTGGCATATCACAAGAGGTAGAACCTTTGAGGATGTCTATCTTAGATGTATGGTTGAGTGCCATGATGGATTCCCTTGGTTTCCATCATGCTTCCCATCATCATGCAATAATATTGATGTTAACTCTCTTCTCTTTTGGTGGATCCTTTGAAGCTTGAAGATGGAGCATTCATTTCCTTCTCTTGAAGATGGCTTAGACTTGAAGTTTCTTACAGACTGTGGATTTGCTTTGCTGTCAGACTGCTTTGCTGTTGAGCTGCTTGTCTGCTGTTTTGTTTGCTGTATTTTCTGATTGCTTTGTTGTGCTTGTGTGACTGCTTGGTGTGTTTCATTAGACTAGGCCTCATGTAGATGATTCTATGCCTAAGAGCATCCTAAAGGTTAAGCTGAGCTCCCTTTGCTTGTCTGCATTAGAGGTTGAGTCTGTCTCCCTCTGCTTGTCTGTTACTGATTGGCTTTGCTTGCTGGCTTAAGGTTGAGTGTAGTCTCCCTTGCATGTGTTATGTGTTGCCTCTGGCTTGTTTGCTTTAGAAGTTGAGCTTGTCTCATTCTCCTTGTATTGTTGCATTGCATGCATTTTACTTACAGTTTTATTCTTTACAGTATTTCTTTTGCTGTTGCTTTCCTGTGCCATGTTCCCCTAGGAACTCTGACTTCTCTTGTTCAAGAGAAGTTATGACAAACATTAGGGTTCTAATCATGCATGATAACATTAGGTAGCTCCCTCATAACCTCAATCATAGGATCAACTTTGCATGACAACTTTAGGATTGGATCAGTTCCCCTTTAGTGCGTCTTTTCTCTTCTCATCTTCAAACAAATCAAAATACAGTAATAAAGGTTAATTGATGTCGTACGCTACGAGCCTTAAGCTACTTGAGGAAGGGTTGTTGGAGAGTTTCTTTTCAATAGCTTGGATGTTTAGTATGGCACCCTTTGGGTGACATGCGATGCATTCACTCTTAGGTCATAGTCTCTAGTGCGATATTAGTTGCAGACATCCATAAAAGATACTTCTAAAAGACAGAAAACAAAGATCAAACTCTTTTTGTCCTCTGGGACCTTTAATCCTTGGAAACCCTTTTCATAAGGAGAGTTCTGTTAACTCCCGGTTCTACCACAAACGGTAAATGCCTAAGTCTCCGTCGAGCGAGCTGCATACACCAACTGCTGGAACCGTCTGTTAACCCTACTCGGATAAAAAAGACAAACCTGTATCTCTTGTTGTCCCGAAATACATTTGCTTTGATCTTTCACGCCGTGTGAAAGTACGTAGGCACGAGATGCAATATCTTGGCGAGCAACATTCCCCCGTAACCCGTAGTTAGGCGAACTACGTTGACTCTGATTTCTCGTTCCAGACGGGAATACGTAGGCATAGAACTGCTGTGTTCTGCCGAGTCACTTTCTTTTCTTTTCAGACCAGATTTTTAGCGTAGATAGATAAAATCAGCCTGTCAGATAACACAACAAGCATGGATCCCATCGAGTACGATGGACGTGAGGGGTGCTAATACCTTCCCCTTGCATAACCGACTCCCGAATCCAAACATGGTTGCGATCACCTTGTCTTATACCTATTCGTTAGGTATTTCCGATTGTTTCCTTTCCCTTTCTATGGGATAAATAACGAAAGGTGGTGACTCTTCTGTTTTGCCGGCACCTTATTTTCGCGGTAGCGACAGCTGGCGACTCTGCTGGGACTTCTTTTCCCATCCCCTATGCTGGGACCGTTTCCCATCCCCTATGCGAGTCAATCCTGGCGCTTGTGTGTTTACCTGTTGGGTTTTATTATTGCACTTTACTTTCCGCATTTTATTTTCAGTATGATATCATTATTGTGCTGTTGTGGGAGGGGCTCTGATGAGTGATAAGCCAGACCCAGACTTGAGGGTATACCTAGCATTAGTTGTGGAAAGTAGTGGGCGCGTGCATGCTTTGCATGTACTAGTGTCTCACGAAATCCATGCTCAGACGAGATTCTCCCGGTTGACTTCTTTTCCGCCCTTTAGGCTTGAGGGGTTGTTGGTTTGGAGGATTGTCGACTCTGGGGACCGATCATTTGTGACTCAGCTGAGTGAGGCCACTTCAAGAGTTGATGATGCCACACCTCTTGGGTATCATATCATCGTTTCTTGAAAGTTTGTGACGCTGGGAAACGCATAGGATGCCATACCTTGTCTGTGATTAGGTTCATACCTGTGAGCGGGGTTGGGTTATTGCAGGAAACCTTAACCTTCAAAACTACCTGGTTTTCTTGACAGTGAATCAGTTTTGTTGGGATCAGAGGGTTCTTATCATCAGAGATGTGGTTGTTCTCGACAGTGCATAATTATTGGTCCTCATCATGGTTTTATTGTCAGGGCAGTGTTGTGATTATGTTGAAACAGAGCCTTGGTCTCCTCAACAGCACACTCTTGATCCCTTGCTACATGTTTGCATTTGCATATGCATATCATTTTGCATAACAGGTACCGCATAACCATTGATCTTATTCCCTGTGCTAACCAGTTTGTTGCAGGATATCCGATCAGGAAGATTACAGAAACCTCTACAAGGCTATGGAACAGGTACGAGCAGAGTTGAGTGGGGTCCGAGGCCAGATGAGGTAGATTATGATGGACATGCAAGAGTTACGTCTGGATCAGAAGACACTCAAAGAGGAAAACAATCAGCTGAAGACCCAGGTGGGATTGATCATGGAAATAATCAAGAATGTGCTTAGGAAAGAAGAGGATCAGCCACCTGAATCCGCAGCAAAGATGCTTGTTCCACTTGTGCCTGTGGAACCTGTGCCAAGGGTTGATAAGCCTCGGATGTCTAATGGACGACAAAGAGCCTTGAATTTTTCTCTTCAACGCATTGCTTCTCGGGATAATCATATGACTAGGAGGGGGTACGCTCAGAAGGTAAGATCAGTGGACAGAACTTTCGATCCGATCCCTTTGACATACGCTTAGTTGTTGCAAGTTTTGCTTCATCTTCGGTTGGTCGAACTTCGGATTTTGGACCCACCTAAGGGTAAGCTACCGTCAGGTTTTGATATGAACGCCCGTTGCGACTTCCACTCTAGGGCACTGGGGCATAGAACTGAGAACTGTCATGCTTTTAAGCATAATGTTCAAGATCTGATTGACTCAAAAGCTATTGAGTTCATGTCGAGCGGCATAACTGTACCTGATGGTCCTATTCCAGCTGTTGCCGAGATGATGGATGTTCCCGAAGCTGCAGTAGGTCAGGAGTATATCCTGCAATCAATGGTGTCAGAATCCCCCTGTCCTTAGTTGTTGCCTGTGCCTAGACCAAGATTGAGGATGAAAGCACCTGAACAAAAGGAGTCCCTGTCAATTCAGACTCAACTTCCAAGTGGTTCAACTGTTCAAGGTCAATAATGCGTCCAGTCTTTGCAACAGACATCAGCTCCTCTCCAGAATCAGCAGCCTTACCGTTATCGGTCAAACCTGCGTGCCAGGCAAAACCCAAAGAAATCAGAGAGGCAGTTCACCCGTTTGCCGTTTTGAGCAGAGTGGTTTCAATAAGCAACTTTGAAGATGGTTGTTTCCGCAACAAATAAGTGTGAAAGCCCAGTTCCTAGAAGCTGGCAATCTGCATTTTTCATGTCATTTCTTTACATTTGTAGTTTCTTTCCTGTTTAATTGCAAATTTCGTTTGTAAAGCTTGTTGTTTTCAATTGATATTGATAATGAAATAAATATGCATGTTTTGAATTAATCCATTCGTGTTCACTCTATTGCTTTCTTTTATTTCAAACGCTTGTTTAAGTGGAATTCGGGGAGGATGACGAAATCCAACGAAGCGCAAGCTTCCGAATGTATGCTTTTGAATAAAAACCTGTTGATGATGTACAAGCATTGTTTCAATTCACAAACACCGGAGATATAAGGAAGATAATCCCTTGTTAACCCCTTTGAGCCGAGTAGTAGGAGTTTCTTTCAGAAAACGAAAAAACCCTCAATCTTAACCCGGGGCAGGGTAGGTGTCAGTTAATTTGACCAAGCGTTCAAGTTACAAAAGGAGTGTCCGTTTGAGGATAGACCACACCTATATAGGTCGTACCTAATAAACCACAATGGTTAAGCCTGGTCGATCAGGAGTGAAACAGTCACAATCTCTTTAACAAGTCATACGAGCCGAGGTCATACGATTTGTTCCAAAAAAAAGAGAAAGAAAGAATCGAAAAGAAAAACCCGCTAAGTCGAATCTCGAAAGCAAGCGACTTAGGCAAAAATTAGGGTAACCCTCTGAACTTCAAAATTGAAGAAACTCTAAAGAGTCAGTCCAGACAAAAGTTAGGGGAAAACAAAAAACGAAAAGGATTACAAAAGAAAAATCCTCAAACAAGAACAAAATCGTGTGGCTCCGGACGCCAAAAGACGAAAAGGGAGCGACTGTCACTTCGAAAAGTGTAATTCCTTGAATTGTCACTCAACCTTTGAAAGGAGAACGCTAAGGTCGAATTAGCTGAACGTAGGATCGGAGAACATCATGGAGAATGGGTGGGTTAAAACGAATTTTGAGCCTTTATCTTTTCTTTCATAAACCGTGAACCTGACCACGTTACAACCTTTAAAAGTCCTAATTGAGATAGGTTTGTTTTGAGAGTATACTTCGGTAAAGATCGCATCGGAACTGACTCCTGAAAGGATTCTTCTTACAACATTGTATTGATTTTGACATATTGATGAATGATTCATACATTTTATGTCATAAATTTTTTTCCAGTGAACATATTGGATTTTGAAAACTGCCATATGCATTGCATTTGATATGTCTTTTATGCATAACAGTTTGTTTTACTTGCGAGTGAGCGCTTAACAGCGGGAAAGTTTCCACGATGGAAAGAATGATCAGGACAGAATGCAGGACGCTAGAATATCCCGGTGAACCGGGGCAAGTTATGTCAAATGATCACGGCATGGGAGTCAACCATCTAGAGAGCAGGTAATCTGGGGCAATCAGGTCGAGATTTGATGAATCTCTCGCAGCCGAGGGTACTACTCCCTACAGATCAGCCCATGAGGGGCAAAGTTATGACAAGACTAGGGCAGGTCACCCTGAGAGCGTCAAAGCTATCCTTATCCTGAAGGCGATTAACTTGAAGCACCTCCGTGAGGTTAGAAGTACTGAAGCCGTTCGTATCAAACCACCAGAGTACAAAGATCTCAGGTTTCCTTTTGAAAGGATATAATAAAGATCCCGCAGGCTGGGGCAAAAGCTGAAAGCGAAAGATCCGTTCCTCTCCATGTCTGCAGAGTTTGTCAAAATTTCTTATAGATTCTGGGGCAAGCCATTTCGAGTTCGTTTCATGGCATGTTTTTCCAAGCAGGATGACTCCTTCTTCCTCAGCTGGTTCGGTCGTGTTTCCCCATGGAGTCTGAACATGAGGCTATGAGCATTGATGTGTGTTGCACCCCAAAATTTGCCCTCACAATACAAGACTTTGTGTTCCAAGAAGGTTCACAAGGTTCACAAAATTCACAATTGGTCAGAAGAGTTGACAATTCCCTCAGACAATGCACCTCCTAAGCAGTGCATCCAAAACTAGGGTTTTGACTTTAATCAGGCTAAATGGACTTCCAAGATGAGCTTCATAACATCTTATATGTGTATAAGAACCCCCATGTCAAGTTTCAAGACTTTTCTTAAAAGTTTGCTCAGTCAGATGATCAGATAAGTCAAAAGCAGTCAATGCAGTTAAAAGGTCAAACTGAGGTCAACTGTGGTCAAACCAAAGTCAAACTTCATGATATTTTTTTTTGCCAACATCAAAGAGAGGTTGGGTGAGAAATATTATCATAATAACTGTAATACCCCAAATTTTGCCCTAAGATTTGTCGTCGCATTTCATTGCATTTAATCAATTACTAACAAATTTGTGTAGTCGTTTGACTTTTTGCAGGTAAATATCATATGGCATGCATTTTTTTTCTAAAAAGTAAAAATGGCACAATTGGCAGGAGGACATGTGTAAGGAGTTATGAGTGTGAGAGGTTGAGAGTTCGAATCTCACCTTTGTCATTTTTTTTGTTTTTGTTTTTTTTTTTTTTTTTTTTTTTATTATTTTTACTCTAAATTTTTCTATCT
The DNA here is from genome assembly GCA_963859935.3 of Lathyrus sativus. Taxonomy (NCBI): domain Eukaryota; kingdom Viridiplantae; phylum Streptophyta; class Magnoliopsida; order Fabales; family Fabaceae; genus Lathyrus; species Lathyrus sativus. The sequence continues at coordinate 476,170,553 of OZ012741.1, read as the reverse complement.
TTCATTAAAAAAATAACAAAAATAGTTTTTTATTATTATTTAATTATTATTTTCGTATTTTAATTAAATCATTTTTTAAAATATTATTTTTTTTCACTTTTTTCTAAATTATTCATAAAAATATCCAAAAAATCATAAAATAAAAAAATATTGAAAAAAATTTTGTTCTTTTTATAATATTTTTTATTTTAGGAATCAATAGGATTATTAGTTTTTATTTTAAGTTTATTTTAATTATTTTAAATTATTTAAATTTTATTTTTTCTTAACTAATTATTTAGTTTGGGCTTTAAAATGGGCTTTAGGGACATTATTGACAATTTGGTGTTAACCCTAATTTGTTCCCTATATATACATGTGTTGCCTTGTTGGAAAAGAGGCGAGAATGAAAAAAACCTAAGAGGAGTGAGTGCCGTTTGCCGTTATTTAGTTTTCTTCTTCATCCATTACTATTGTTTCTTTTTCTTCATCGTTTACCGTTATTTCTTTTCCTTCATCTATTACTGTTGTTTCTTTTTCTTCATCTTTTACCGTTATTTCTTTTTCTTCATCTATTACCGTTATTTCTTTTTCTTTATCTATTACTGTTACGTTTATATATATATAATTTTTAAATTGTTAGAGTTTATATATATAAGATTTTTGATCGAATTATGTCGATACGATGTTTGCACATTTGTGTGCATGACGCGTGACATTTGTGTTAGTTCGATCTGGTTGCGATGATCGCATTTTTGTGTGAGCAATAATACTATTTTTTGCTTAATTTCTTTTTCTTTGCGATAAATTTTGTTTCGTCCGATTTAGATCTGGTTGCGATGAGCGCATTTCTGCGTTAGCAACATTGTTGGGTTATTTGGCACATTTAAAATTCATTATTGCTTTATTATTATTATTATTATTATTATTATTATTATTATTATTATTATCATTATTTATTATTATTATCATTATTATCATTATTATTACCATTATTATTATTATTGTTATCATTAATTTATTAAAATTTATTATAATATAAAAATCTGTTTTTTAAAATAAATAACATTAACATCTTTTCCAAATTAATATGAAAACCTATTATTTTTAAGAAAAAACTTTTTTTTAGATAAATTTAAAATAATAACTAAAATCTTTTTTTTAAAATAATAACTAGAACCGTTATTTATTTTATTTTATTATTGTTCAATTCAAATTTCATTATCATATTGTATCTGCTCCTCTCATGTAACCTCGCGAACTTAACAATCGCTCTTTAAATTCTGCCTTTAAATTTCTGCTTGCATGGTTTAAATTATGACATTATCTCTCTGTTTGCATGATTCAATTATCTCACGCGTTTACTATTATTTCTGTCATATTGCACACATCCGAAGGTTAGGTCTAAATGTTTGGCCGCCGCGCCAATAGTCCGTAAAACTTCACACATTCAATTTCAAATCCTCAAAACTACAAACTACAAACCCTAATTTTCACAAATGCCTCGCCGCAGGCAAAATTACAATTTTACCCTTAGCATTAGGTCAAAGAGCCGCCGCGCTCATTTTAGGGTTTCCCGCCGTGGAATCCCTAATTTAACCCTAATTACAACTTAACATTTCAACGTAGAGATTTGGAGTTTCTACACTCCACGTAAGCGTGTCCTTAAGATGCGTTTATTCCCCTTGAGACCTTGACCACAGTCAAGAAGTTTCTAACCTCCCTATTGAGGGGAACTACGATTACTCTGATTCCACTCCCGTAAGGATACGTAGGCACAAGATGCGATGTCTTGCCGAGTAAACTTAGAATTAACCCCCTTTATTATTTATTATTGCTTATTTATATTTTTATTTATCTTTGCTATTTAATTATTTTGCTTATTATTTTGTAATTGTTTCTTGGATGTAAAGTTGTTTAATTATTTAATTATTATTATGGTTAGTAATTAGGGAGTGTAACAACATGTATGTAATATTAAAATAAATTTAGATCACTTTTAAATAAAGATAATTAAATTAAACATTTCACACACGTAAGTCGATTTTAATCGCCGTCTCACTTCCTAAGGATATCCCTCAAGTTGCCTATGAATATTGGTTAAGTGGGGTGTATAAAGCAAGTCCCTCAAAAAGAAAATCATCAAAGTCCCTTATGGTTGCCTTTACGAATCGAGTCCCTTTCGAAAAATGATGATAGTCCCTCCAGTTTGCTTATTACACCCCACCATGGCCTTCAAAAATCCAATTGTCCCTCACATGTCCCTTAACATCCAAAGTAAGGACTACCTACTCCATTATAGTAGGGATAGTCTTACTAAGGAAAGGATAAAGAATAAGAAAGACCTTAAAACATTAGGGTAGGCTACTCCTAGATACTTGCTCACTTCAAAACTTTTTCACACTTAAACAAATTTGCAACAAAATTTTCAAACAAGTTTTTTTCACATCCATACACGGATTATTATTAAACTATTCTGAAATTTTTTACTATTCACACACTACACTTTCAAAACAATTCAAAAGTGAGCTTAAGTACCTAAGAGCCCATGGATAACCATGGATGAAAAGGGTGCTAACACCTTCCCTTTTCATAACCTACCCCCCGGACCCAAAATATTCTCTAAGGTCTTTCCTGTTCTTTTATAACCTTTCCTTATGGATAAAATAAAAGTCGGTGGCGACTCTTGCTATCCGCAACATTGTTTAAAGTCAGTTCTCCCACCGTGTTACAGAACTGGCGACTCTGCTGGGGATCTATTTAAGAGGGGTACCCTTAGGAATTAAGATCACTTTAAATTGTTTGCCTTGTTTGCTTTATTATTATATTGTTGGGGTGCTCTTATGTGTGAAAGGTCCTAACCCGGATCTAGTGTACCTTAGGTAAATGGCAATAGACCAAGGAAACTGTACGACGTATATCGATACGGTTGATCTGGTGGCCATAGTTAGTGCGACTTCTTGGTTGGTGCTTATATTCCTTAAGTCAAGTTGAGGATAATATTGAGGCTGCCATATGTTGTCAATGCACTAACTGACTTTTAGAACCCTAGTTAACTCATCTTGGCCTTTAGAAAGTAGTGAGGTAACCGACTTTGGTGCAGACTGAAGTTGGTTGACACTCGATACTACGCTCATTGAGATCTTAAACTTGGAGGGTTTTGGTTGGCAAGTAAGTTGCCTTCTGAACAACCACCCTTGTGAAGGATCAATGATATTGAGATCCCTTAGAACCTGGTTACTTTTGTAGGACAGGATGAACCATCTAACTTCAGGGGAGGGTACTTGCCTTTGAACTTCATGCAAGCCTTTAAACCTAGGGCTATGGTGTGACTTGTTTGTGTGTGCCACATGTTTGTGATTGAGCATGACATCATGACATCATCATGCATCATAAGCATATCATTTTCCCTAACCATTTCAAGGACCAAAGGATTTATCTTTGTTCTTTGTTGCAGGTCATGGCTTCTGCTCGTAGAAACACCATCAGGATCAACCTTGTAGGGATACCTGCTAAGCTCAAGGAGTTGGTTTCCCTAGTGCCTGATCATTCCCAGTTCAACAAGAGACATGGTCACTTATTGGATCTAGTTACTTCAGGGTTCAGTGAAGACATGATGAGTGTGCTGTTTCAGTTCTTTGACCCTAAGCACCATTGCTTTACATTTCCTGATTATCAGCTGGTTCCAACCATGGAGGAGTTCTCTAAACTTCTGGGTATACCTGTTCTTGATCAGAAGCCATTCACAGGCTTAGAGAAGGAGCTTAAACCAGAAGTTATTGCTGCAGCTCTACATCTGAAGAAGTCTGACATTGTTCTAGAGACGAGAAATGGAGTTAAAGGTATTCTTGCCAAGGTATTAGTGGATAAAGCTCAAATGTTCTTGAAGGCTATGAGCTACGATGCTTTTGAGGAGATCTTAGCCTTATTGATTTATGGCTTAGTGTTGTTCCCCAATCCTGATCAGTTCATAGACGTTCATGCCATCAACATATTCCTGAGTCACAATCCAGTGCCTACCTTACTTGGAGACATCCTACATTCTCTTCACACCCGTACTACAAGGGCAAGAGGAACTTTGATGTGCTGCATACCTTTACTTTCTAGGTGGTTTATTTCTCACCTTCCTCGCTCAGTAATGAAGAATGAGCAAGGGTTCAGATGGTCCAAGAGGATCATGTCACTTTCTCACTCAGACATCCATTGGTGCTCCAGATCTATGGAGAATGTCACCATCATTGACCGTTGTGGGGAGTTTCCTAATGTGCCACTTCTAGGCATAAGAGGAGGCATCACCTACAACCCATCTCTAGCTTTACGACAGTTTGGTTACGCCCGGAGCGATGGTCCACATGACATGTTGATTCAGGGCATTGTGTTTGACTACGACAACGATCTTCAGGGTTACCGTCAGAGATTCATACGAGCTTGGGGAAAGGTAAACAGGATTGACAGCAAGACACTGGAGCCTAAGTACACCATTCCTATGGAGGCTTATCTCAGATGGGTACGATTTCGTGCTCAGACACTCATGATGCCATATCCTGCCATCCTACCAGTTACCATGGAACCTGTTGCTGAAGGAGACACAGCTTATACCATCCTTCACCCAGACATGCCTACTGATATGGAAGACTTGCAGAGATCATGGATCCAACTGAAAGAGCAAAGGGATACTTTCGAGGCTCATTACAAAGCAAGCCAAGCAAGGATCCTAGAGCTAACAAAGCTACTTCATGAGGAACGAAACCTCAACTCATACCTCAACACAAAGAAGAAACGTCCATGGGAGACTTAAAACCCCATCTTTTGTACTTATTTTGTTTTCATTTTTTGTAAGCCTAAAAGGCAAAACAAGTTATTACTAATAAAAAGTTACTTTCTTGTTTGTTTAAGCAAGTTTAAATCCTGCGGTCCTTGAAAACATTGCATATGCATTCCCATATCATTGCATCACAGGTTTATAATTGTGCACAGGTTTCTCATCTTCTCGCTGTTTATTTCAGCAATGGCTCTTGAACAATCAGTTAAGGATCTCCAGGCACATAATGCACAGTTCCAAGAGCTGATCCTGAACCTATCCAAGGGGCAGGATGAATTGAAGACACTGCTGGCCAAGAAGACTAAGAAGGCTAGAAGGTCTGCTGGGTTGCTCAACATGGGAAGAAGGTTCAAAGGTCCTGCCAAGACCAAGGAACAGGTTGAAGACTATGAATCTGAAGAATCTGAGCAGGAGAGAGGCAGTCTCCACAACACTATGGGGGACTCTGATTCTGAGGCTAACTACTACCATGAGCCTAACGAAGACAAATTCAAGATGCTGGTGGATAGAATGGATGCTATGGAATTACAGAAATCATCTGGGTTGGATTTTGAGGATTTGAGCTTGATATCTGGGGTGGTCATACCCATTGGGTTCAAAGTTCCTACATTTGTTGTCTATGATGGGGTCTCTTGTCCCAAATTGCATCTGAGGTCTTATGTCAGAAGAATGCAACCCCACACTGCTGATAAAAAGTTATGGATCCATTTCTTTCAAGAGAGTTTATCTGGAGCTCAGCTAGAGTGGTATTATCAGTTGGAGAGTGTCAACATCAGAGATTGGAATGACCTTGCTGAAGCTTTCTACAAGCAGTATCAATACAATGCTGACTTAGCCCCCACTCGCATGCAGCTTCAAAGCATGTCTATGGGTGCCAAAGAAAGCTTTAAGGAGTATGCTCAGAAGTGGAGAGACTTAGCTGGAAGAGTTCAACCCCCTTTGACTGATAGGGAATTGGTTGATATGTTCATGTGTACGCTGAATGGTCCGTTTTACAGTCATCTCATTGGAAGCTCATCATCTGGCTTCACTGAGTTGATCATGACAGGAGAGCGAGTAGAGAATGGCATCAAGAGTGGTAAGATCCAAGTGGGCACTTCTTCATCAGGTGCTGCAAAGAAGCCTCCCACTGGGAAGAAAGAATCTAATGCTGTTTATGGTCAGCCTGATCGTAACAGAAGGCATCAGTCTGTTAGTGCAGTTCATATTTCAAATCCAACTCCTGCAACAACAGAGCAGCCTCAAGGCAACCAACAGAGGGCTAGAAGACAGTTCACGAAGATCAACATGTCAATGGCTCAGGCATTGCAACACTTGTTGAAAGATGAACTTATTACCCTGAGGGAGGCCCCTCAGAATCCCAATGTTACCTCTCCCAAGTACAATCCCAATGCACGATGTGCATATCATTCAAACTGTCCAGGACATGATACTAATAACTGCTGGGTCTTGAAGAACAAAATTCAGGATATGATTGATGCTGGAGAAATTGAGTTTGATCCACCAAGTACTCCAAATGTGATTACAGCTCCAATGCCAAATCACGAGAAGACTGTCAACGCCATTGATGAAGATATTGATGAAGATCTGCATGTCTATTCAGTTATGGAGTTGAGCACACCATTGTCTGTTATCAAAAAGAGGTTAGTACAAGCTGGGATCTTTCCAGGTTGTCATGAAGATTGTCTATATTGTACCTATAAGCCGGATAGTTGTTTCATTTTGAGAGATGGGATTCAACGTCTCATGGATAAATATACTATAGTGTTTGAAAGAAGACCAGCATCTGTAGAAAGTATGGTGGATCATCTGACTCAGGGTAAGAAGATTGAAGAGGTTGACATGGTTGACAAAGTACCACTAAGAATCACTTCAAAGGGTCCCATTAAAATCACTCATCAGGGCCCAATCAAGATTACTGCTGAAGGTCCTGTGAAAGTTGTTGCTGAAGCCAGAGTAGCTCCTCTGATCATTACCACTCCTGGTCCTATTCCTTATACATCTGACAAAGCTGTGCCTTGGCACTATGGGTCTGATGTTTACATCCATGGTGTCAAGCAGGAGCCTTTACCTGATATGCCTGTTGACATTGATAATATTGCTGGATCTAGCAAGATCACTCATAGTGGAAGAGTCTTCTCTCCTCCAGTTGCTTCTAAGAGTGCAGTTACTCCTGCTGTTACTTCCACCACTGATGCTCGGGGCAAGGGTCCTGTTATTGAGCCTCTATCTACTGATGTGCCAGCTGCTGATGACCTCTCTAAGCAGATGGAAGAAGTATTGAAAATCATTCGCAAGAGTGATTATGATATTGTTGATCAGCTGGGGCATACTCCCTCAAAGATTTCTATGCTCTCCCTGTTATTATGTTCTGAGGCTCATGCCAAGTCATTGATCAAGTTTCTAAAGATGGCTCATGTACCCAGCGCAATTTCTGTGGACCAGTTTGAGAATTGTGTTGCTCACCTGACCTATGACAACGGGTTAGGATTTTCTGATGCTGACTTGACCCCTGCCAAGAGGGATCATAACAGGGCCTTGCATATTTCAATTGAATGCAGGGGCACTACCCTGTCTCATGTGCTGATAGACAATGGTTCCTCTCTGAATGTGTTGCCTAAGGAAGTCCTGAACAAGCTGAGTCCTGAAGATACGGTATTGAAGCCCAGTAATATTGTGGTAAAGGCTTTTGATGGATCTAAAAGAATAGTGCATGGGGAAATTGATCTTCCAATCAAGGTTGGCTCTCAGGTGTTTACTGCTACATTCTATGTGATGGATATTCGTCCTTCGTACTCATGTCTGCTTGGTCGTCCCTGGATCCATGGGGCAGGTGCTGTGACCTCCACATTACATCAAAAGTTGAGATATCCGGTGAATGGAAAAGTTGTTACTGTCTTTGGAGAGGAAGAATACTTTGTCAGCCATGTAAACACTTTCAAGTATCTGGAAGTAGAAGGTGAATACATTGAAACTCCATGTCAGTCATTTGAAGTGGTTCCCTGGGCTGTTAAGGATTGTGTGACTCCTCCTGCGGTGAAGAAGGTTCCTGTGGTCATCAGAAACCCTCCAACAATGGCAATGGCCTCCCTCAATGATGCAAAAGCTGTGGTGGAAGAAGGTGGTTGTACTATTTGGGGTCAGCTTCCTGATATTCCATACAAGTCTGACAAGTTTGGTTTGGGTTTCACTGCAGAGTCCCAGAAGGCTGTCCGTCGTGCCCGTGCTGTTCGTATCACCAATCAAGGGGTTATCAATGCTGTGGGAGATCAAGATGAAGACTACAACTTGGAGGCATGGATTTTTCCTACTGTGGGTGCTGGACTCAATAATTGGACAGCTGAAGATGTTATCCCTATCTCCTTTAGTCAGGAGTAAATACTATTACTGTGTTATTTCTGGAACAATTAAAACTTTCAAGCCATGTGCCTTACCCGGGGCACAATGGTGTGCTTGTTACGGGTTGTCATTTCATTTGCATACTTCATTCAATAAAATCAGTGGACGTTTCGTTTTCGTAAATATTGTGTTCCTTGTCTTTCTTTTTCTTTTATTTTTGCTTTATCAGCTATGTGTTCTTACACACACCCACGTCACTAAAATGCAAATCCTCATCCACTCTGGATCCAGTTGATAACAGTTCTACTATTGCCAATTACAATATCGAGAATCCGATCTATCAAACTGAAGACGGAAACGAGGACGATTGTGAAATACCTGTAGAGCTTGCTAGGTTGTTACAACAAGAAGAGAAAGCTATACAGCCACATGAAGAGCCAGTCGAAGTTGTGAATCTGGGAACTGAAGAAAACAGAAAAGAGGTCAAGATAGGGGCTGATTTAGAGGACAGTGTCAAGAGCAGGTTGATTCAGATGCTACGTGACTATGTGGAGATCTTTGCTTGGTCTTATGAAGATATGCCAGGGTTGGATACAGACATTGTGGTTCACCGTTTGCCAGTGAAAGAAGATTGTCGTCCAAAGAAGCAGAAGGTTCGTCGTATGCGTCCTGAAATGTCAGAAAAGATCAAAGCAGAGGTAATGAAACAGTTCAATGTAGGGTTCTTGGCCGTAACTTCTTATCCTCAGTGGGTTGCAAATGTGGTACCAGTTCCTAAGAAAGATGGTAAGGTACGTATGTGTGTAGACTACAGAGATCTGAACAAGGCTAGCCCTAAAGATGACTTTCCACTTCCTCATATTGATATTCTGGTAGACAACACTGCTCAGCATAAGGTATTCTCTTTTATGGATGGTTTCTCTGGTTATAATCAAATCAAGATGGCACCTGAAGATATGGAGAAGACTACATTTGTGACACAGTGGGGCACCTTTTGCTATAAGGTAATGCCATTTGGTTTGAAGAATGCAGGGGCAACATATCAGCGTGCTATGGTGGCTTTGTTTCATGATATGATTCATCATGAGATAGAGGTATATGTGGATGATATGATAGCCAGGTCTCAGAATGAAGAACAACATCTTGATCATCTGCACAAGTTGTTTGAGAGGTTGAAGAAATACAGGTTGAGATTAAATCCAAACAAGTGTACTTTTGGAGTTAGATCTGGAAAGCTCCTGGGTTTCATTGTCAGTGGAAAAGGTATTGAAGTGGATCCTGCAAAAGTGAAAGCTATACGAGAGATGCCAGCTCCCCGTACTGAGAAGGAGGTTAGAGGTTTCTTGGGACGATTGAACTACATTGCAAGATTTATTTCCCAATTAACTACCATCTGTGAGCCAATCTTCAAGTTGTTGAAGAAAGATCAGGTGATGGAATGGAATGATGAGTGCCAGACTGCCTTTGATGAAATCAAGAGATATTTGCTAGAACCTCCAATTTTAATGCCACCAGTTGATGGAAGACCCTTGATTATGTATTTAACAGTATTAGACAACTCAATGGGGTGTGTATTGGGGCAACATGACGAGTCTGGTCGAAAAGAGCAGGCAATATACTACCTTAGCAAAAAGTTTACCGACTGTGAAACAAGATACTCACTGCTCGAGAAAACTTGCTGCGCTTTGGCATGGGCTGCTCGCCGACTAAGACAGTATATGTTGACCCATACTACCTTGTTGATTTCGAAGATGGATCCAATCAAGTACATATTTGAGAAACCTGCTCTCTCCGGAAGAATTGCAAGATGGCAAATGATCTTGACGGAATATGATATACAGTATACTACTCAGAAGGCCATTAAGGGGAGTGTTGTTGCTGATCATTTGGCTCATCAAGCAGTAGATGATTACCAGTCAATGAATTTTGAGTTCCCTGATGAAGACATTATGTCTGTTACCAAAGAACCTGGACAATATGACGGACCTGAACAAGGATCCCGATGGACTATGGTTTTTGATGGTGCCTCCAATGCACATGGTAATGGTGTTGGTGTTGTGATTAGTTCCCCTGAAGGTTGTCATACCCCGATTACTGCCAGACTTTGTTTCTATTGTACCAATAACATGGCTGAGTATGAGGCATGTATCATGGGTATGCAAGTTGCTATTGATATGAAGATTCAGTTCCTTGAGGTGTATGGAGATTCAGCTCTGGTAGTAAGTCAGATTAAAGGAGATTGGGATACAAAGCATGATAATCTCATTCCTTACAGAGAGCATGTGTTGTCTTTGATCCCACATTTCAAAGAGATTACTTTTGGACATATTCCACGAAGAGAGAATCAGTTGGCAGACGCATTGGCCACCATGGCATCTATGTTTGAGATCAGCTGGGATGATGAAGCTCCCAAGATTACCATTGATAGATTTGAGAAGCCTGCATACTGCAATGAGATTGACACTGAAGGGGCAGAGGAGAAGCCTTGGTTCTATGAAGTGAAAAACTATCTTGAAGCTCAGGAGTTCCCTGAAGGGGCATCTGTCAAAGATAGGAAGTTCCTGAGAAGGTTTTCTGCTAAGTTCTTTCTGAGTAATGGCATTCTGTATAAGCGTAATCATGATTCAACTATGCTTCGTTGTGTGGATAAGAAGGAAGCTACAGAAATTATGGAAGAGATGCATGATGGGACCTTTGGCACTCATTCTAGTGGTCATACCATGGCAAAGAAGATTTTGAGAGCAGGTTACTATTGGTCCACCATGGAAGCTGATTGCTATCAACACTCCAGAACATGTCACAAATGTCAAATCTATGCTGATAAAGTACATGTACCTCCATCTCCATTGAATGTGTTGACTGCTCCTTGGCCCTTTGCTATGTGGGGCATTGATATGATTGGTGAGATCAAGCCTACTGCTTCTAATGGGCATCGTTTCATCCTGGTTGCTATTGATTACTTCACGAAGTGGGTAGAGGCAGCTTCATTTGCATCTGTGACTAAGAATGTTGTGGCTCGGTTCATTAAGAATAATCTCATATGTAGGTATGGTATCCCTGAAAGGATTATCACTGACAATGGCTCTAATCTGAACAACACTATGATTACTGATCTCTGTACGCAGTTCAAGATTAAGCATCACAACTCTTCTCCGTATCGTCCAAAGATGAATGGGGCAGTTGAAGCTGCTAATAAGAACATTAAGAAGATTGTACAGAAGATGACTGTTACTTACAAGGATTGGCACGAGATGTTACCATTTGCTCTGCATGGTTATCGTACTACAATACGTACTTCAACAGGGGCAACCCCATTCTCCTTAGTCTATGGTATGGAAGCAGTTCTGCCTATTGAAGTTCAGATCCCCTCCTTGAGAATTATGAAGGATGCAGGCTTGGATGAAGATGAGTGGATTCAGACTCGACTTGACCAGATAAATTTGATTGATGAGAAAAGGTTAGCAGCAGTTTGTCATGGCCAGATGTACCAGAAACGGATGATCAAAGCTTTTAACAAGAAGGTTAAGCCAAAGGTATATCAGGCTGGTGACTTGGTAATCAAGCGTATCATATTACCACAGGGTGATCCTAGGGGCAAGTGGACTCCAACATATGAGGGACCATTTGTAGTCAAGACAGTGTTCTCAGGAGGTGCCATGATACTGACTACAATGGATGGTGAAGACTTCCCACAACCTGTAAACGCAGACATAGTTAAAAAATACTACGCATAAAAAGAGACCCGCTAGGTTGACAGGCCTAGGCAAAAATAAGGGCATCCCGGCAAACCAAAAGGGTTTGGGCAAAAATTAGGGATATATATATATAAAAAGATGTACACCCGACAAGTCGAAAACCTGAAAAGGCGGCTTGGGCAAAAAAGGGTATCCCGGTGGATTGAAAACCTGAAAGGGCAATCCAGGCAAAAGTTAGGGATTAAAGCGTATGACTATGTCTCGTTTGGATCACTCATGAAACTGCAACCAGTTGTACTACTTACTCAAGCTCAAACAGATAAAGCTCAATCCAATCGTTTCCGTCTCAACAGCAAGAAGATGAGATACTTGAGTGGCAATAGTAGAATTGAAACTCAATAGGATTATTTCCCACATAGCTGATTCTTTTTGTAAAACTTCATGACAAAATTCTCTTACTAGGGTTTATGTCTCCTTGTACAAACTTACCCGTGTATGGGTCACTTTTGATATAAATAAATTCCATCTTTTGAATCCAGATTCACTTTTACCCTATTTACATAAGCGAAACGTCCATTGGTTGTGTTTGAATGTATGTATGCCTTTGAATATGATTGATGTTTACCAGAAACGCATGTATGCTTTTAATATGATTGATGTTTACCAGAAATGCATGAAAATGCAGTAATAGTATTTACTAAGGACGAACGAGGGAAGGATTTCAACGAAGCTTCGCCGATTCATCTTTACAAGACAGTTACAAACCATCAGTAGGACTAATCCATTTTCACAAAGTCTAATCTCCCCTGGAATTTATATCCATCTCTTTTATCCTCATACGGATATACGGGAAATTACTTTCCAATAAGGGCACGATGAACGAAGACGGGATGTTATACTTATCCTACTATCAAACGAAAACGAAGGTTATCTATACCCTACTATCCCCAACAACGGGAGGTTATCTATACCTTGTTATCCCCAACAACGGGAGGTTATCTATACCTTGTTATCCCCAGCAGACGGAGGGTTATATATTCTTCAACAACGAATCGGGATTTATTTTCCTTGGCCAGCAGTTGTTATACAAGGATATCCAGACACTTCCAGCAGTGTCATAGCATACATACATCATTTACATCATACCATAACATATATGTCTATAATACATTACCTAAGTGCATCATGTCTTACATGCATACATAAAGCATAAACTAATGTTGTTCTACAGAATGCTACCTTGTTTTCAGGTTAATTATCCAACAAACAAGCTTATGATCTTTGGGACTACTTTATTGTAACCTCAGGATTACTTTATCCTCCTGATGAGCTTCTTATTACTGTGGGACTGCTTTATTGTAACCTCAGGGTTATTTTATCCTCCTGATAGCCTCTCATGACTTCAAGACTGCTTTAGAGCTACTGATTGCTCTATCCTCCTGAAATCATCCTATTACTTTAAGACTGCTTTAGAGCTATTCATTGCTCTATCCTCATGAGGTCATATTACTACTTCAAGACTGCTTTAGAGCTATTCATTGCTCTATCCTCCTGAAGCCATCTAATTATTTCAAGACTGCTTTAGAGTTATCCATTGCTCTATCCTCCTGAAATTACATTATTATTTCAAGACTGCTTTAGAGCTATCCATTGCTCTATCCTCCTGAAATCATGACTTCAAGACTGCTTTAGAGCTATTGATTGCTCTATCCTCCTGAAGACATATCACATTATTATTTCAAGACTGCTTTAGAGCTATCCATTGCTCTATCCTCCTGAAATCATTACTTCAAGACTGCTTTAGAGCTATTGATTGCTCTATCCTCCTGAAGACATATCACATTATTATTTCAAGACTGCTTTAGAGCTATTGATTGCTCTATCCTCCTGAAGCCATTATTACTTCAAGACTGCTTTAGAGCTATTGATTGCTCTATCCTCCTGAGGTCAGATTTATCACTTCAAGACTGCTTTAGGGTTATCATTATTGATTGCTCTATCCTCATGAAGACATGCTGTTACATCAGTATTACTCCAGACTCCTGACAGTTCTCATTATACTACTGAAGAACTTTCCCCTAGTGGCATCTTTAAGCCCACTCAATCATGTTCAACCAACCATCAATATCACTCCATGCACTGGTGAGTGCAAATTTTTGGGCTTTTGTGTTCAATCCCCTTCAACCTTCCAGGTTACGACTGGCAAATATACCAATCTAACCCCTCAGGTTTCAGAAAATTGAACAGGGGCAGCTGTTGCACCCCAAAATTTGCCCTCACAATACAAGACTTTGTGTTCCAAGAAGGTTCACAAGGTTCACAAAATTCACAATTGGTCAGAAGAGTTGACAATTCCCTCAGACAATGCACCTCCTAAGCAGTGCATCCAAAACTAGGGTTTTGACTTTAATCAGGCTAAATGGACTTCCAAGATGAGCTTCATAACATCTTATATGTGTATAAGAACCCCCATGTCAAGTTTCAAGACTTTTCTCAAAAGTTTGCTCAGTCAGATGATCAGATAAGTCAAAAGCAGTCAATGCAGTTAAAAGGTCAAACTGAGGTCAACTGTGGTCAAACCAAAGTCAAACTTCATGATTTTTTTTTGCCAACATCAAAGAGAGGTTGGGTGAGAAATATTATCATAATAACTGTAATACCCCAAATTTTGCCCTAAGATTTGTCGTCGCATTTCATTGCATTTAATCAATTACTAACAAATTTGTGTAGTCGTTTGACTTTTTGCAGGTAAATATCATATGGCATGCATTTTTTTTCTAAAAAGTAAAAATGGCACAATTGGCAGGAGGACATGTGTAAGGAGTTATGAGTGTGAGAGGTTGAGAGTTCGAATCTCACCTTTGTCATTTTTTTTGTTTTTTTTTTTTTTTTTTGTTTTTTATTATTTTTACTCTAAATTTTTCTATCTTTCATTAAAAAATAACAAAAATAGTTTTTTATTATTATTTAATTATTATTTTCGTATTTTAATTAAATTATTTTTTAAAATATTATTTTTTTTCACTTTTTTCTAAATTATTCATAAAAATATCCAAAAAATCATAAAATAAAAAAATATTGAAAAAATTTTTGTTCTTTTTATAATATTTTTTATTTTAGGAATCAATAGGATTATTAGTTTTTATTTTAAGTTTATTTTAATTATTTTAAATTATTTAAATTTTATTTTTTCTTAACTAATTATTTAGTTTGGGCTTTAAAATGGGCTTTAGGGACATTATTGACAATTTGGTGTTAACCCTAATTTGTTCCCTATATATACATGTGTTGCCTTGTTGGAAAAGAGGCGAGAATGAAAAAAACCTAAGAGGAGTGAGTGCCGTTTGCCGTTATTTAGTTTTCTTCTTCATCCATTACTATTGTTTCTTTTTCTTCATCGTTTACCGTTATTTCTTTTCCTTCATCTATTACTGTTGTTTCTTTTTCTTCATCTTTTACCGTTATTTCTTTTTCTTCATCTATTACCGTTATTTCTTTTTCTTTATCTATTACTATTACGTTTATATATATATAATTTTTAAATTGTTAGAGTTTATATATATAAGATTTTTGATCGAATTATGTCGATACGATGTTTGCACATTTGTGTGCATGACGCGTGACATTTGTGTTAGTTCGATCTGGTTGCGATGATCGCATTTTTGTGTGAGCAATAATACTATTTTTTGCTTAATTTCTTTTTCTTTGCGATAAATTTTGTTTCGTCCGATTTAGATCTGGTTGCGATGAGCGCATTTCTGCGTTAGCAACATTGTTGGGTTATTTGGCACATTTAAAATTCATTATTGCTTTATTATTATTATTATTATTATTATTATTATTATTATCATTATTTATTATTATTATCATTATTATCATTATTATTACCATTATTATTATTATTGTTATCATTAATTTATTAAAATTTGTTATAATATAAAAATCTGTTTTTTAAAATAAATAACATTAACATCTTTTCCAAATTAATATGAAAACCTATTATTTTTAAGAAAAAACTTTTTTTTAGATAAATTTAAAATAATAACTAAAATCTTTTTTTTAAAATAATAACTAGAACCGTTATTTATTTTATTTTATTATTGTTCAATTCAAATTTCATTATCATATTGTATCTGCTCCTCTCATGTAACCTCGCGAACTTAACAATCGCTCTTTAAATTCTGCCTTTAAATTTCTGCTTGCATGGTTTAAATTATGACATTATCTCTCTGTTTGCATGATTCAATTATCTCACGCGTTTACTATTATTTCTGTCATATTGCACACATCCGAAGGTTAGGTCTAAATGTTTGGCCGCCGCGCCAATAGTCCGTAAAACTTCACACATTCAATTTCAAATCCTCAAAACTACAAACTACAAACCCTAATTTTCACAAATGCCTCGCCGCAGGCAAAATTACAATTTTACCCTTAGCATTAGGTCAAAGAGCCGCCGCGCTCATTTTAGGGTTTCCCGCCGTGGAATCCCTAATTTAACCCTAATTACAACTTAACATTTCAACATAGAGATTTGGAGTTTCTACACTCCACGTAAGCGTGTCCTTAAGATGCGTTTATTCCCCTTGAGACCTTGACCACAGTCAAGAAGTTTCTAACCTCCCTATTGAGGGGAACTACGATTACTCTGATTCCACTCCCGTAAGGATACGTAGGCACAAGATGCGATGTCTTGCCGAGTAAACTTAGAATTAACCCCCTTTATTATTTATTATTGCTTATTTATATTTTTATTTATCTTTGCTATTTAATTATTTTGCTTATTATTTTGTAATTGTTTCTTGGATGTAAAGTTGTTTAATTATTTAATTATTATTATGGTTAGTAATTAGGGAGTGTAACAACATGTATGTAATATTAAAATAAATTTAGATCACTTTTAAATAAAGATAATTAAATTAAACATTTCACACACGTAAGTCGATTTTAATCGCCGTCTCACTTCCTAAGGATATCCCTCAAGTTGCCTATGAATATTGGTTAAGTGGGGTGTATAAAGCAAGTCCCTCAAAAAGAAAATCATCAAAGTCCCTTATGGTTGCCTTTACGAATCGAGTCCCTTTCGAAAAATGATGATAGTCCCTCCAGTTTGCTTATTACACCCCACCATGGCCTTCAAAAATCCAATTGTCCCTCACATGTCCCTTAACATCCAAAGTAAGGACTACCTACTCCATTATAGTAGGGATAGTCTTACTAAGGAAAGGATAAAGAATAAGAAAGACCTTAAAACATTAGGGTAGGCTACTCCTAGATACTTGCTCACTTCAAAACTTTTTCACACTTAAACAAATTTCCAACAAAATTTTCAAACAAGTTTTTTTCACATCCATACACGGATTATTATTAAACTATTCTGAAATTTTTTGCTATTCACACACTACACTTTCAAAACAATTCAAAAGTGAGCTTAAGTACCTAAGAGCCCATGGATAACCATGGATGAAAAGGGTGCTAACACCTTCCCTTTTCATAACCTACCCCCCGGACCCAAAATATTCTCTAAGGTCTTTCCTGTTCTTTTATAACCTTTCCTTATGGATAAAATAAAAGTCGGTGGCGACTCTTGCTATCCGCAACATTGTTTAAAGTCAGTTCTCCCACCGTGTTACAATGTGTTTCCCCGAATGAAGATAGATTCCCCCTGACCAGATGCATCCTAGGCAGGGATCATGTTTCCCCAGTTAGAGTCCCTTAACGTAGGAGCAGGCTCTAGGTGAACTTATTCTTCTCCAGCAGATGAAAGTCACATTTTTTATCCCTAGAAGAGTTGGATGCGAGCTAGCAAGCAGTCAGGCAGTGAGGTGCATTCCCAGCAGTTGGTCGTGTGCACATTTAATCCCCAGTGAAGTCCTCGCAGAGTGTAATCAAGTTGTTAGTGGTTTGTAAGGATCATCCCCGCGCAGGATTGTTCTTTCTTTTCTCCAGCAAGTTGTCTTTCTCCCAATAGGTTGATCATCATCTGCAGAGTTCGTAACTCTGGATACTTCGAGATATCCCCAGCAGGATTGTTTCTTCCCCCCGCGGAAGTTTGGCTTCGTTCCTCCGACATATATTTTGCTGGAACGCCTCTTTGCATTTGCATCATGCATAGCATCTACCCCAAACGCGTAGCATTTCCATGCAGTATGGAGCATTATGCCATTTTTCAAACATATGCATTTTGAAACATAAGCCAGGTTGGTTACATCTTTGTTTTCAGGTGTTTTTTCCCTGCAGGCGATTGGAATTCTTGTTTAGGATGGTTTCCGAATAGTCAATTTTTTGGCATGAGATATGTATTCGTCTTATCATGTGTTCCCTCATCAGAGTTGCTTGGTTAAGTTTCTCTTCTACCCCAGTGGAGTTTTCCTCAGATTGCTGTTACGTCAACGTTTTAAAAGGAAAGATTTCATGATTATACCTTCGAAGTTGATACCCATTTTTGTTCAAGATGGATGTCTGGCAGCTGATGTCAGAAATTCCCCGCGGAGTTGCTTGTTCAAGTCTTCGGATGCTCGATTCTCACTTTTATTGAGTGTATTCCCGTTTCTGCGGAAATGGAAGGTCAGAGATATTGACAGTATGCACTTTTATTTAGTGTATGCCCGTTTCTGCGGAAATGGAAGGTCAGAGATATTGACAGTTCACACTTTTATTTAGTGTATGCCTGTTTATACGGAAATGGAAGGTCAGAGATATTGACAGTTCGCACTTTTATTTAGTGTATTCCCGTTTCTGCAGAAAGGGAAGGTCAGAGATATTGACAGTTCGCACTTTTATTAAGTGTATGCCCGTTTTTGCGAAAATGGAAGGTCAGAGATATTGACAGTTTGCACTTTTATTTAGTGTATGCCCGTTTCTGCGGAAAGGGAAGGTCAGAGATATTGACAGTTCGCACTTTTATTTAGTGTATGCCCGTTTCTGCAAAAATGGAAGGTCAGAGATATTGATAGTTCACACTTTTATTTAGTGTATGCCCGTTTCTACGAAAATGGAAGGTCAGAGATATTGATAGTTCTCACTTTTATTTAGTGTATGCCCGTTTATGCGGAAATGGAAGGTCCGAGATATTGACACTTCACACTTTTATTTAGTGTATGCCCATTTCTGTGGAAATGGAAAGTCAGAGATATTGACAGTTCACACTTTTATTTAGTGTATGCCCGTTTATGCGGAAATGGAAGGTCAGAGATATTGACAGTTCACACTTTTATTTAGTGTATGCCCGTTTCTGCGAAAATGGAAGGTCAGAGATATTGACAGTTCGCACTTTTATTTAGTGTATGCCCGTTTCTGCAGAGATGGAAGGTCAGAGATATTGACAATTCGCACTTTTATTTAGTGTATGCCCGTTTCTACGGAAATGGAAGGTCAAAGATATCGATAGTTCGCACTGTTATTTAGTGTATGCCCGTTTCTGCGGAAATGGAAGGTCAGGAATATTGACAGTTCGCACCGTTATTTAGTGTATGCCCATTTCTGCGGAAATGAAAGGTCAGAGATATTGACAGTTCACACTTTTATTTAGTATATGCTCATTTTTGCAGAAATGAAAGGTCGGAGATATTGACAGTTCACACTTCTATTTAGTGCATGCCCGTTTCTTCAGAGATGGAAGGTCAAGGATAATATTTTGATATGGTCTTGTGGCTCGGTGCCCGCTTATTGTAGCGTATATTCGAAGAGTGATTGTTGTTGATCCAGTATGTGGATTCAATGCCTGTGGCGTCACACAGGTGGTTGACGTTGAAATCAGGTTTTGTATCAGATGATTGATCAACTTGTTGCTGTGACAACCAGATTCAATTTTCTGGATATTTTTCCCCCAGGCAGTGTTCACAGATTATTTCTTCGGTTAGCAAATTTCTAGGTTCTTTGGTATTCAACCGTCTTTTACCCTGATTGGATGAAAGTCGTTCGCTTTTCATCCAGTCAGGTCCAAGCCGCTTGAATAGGGGCAGTTGTTGCACCCCAAAATTTGCCTAACCTTTTTCGTACTTGGTTTATGTTTCATTGCATTAGCATTGCATTGTTCTAGCATTTGCATAACATAGCATTATTCATTTAGAAGGGGATCAAGTGTGGTTTATATCAAAAGGAGCCTATCTAGAGGTCTTATTCAAGCTTGAGAGGTCACCAAAATCATCAGAAAGTGGGTTGTGTTCTTGAGAAGTTTGGATGCTTGTATGTGGTTCATCTCCTAACTTGGGAGTCAATTGAAGACCATCAGTGGGTTGTGAAGCCTTGATCATGGATAGGATATGTGGATAGAGCTCATAGAGTGCCTTGAGGGTCATGGTAGAGCTCAGTCAAGTCATTATACTAAGTGTGAAGAGCCACAGTTAAGGGTGTTGCAATTAGGGTTTTTGTCTAGTCAACCTTGAGTTAATTGTGAAATTGGAGGGGATTAGGAATCAAT
This sequence comes from Lathyrus sativus, assembly GCA_963859935.3. Taxonomy (NCBI): domain Eukaryota; kingdom Viridiplantae; phylum Streptophyta; class Magnoliopsida; order Fabales; family Fabaceae; genus Lathyrus; species Lathyrus sativus. Next base: position 476,150,299 of record OZ012741.1, on the reverse strand, counting down.
TCTAAGTCTTTGAGATCATGGAAAGTTGTGTTGAGATACATGATGTGTTATTCCAAGAACAATTCAAGAAGAATTCCAAGTGTGAGGAGTTGCTAAACTAGGGTTCTTAGGGTAAAATCCCCTGTTTAGTGCCTAACTTCAAGACCACGTATCTCAAGATACAAGTTTCATCCCAACTTTTTACCAACATGGAACTTGTAGAGCATGTTCTTAGCTTTAATTTTAGTACTAGAAGTCCTTGATTGGATTTATAGAACTCAAGTTATGATCCAGACAAGTTACAGGTCATCAGATGAATGTGAAATTTGTCTGCAAAAGTCAACCAACTTCCCAGGCACTTTTGACCTAGAAGGATGTTTCTCCTGAACTTTTAGCCAATATGAAAGTTGTAGGTCTTTGTCTTAGCTTTCCAAATTGTACTATAAGTCTTTCATATGATTTGTAGAACTCAAGTTATGAGGGTTACAAGTCAGGGGTATTTTGGGAAAGTGAGATTACAGGTCATTTTCATTACAGGTCAAGTTCACCATTTTGCATACCTTAAATGAAAATCTTGCCAACTTGAAAGTTGCTCCAAATGGGATTATTTGGTCAACCAAACCTCAAGGGATCATTGAAATAGCTTGGAAATGAGAATGTATGGAGAAAATTTCATGAAAAGAAGTTTGAAAAGGCCTAGTTTGGATTTAATGCCAATTAAGTCAAATTATGTCATGTTGGTACATTTTTTGAGTGCAAACAATATTTTAAGAACAATGGAAAAATCAGAAATCAAATTTGAAGTCATTTACTTGGCCATATTCATGGTTTCTTGAACTTCAAGTCACATAATGGTAATCCACCATCTATTCATTTCCAAGGCATTAATCTCAACCCTACATGATCCTTGCATCATAAGGAACTGATATGAATAAATGTACAAGCTGGTTTGCTCTGTTTTTCACCATTTCCATAAAGCTTCAAACTCAAAAATGTGAATTTTGGATTGGACTCTTATGGGCTCCCATTGGGCTGAAAATCATTCAAGATCCATTGTATATAACATTTCAATGATTCCTAACAGAAAATAACTGATTTTGGAGGTAGTTACAACAAAAATTCATGGAGAAAAAGTGGTGAAAAAATTGATTTTAGAATTTGGAATTTGGCACATTTTCAAGCAAGATTGAGCATTGGAGAAGCTTCTATGATGATTATGGAATGATTCTGGACACTTTTTGTGAAGCTTCAACAACCTCTCAAGCCACCATTGAAGCTCCAAACAAGGTTCTAATTTTTCATCCATGCTCTCTGTTTGTGTTGAATTTAGGCGCCATTTTCACATAATTATAATCCTTAGGATGTATAGAAGCTTTTAGGATAAGTTTGGTTAGGTTTCTTGAAACTTTAGAAATTGACACCCTATGTTGTAGTTCGAATATCTCTCTTGTTAGTGGATGAAAATGGAAAATAAACATAGATTGTTGATGTAGGAAGTGAGAGGAAGAGATTAGTGATTTCAATTTGGAGTTTTGAGAAAATTGTTTTTCTTGAGTGATTCTTGGACGTCCATGGATTCTAAGATTTAATGGAGGAAAGTAGAAATAAGTTGTATATTTGGAATCTACACGAAAAATTATGCAGTTTTGGTTAAAGAAAATCGAATTTTGGTGGATAAATGAGAAAGTTCCATTGTTGGCTAGAGGTTGAAGATGACCGGAGCTTACGTCCGGCCACCGGACCATCGCCCCCCTCTTCGCGCCTGAAACTCCCTCCGTTTTCCAATTTAAATTCCCAGACACGATCGTGAGCGTCCGATCGCGCCCCAGCCTTGACTCGTTCCACGCATCTAGCGGATAGGATTCGTTCGCGAATGGTCCTCTTTTAAGCAGCAAAGCACTGTGTTTTCCTCACACATGAAGAACTGAGTTTTTGAACTCAGTTGGGCTTTGTTCACGGTTCGCTATTCACACCCACTCGCGCGAGGCCCAACATAGAATTACACACTAAAACATCACTACCAGCAACCCCCCTGGCCAGTTCCCTTTGAGAGAAATTCTGGGCTTGTGCCGTTCGCTGTTAGCACCCCACGCACAAAGCGCAAATGGATTATAACGTAGGAAGTTACTAGATGCACCTCCCTTTATTCTTTTAAATTTCTTTTTCTATTATTTTTCTGTTTTGATGCTCGTTTCATTTCAATTCCAAAAAAATATAAAATGTTGTCATAAAATCATGAAAAAAATTATGTAGCTAGTTTAATATGTCTAGATAATTGTCACATTTTTTAATTGCAATTTTAATTCATTTTTCAATTAATTTTGTACTTTCTTTTATGTGTTGTTCCATGAATAGAAATAATGTCGTGTTAGTTTCTAGAATTTTGTTTCCATATCAATGCTTGGATTTAATTTCTGATTTTTTACATGATGAATGTTGACACATTGTAGTATATTGTAGGATTTTTCTTACATTTTTTAGATGACTCTAAGTTCTGTTTTGGAGTAGGAGTTTATGATAACGACCCTTCTGCCCTTCGTAAATTAAAGCACACCCAGCGTTATTTCCCGCAACAGCAACAGGCTGAACAAACTGGTTAGCAGTTAGTTAAAACGCAATGCAGAATAAAATGAAATGAGAAATGACCCTAATAATCTAAGGGTAAAATTTAGGGTATGACAGTAATGCAACGTTCAATTAGTTGGCACCACTCAAAAATTACTTTTGGTTTACAGCTGGCGACACTCTCCAGATATTACGACCGTTGAAGATGGTCTAATCTAGTTGTAAATTGTTGCGGTCAGAATAGGATATCAAACTATTAATTAGCTTGAATCAAAAATCTTTGATTCACAACCGACTTTGATTTATCTGAAGGAAAAGGTAAAAAGAAGGAAAACCTATTTTAGCATCATAAACAATGTGGGGAGAGACCTAGGTAAGGGGTTGGTTAAGCTTAGGGAAGGTACTAGCACCCTAAACTTCTGTAGTACTTGATAGGAACCTTTTGTTTATTTTTGCTATTTGCTTTAATTATTTGCTTGAGGTATATACTGAGCTAAGGGTTAAGAGTGACAAAAATACCTAAGGGTTAGTCCTAAGTTTACTCGGCAAGATTCGCATCTTGTACCTACCTATCCTGGATAGGGAATGGAATCAAAGTAATCGTAGTTCCCCTTGAAAGGGAGGTTAGAAACATCTTGACTGTAGTCAAGGTTCCAATGGGGAGTAAGCATTTCTTATGGAAACGCTTACGTGGAGTCTTGAAAATCCTATTTCTATGTTGAAATAATTAATTGAAATTAGGGTTGACTAAATGTTCCACGGCGGGAAACCCTAAAACAGAGAACGACGACTCTTTAACCTAATGCTAGGGTAAAGGGCATTTTCGTCCATGGCGGGACACCTAGACTATTAGGGTTTTGAAACGGTCAAGGTTAGGACTATTGACTTGGCGGTCAAACTGTTTAGACCTAATCCTTCGGAAGGACGCTAATGGTAAATTATGCAGATGATGAATTATCACATGGCAGAGTTAAAGTACGAAAATAAAGAAAGCGGTAAAGCAAAAAGCATCGCGACGATCACTCGCGTAAATTAAAAATCCCAAAAATAAAAATAAGAATAAATAACTGCGACAATGACCTCACATTAATTACAATTGTAACAACGACAATATGAACAAAATGGAGAATTAATAAGCTAAAATGAACAAGATAAATATGGTTAGACAGAAATTGAAACGGCTACGTTAGGAGTTTTATTTTTTTTGCATTTTTTATTTAAAGGAAAAAGAGAAATTATTTTGTTTATCAAAGAAGAGATTATAAGAAAATTTGTTTTAATTTTAATTAAAGAAAATTGTTTTACTCTTAATGTTTTGATTGAGAAAAATTCCTTATTCTAAACGTTTATTAAAAAGATTTAATTTAGAGAAAAGCTTTTAAACCTAACCTATGATTTTAGTTTTAATAATCTAAAACAATTTTAATTAATTGAAAATGACTTAATTAACAAACTTTACATCATAAAAATAATGTAATATAAGTTCTTAAAATAAATATGAATAATTAAATAAAGGAAAAGAAAAAATAAAGAAATAAAGAGAAAGAAAAATAAGGAAATAAAAGCAAAAAAGTGAGGCGCAGGATTTGTGGGCCTTATGACTCATTAGGGTTTTCTTATGTTTATTCCCTTTTCTTCTTCTCCTTCCTTGGGTGCACCGCTAACGGCCATTGAAGCTCTCTCCCAAGCTTTTTCTCTTCTTCTTTTCGCCTGCATGTCGTTGGTTCTTCCTTCCACTTGAAATACAAAACGAAACGAAAAGATAAGCGATTAACAATCTGAGATGCTCACCCTTTCGAAGGTTTGGAGCATTTGGGTGGTTTACGCTTGCAAATCCGGCCGGTGATGCTCGAAACTGGGGCTTGTAACGGTTGCTTGGTCGGTGATGAAGTGTCGACGCTTCCGCCGCCGCTTCCGGTCGGCTGAGCGATGATTCTGAAATTCTCTTCCCCCTCTCTTCGATCTCGCGAGCTTTGGCTTTTGTGAACAACTCCTCTTCTTCTTTCCCGATGGTGATGATGATGAAACTCAAAGAGTTTCTCTGAACCTCCCTCGATTGCACCGCCGCTTTCTCACTTTTGGTTTTGGGATCCCCCCTTAGGGTTCTCGATCTGAAGCCTATTATATGATTTGTTTATGTGGGCTGGATTGTTTACGGATCCGGTGCGTTCTGGGCGGAGATTTTGCTGGAGACTTTGATGGCGTCCCTTTCGGAAAAATTGTCGCTCTTTGTTGGTTTTGCTGACTGTGACTTTTCCGCGATTTGTTTGTGGATGATTCTGGAAATTGTTGGTTTCAGAGATGGGCTTTGTTTGTTTGACTTGGTTATCGCTTGGTTGAACTTTCCCAGGTGGCTCGCGGATTTCATGTTGTTGGCTGAGTTGATCCGTTGAAACTAAGAAATTTATGGAAAAAGTGTTAAGGCTTGTTTGGCAGAAAATCACTTTTTGAATAAGTGCTTTTTCAATAAGCACTTTTCTGGATAAGCACTTTTCCTCTCTCTCTGGTTGCCTCGAAATAAGAATGGATATTATCGGTTTAGCCTTTGGTCAGAAATAAAGTCGGGAGTTGGTTTCGAAACAATCTGTTACCCTCCCGACGCACCCGATGATGAAAATGCTCTGAGGGTGTCGGAAAACTAACCAATTAAAATGTCGTTTGTTTTGATTTGCAGGTTCGGAGCTAATCGGAAAAAGTCGGAGAATCAAAAAGAAAACTCTTTGGACAAAATAACAATTTTTTAGGCATTTTGGGAAAAAAGAAAATTATATTTTTTGTAATTTTGGTTATTTATATATTTTTTTGTAAAGAATAATTATTATTTCTAATAAAAATCTTCATTTTAAGATATCATAAAAAAACATTATTATTATTATTTTTTTGTTATACAAATAAAAATGAAAAACCATTATGAACAATGTATGCCTTTGTTTTAAAATAAAATGAAAACAATAAAACGAAATAAAATTAACTTAAATTTGAGATGAAAACAATAATGAAATAAAATTATTTAAAAGTGAAATGAGAATAAAAATTAAAAGTGAAATAGAATTATTTTTGAAAATGAAATGAAAACCAAAACTAAAAAATGAAATATAATTATTTTTGTTATTTTTTATTTTAAAATGAGATGAAAACGCCAACAAAAATTCTATTTTTCTTTATTAATTCAAAATTCATCTGATTTATCCGATTAATCTCGTTCCCGACATAACTTCCGATTAAACCTTCCGACAATTCACATGAACAAACTTATCCGAGTAATCCAACCTGTCAGATTAAACTCAAATGATCATATTCTCCGGCTAACTTCAAACTAATAACTTGAATCGATTTAATTTGAACAACTCAAATCCTCCACAATCAAACCATCCAACTACACCTCGGCTCTGATTCACATAAACAATATCCAACGGCTCAAATTCTCTGACTACAACTCATATTCATAAACTGACAGTCGACTGCGAACAAATACGCTAGAGAGCGCGCCACATGATTATTTCCTGCAAAAATCAACCAACTACACAAACTTGTTAGTGATTGGTTAAATGCAATGGAATGCGAGATGAAACGACAAATATTAGGGCAAAATTTGGAGTATTACAGTTGCCCCTATTTAAATAACTTCACCAGATGATTTGAGCGACGAAGGCTCGAGAAATCATGGTGGAGGGATTTAAATACAGATAACCGAAAATTTTGCCCTTAGATGCAGTGAGATGCAATGCTATGGATAAAACGAGCTATAAGGTAGTAACCGCTATGAATTTAGCATGATGCGTATGCTGGAAATGATAAATGCAAGAATGCAGACGACACAACGACATAGGGGACAGATGCGACGAACAAACCACACTGGGGAATATGACGCACTAGGGAAACAACATTACATGGGGAAACCTAAAGTGATGGCCAACTGGTGCGAACATGACCAATTGTCATTTTTAGAAAGGGAATAGTAAGAACGGGATCCTCAATGGAGATGGCACCGATGAGACGGCCTCCACTGGGGGAATATCCAAGAGTAATTGTTCAACAGGTTCAGGTGTGACCGGATGATACTCTAGGGTAAAAAGTAAAACTAGATCTGCACGACTGTAGGATCGATTACCAAAATGCTGGAGCATTGAGCAAAGAATAACATCCGAGCTTCTGGAAACCTTTCCTCGTGACGGGATCGAACGGAATTTTCGGGAATCTGTAGAAAATATACAGGGTAAAACCGGTTGTATGCCAAAATAAATGGACTTTAATGGGAAACGCCCTGATAAGCTTCTCGAGAGAGAACTGTTACTTATCGTTGGAAGGGACTTATATGCCAAATTGGATAAGCTCTCAAATAAGGAGACTGTTGCTTATCTATGATAATGGATCGATTGATAAGCTCCGCTGGAGGGACTGTCGCTCATCTGATGAAATAAGCTTCCATGATCAGAACATGATCTTCTTTTATTAAAGGATAAAATGAACTTCCTCATACTTCAAGAATTTGTGCTCTCCTGAATATGATTCAGCTCCTTCTTTTACTAAAGGATAAAATGAACTTCCTCATACTTCAAGATTTTGTGCTCTCCTGAATATGATTCAACTCCTTTTACTAAAGGATAAAAATGAACTTCCTCATACTTCAAGATTTTGTGCTCTCCTGAATATGATTCAGTTCAAACCCCCCTTTCTTCACTATGATAAAGGAAATGGAACCAGCTTCTCGATGGAGATGACCACTTGCTGCTCCTCATGACGAAGATAGGATAAGCTTCTCAGGCGAGAAATACGGCTCATATGCAAAGGTAGCAAGGATAAACTTCTCGGATGAGCATTGCTTGTAGAGGTGGTAACATGTAATGTAAATTGTAAAGAGAGTTGTGATGATGATAATATCGAGATCACTGAGAGGTAACATGTAATGTAAATTGTCAAGAAAGTTGTGATGATGGTAACATCAAGATCACAGAGTGTAATGTAAGAAAGTTGTGATCATGGTAACATCGAGATCACTGAGTGTAAGGATGAACTTCTTGTACGAGAAGATCGATGGTAGAGTGTAATGAAGATTGTAAAGTGTAAGGTAATGTGTAATGATAAGCGTCTTGTATGATAACTATCGCATACTGATTGTTGTAAGATGTACTGTAATGACAATTATAGTGATAAGCTTCTCAGGAGAGAACTATCACATATCTGCAAAGGATTGTAAAGGCTTTCTTGAAAGATAGTGCAAAATAAATGTATATCCAGGTAGGTTCGACGATCGATAAGACTGAAGTTCAATCTCGAGCCGAGTTAGAAAGAATTGCCAAACAAGACTCCATTGAGGAAATAAACTCAAATGGGGATTATCTTATCCTAACGCAGAAAGATAACTAAAATAACCATCGTCCACGAGGTTCGAGCTCTGTGGGGAAACTGGAAACAAATAGTATGTTATGCTTAGGGCTGACGATCTACTTGGAGAGAGCGGACAAACCCAATTACTCGTCGGTAACGACAAAGGATGACATGGATGGCAAAACAATGTAGATGCTAATGTGTATGCCAAAGTGTATACTAATGTGTATGTTAAGGTGTATGAAAATGTCATGCAATGAGCATGCAATGCTTTGGCTTATGCACATGCTGACAAAACAGGTGAGAGGAGACATGAGATGAAATAAACATCTCGACAGGAATACCCGGAGACCTTTGCTATAGTACATCTATCGGGAAATAGGAAAAGTTGATGGTAGAACCGAATCTGGCTTCAAAGTTCTAACTTCCCTGGGAAGAAAATAATCCACTTGGGGGATACGACATCATGACTTCCTTATGGGGATACGATGCGACTCAACTGGAGAGTATGATGTCATGACTTCACTAGAGGGATTGCTATCATGAACCATAATCAGCCAAAAAGAATCTTAGGATCAGAGACTTCCGGGGATAAAATAAATATCCGCTGCATAGGGAAGATGTGGAGCTAGGCAGCTTCACGAATATAATGTAGCAACTTCCTGGGAATAATACATCAGCTTCCTGGGAGAACGGTACATCCAATTGGGGATAAAATATATCAAACTTTCCTGAGGAGAGTTCGTCAAACTTACTGGGGAGAAATCAGCAGACATCCCAAGGGAAAGTATCTTAACTTCTTGAGGGAGAATATGGCAATCTCCTAGGGAATATTCCTGAGGAAGGTAAGGCAATTTCATTGAGGAACAGAAAATTCCACTGAGAATGGGTCTGCCAGAACATATATCCCTTGGAGGATACCGGGGATATCTCTGCAGTCTTGAGAGTCACTGGGGATTTATCGGATGGATCCCAAAAGTGTTGTCAGTTTAAAATCTCGCTAGGGACTATTTCCTGAGGAAAGCATGGTAGCTTTGGTGAGGAAAAGACAGTATCACTTGGAAGATGCTGGTATGATCTCTGTAGTCTTGAAAGTTACTGGAGATTACTGGCTCGGTCCAGAATGTTGTCAGCTTAAAGTCTCGCTGGGGACTGTGTCAGCTTAAAGTCTCTCTGGGGATTGTGTCGGCTTAAAGTCACTCTGGGGACTATTTCCTGAGGCGATGGTTTAAAGAACGTCTGCAATTATGAGATTTACTGGGGAATGAAGACCTCCGGGAGTAAAAATTCGTCGGGTATATGAAGAATGTTGTGAAAACATAGTAGTATTGATTTTAATGGACTTTGGGATAGTTGCCATTTTGAAAAATATCATGCCCAGAGTACCTGCGTTGTGAGAAAGTCATCTTGAGAGGATTTTTACAGAGAACATGGAGTCCAAGTGCCCCACTGTTTTCAAACTCTTGGAGAGATCTGCCAGATCTCGACGTAACTGGCACGGATCAACCGTGTTACGACTGAGTCTACAAGAATAGCTCTTAAGAACGCCAGGCTTGCATCAGTAAGTGAATTGGAAACCTCCTGCCCCTGTTTAGCAGGATCCTCAAGCTCCATTGATTATGTCTGCATGTAAGTTTCTAAGATATCAAGCAAAAATCAACACACATGAACTACTAGTCCTGAAATTGTCAATGCAACATGTATATTTGTCTTGAAGTTTTTTTTTTGAAAACGATATCGCAACAACTGGTGACCTTAGTTAGGATATGATTTTAATTTATAATGCCAACGTTAAATTGAGCATAGATCATAGGAGTAAGGAAATATTATCTCGTCGAGTATGCTTTCAAACGAAGTCCTACTTCAATTAGGTCTTTTAATGGTTGTATCGTGGCTTGGTTCACGGTTTTAAGAAGCAAAGGGATAAAGTCTCAAAGTTATTTGTACCCACCCATTCTTCGTGATGTTCCCCAATCCTAATTCAGTTAACTGGATACGTGCACTCATTCCTCAATCGAATTTGATAGGGTCGAGAACTCATCAAGGCGTTGGACATGGCAGTCACTCACCTATTGTCCTTTGTTTTTTTTTTAATCTCACGACTCTATTATTTATTGGGGATTCTTTATTGTAATCCCTTGTTTATTATATTTTGCTTTTATTGCCTAACTTTTGCCTGGACAACGTTTTTTGATTTAACATTGGAGTCCAGCGGGATGCCCCCGTTTTGCCTAAGTCTCCTTCATAGGTTTTGACTTAGCGGGCTATATGTTTTGAACAAGTCGTGTGACTCTTTTGAAAGGCTTGTGACTGTCCCACTCTTTAGGTAGTAGAGGGATTGACTTCTAACTTCCTAAGATGTTAGGGATAGATTCTCGAAGGTTCTCTCCTCATTTTTGACAGTCTGAGCGCTCGATCAGTTTAACTGAAAAACTACCCCGCCCCAGGTTAAAATGAGGGTTTTAATTTGGAAAAGAAGAAAACTCCTACTTCAAGGCTCAAAAGGGTTAAAGAGGGATTATCATCCTTATATCTCCATTATTTTTGAGATTTGAAACAATGCCTTACATCATCCGCAGGTTTCAATCAAAAGTATACGACAAGAGATCTGATGTTTTGGTTCATCATCCTCCTCCCAATGCTCTATCAAAACAAGAGATCAAGTAAAGTTGGCATTATAAATCATGAAAACATACTTTTGTGAGTGAATACGAATGGATTTATTCAAGACAAACATTATGCATTACTTATTCAAAATAACCAAGTTCGTACATGTTAATTATGCTTAATCAAAGAAAGAAAATACATATAAATAAACAAAATGAACTGTCTGAAGGAGTTTAAGAAGTCTTCGTATCCAAGACCGGCATAGTAGTAGTAGTTTCCTCTGGCGGAGCCTCGTTGAAATGGGAAATATGATCACTGTGAATCATCTTACTTGCCCCAACTACATCTGTCGCTGTTTCATTATCAGTCTTCAAATCTTCCTTCAAAATAACTTTCCCAGATTCTTGGTTGATCACGGTCACGTTGTCTAGAGGATCACTGGAATGATGTGGACTAGGCCTCTGAATAAATACCGGCTTCGGCTGATTCACCGGAGAAGTAACTGGCTGAGATATGTTGAAAACCTTGAGAGGAGTCTTGATCTTTAGCTGAGGATCATCGAAAGACAATATCTTCTGTTCCAACAAATCTTTGACAATGCTCTTGAGCGCGTAACAACCTTCCAAATCGTGACCAGGCGCACCCTCATGAAATAAACAATGAGCGGCGAGGTTGTGGTTGGCAGGCAAAGGATTGGGAGGTGGACCCAAAACTCGAGTAGTAATCAGACCATGTTGTGCTAAGAAAGGATACAACTCGGTGAGAGTCATCGGAATCGGAGGACAAGGCTTGTACTTTCTCCTATTTGGACCATTCTGACGAGGTGCTCGCTCCTCTGATGGTTGGTATACAGGAGTGTTGGGCACTCGTTGACAGTTGATAGGAGCTTGTGCAGGCTGATAAACAGGAGGCTGTTGATAAACCGGATGCTGATAGACCAGAGCCGGTTGCACAGGCTGATAGGTAGGAAACTGAGGATTGAAGGGAGGTGCAACAATAGCTGATCGGTGGATTTCACTTGTGTTTTCAAACGCTATTTGTTGTTAATTTCGCAATGTTTTTATCTGTTTTCGAAGCTTTAGTTGTTATTATCTAAATTACTCGTAGTTGTTTGTCTTCAAGTCTTATTTTTAAGTTTGTATTACTTTTGCCACTGGTGCGTTTGATTCAGTTTCTTTTAGTGTGTTTTTGGCAGGAATGGATAGCATGACAGTCGCACCGCTTGTGGAGGCAAAGAAAAGTCGGAAAAGGGAAGTCAGAGCTACAACACGGGTACCCGTGTTGCACAACACGGCTCGTGTCATGGAGGACACGGTTGGCATACACGGGTAGACCAAAGCAGAAGAAAAGGGGAATCAGACGTACAACACGGGTGCCCGTGTCATGCAACACGACCCGTGTTGCAGCCCTTGGAGATGGAAACGCGCCCTGAAGAAGTCAGCAGCCTGACACGGCCACCCGTGTTGCACAACACGGCCCGTGTCAGGGCCACTGAGAGTGAAATTGTTATATTTTCTGATTTTTTGCTGTCAGACCTATTTCGACGGGCATTTGAGACATTTCGCGATGTAATTTGAATTTAGATATAAGATTCACTTTTTAGAAAGTAGGAGACACTTTTGAATTGATATTAGGATTGACAACTGAGGAGAGAGTTAGGCTGGAGAACAGAGGATCGATCAAAAGCGGAAGCAATTGATGATCCAAGGGATCCAACGCGAATTGTAATGATCTTCTCCTTTTCATTTCTAATTGCATTTATGTTTTCAAAGAACATGAGCAGCTAAACCCCAAGTTGTTAGGGGGTGGTCCTAAGTTGCGATGTAATGACTTTTGTTTGATTATTCTATGAGAAATATGTTATTAACTTTATATATTTTATTTTGCATTAATCTTAATCGTATTCATATTGGAAAGTAGAATTCGAATTATGCTTAGGTTTTAGTCTGGAAAGTCAATCTAACACTTTTGCAAAATAGTATCACGGTCGATATTGCTTAGGAATGAGGATATCCCGTATCACGTATTTTATGGTCGGAACTATTGCTTGATGCTTTGCATGGACACTGAGGAATTAGTGTACAGGAAACTCATCAAAGGGTTTTCATTAAGGAATTAAGAAAACTAAATTGGCCAACTGATGAATTAAGGTTAATAACTATTATAGCAGAATAATCATACATGGTCTTTACTCGCATCGTCTTCACTCCCCTAACACTGTTCTTAGATTGATTTAATAGTCTTTATTTACTTATTATATTACTCTGCAACCAAACAAACCACTAGACCTTTTGTTCCTTTGAATCCTAAAAATCCCGTTAATTACTACGCAGTCCTCGAGATCGATACTTGGGACTTTTCCCTTATTACTACAATTGGTAAAAATAGTACACTTGCTATTTTCCCGATCAAGTTTTTGGCGCCGCTGCCGGGGACTACCAAATTAACATTGTTTTTAGAATCCAAAAGAAATTTTGTTGCTCTGCGACTAAAATTTTATTATTTACTGCATAATTTTTCTCCGCTTGTATTATCTAACGCTTGTCTAATTGTGTATGCGAGGTCAAGCCTCAGCTAAATATTCTTTTGATACAGAACCAGAACGAGCGTTACATGAAAGACGGAGAATAGCTAAAGTTAAAAGACTGGAAGAAATAGAGGAGATTATATCTGTGCAGAGCGACTCTGAAGAGAGGGAGACAACACCTGAAACTGTTCAAATGGCTGGAAATCCACCTCAGCCTGAAAGACTGCTAGGAGACTATGGAGGGGCCAATGCTCAACCAAACCGGATGACCATTGTGAATCAACCGGTAAATGTTGCGCATTTTCAGCTACACCCTTCCACCATCCGTCATTTGGAGAGTAAGCCGTTCGCCGGAAGAATCAACGAAGATGCAAATAAACATCTTCAGAGATTCCTTACGACCACCACCTCGTTGAAGATAGAAGGACATTCCGAAGAGGCCAAGAGATTGGTTATGTTCCCGTTCACACTCACTGATGATGCTGAAGAATGGTTTTACTCGCTTCCAGCTGGGAGTATCACAACATGGCAAGAGATGGAAACTGCGTTTCTGAATGAGTATTTCCCTGCTTCAGTGTTTATCCGAAAAAGACATGACATTGTCAACTTCAAGCAAAAAGAAGGAGAATCTTTAGGGGATGCATATAAGCGGTTTAAGAGGTGTCTTACAGCATGTCCTACTCATAACATGGACGCCACAAAGCAGATGCAAAACTTTGTGAATGGATTACGACTCAAAACGAAACAGCTCATAGACACTGCTGCCGGTGGCTCAACCAACTTCTCAACGGCCACGTGTATCAAAAGGATCATAGAAGCAATTGCCGCTAACGAGCACCTTGAGTTGTATGATCGCACGGTAAACCAACCGGAAGGTAAGATTGATTTGAAGCTGGCAGACCAGGTTGTTAAAATGGAGGATCAGATCACCGCTGAGGTAGAGAGAAGGTTAAAGAAAATGACTGTTGAAACTCAGACAGTGGCACAGGTTGAACCAGTTCAAGTAGCACCTTGTGAAATATGCGGTGGACCACACTTTACAGTGCATTGTGTAGCAACGCAAGAGCAGGTGGAACAGATTAATATGTTGAGGCAGAACAATCCCTACGCCAACACATATAATCCTGGTTGGAAAAATCACCCCAATTTTTCATGGAAAGATCAACAAGGAAATGTACAAAAACCGGTTCAAGGCCAACAACCGTATCAACCTCAGCAACAGCAGTACCAACAGACACCGTACCAACCTCAATATCAACAACAAGCGCCTCGAAAAGCTGATTGGGAAGTAGCCATTGAGAAAATGGCTGCCCAAAGTTCTCAATTTCAAGAAGAGACAAGGAGTAACTTCAGGAATGCTGGAGCATCCATTAAAAATCTTGAAGTACAAATGAGTCAAATTGCTCAACAGCTGGCGAGTTCGCAAGCGCCAGGTACGCTTCCAAGTGCCACAGTACCAAATCCGAAGGATCACCACCAAATTAAGGCGGTAGTAACAAGAAGTGGAAAATCCAAGGAAGTAGAAGAAGAGGAAACAGAACTAAAATATCAGATGATTGAGGTTGAGCTAGAAATTAAAGAAAATGAAGTAGTTGAGGAAGAAGTGGTGACACCGGTACCGGTAACTAAAGAAAAAGTGGTAGAACCGAAACCGGTGATCAAGCTGCCATACCCCTTAAGAAATAAAAAGAAAGGACAGCAAGAGAAGAATTTCGAGAAATTCCTTGAACTGTTTAAAAGTTAGAGCTGAACATTCCATTGTTGGAGGCACTAGAACAAATGCCCACCTATGCCAAATTTATGAAGGACATCATTGCTAAGAAGCGGACTAGTGAGTCCGAACCTGTTATTCTAACGGAAACTTGTAGTGCTATTTTGCAGGGTCTGGGAAGATTCCGGTCAAGAAGAAAGACAGTGGAGCTGTTACTATCCCATGCACTATTGGCGATAGGTCATTCAACAGAGCTTTAATTGATTTGGGAGCAAGTATTAGCCTCATGCCTTTGTCCATCTACAAAAAGTTGGATATCGGAGTGGTTCAAGATACTCGGATGACTCTCCAGTTTGCTGATCATTCAGTTAAGCGGTCGTATGGAGTGGTTCAAGATGTTCTAGTTAAGGTAGATAAATTTGTGTTTCCGGTTGATTTTGTGATCCTAGAGATGCCGGAAGATGAAGAAATGCCGTTAATTTTGGGCCGGCCATTCTTGGAAACCGGGAGAGTCATGATAGATATGGAAGGCGGCACCCTGACCTTGAAGGTATATGACGAGGAGTTAAAAATTGATGTTAGTAATACCATGAAGCATAAACAGGATCTTGGCACAAGTAGCAACATACAAGTGCTAGAACAAGTCGTAGAGAGCGAACATTTTGAGAGTGTGACCCAACTGCCCCTTGAAAGAGTGTTAAGCATGTCCATCTTTAAGGAAGATAAAGAAGTGGATGAGAATGACAGGGAAGTAGTTGAAATGTTGGAAACTCGACCATTCCAAAGGGGATCCCGACCACACCGATGGGAGGACTTACGACAACCTATAGCGCTGGAAGGTAATGATGAAAAACCTAAAGGTTCGGAATTGAAACAACTGCCGGAAAATCTCAAATATGGTTTTTTAGACACCGAGAAAAAATGTCCCGCCATTATCAGCTCTAGTTTGAAAAGTGTCCAAGAGAAGCAACTGATTGGGGTCCTTAAAAAATTTAAGAGATGTCAACGGACTGGAAATATCTCGAAAAGAAACCAGATGCCGCAGAATTCTATGTTAGAAGTAGAGTTGTTTGATGTTTGGGGGATTGACTTTATGGGACCATTCCCACCATCATTTGGAAAACACTATATACTGGTGGCAATTGACTATGTTTCGAAGTGGGTAGAAGCAGTGACACTACCAACAAATGATGCTAAAGTAGTGGTCAGGTTTCTGAAGGAGAACATATTTTCGCGGTTTGGAGTACCAAGGGCCCTTATAAGTGATGAAGGAACTCACTTCCTAAATCATCTCATGGAAAAGTTACTCCTTAAGTATAATGTGAAAATATCTACTCCGTACCATCCTCAAACCAACGGGCAAGTCGAGGTGTCAAATCGACAACTCAAACAAATATTAGAGAAAACAGTGCGTGCATCCCGTAAGGACTGGGCAGTAAAGCTGGACGACGCTCTCTGGGCGTATCGCACTGCATACAAAACACCCATTGGTATGTCCCCTTACCAACTGGTCTATGGTAAAGCTTGCCATCTGCCTCTAGAGTTAGAACACAAGGCATTATGGGCATCAAAAGTCCTTAACCTAGACCTCACCAAAGCAGGAGAGTCTAGAACTCTCCAACTCCATGAGCTAGAGGAATTCAGGAACCGGGCATATGAGAATGCAAAAATTTACAAAGATCAAGCAAAGAAATGGCATGATCGACGTATTCAGAAGAAAGAATTTCGGGAAGGACAATCAGTACTGTTGTACAACTCCCGGCTGAAACTCTTTCCGGGAAAGCTTAAATCAAAATGGTCAGGACCATTTGTAGTACATAAGGCGTTTCAGCACGGAGCAGTCGAGCTGAAAAATCCAGCAAATGGAGACATTTTTAAAGTAAATGGTCAGCGTCTGAAACCTTACTACGAGGGACAGCAGAAAGATCGAAACGATGTCGTTCATCTCACATGATACGATGAAGGACCGTCGAGCCAGGCGACGTAAAACGAAGCGCTTCGTGGGAGGCAACCCACGTATTTTACACTCACGCTTTCATTTTTTTTTTTGTTTTAACAGGTTTTGATTAACTCGCGGTTCATCGGTGAAAGAAGATTGTCGGAGACCAGAGGAGAGGAAAAAGTTGAAAAACAGCACCCTGACACGGGTGGCCGTGTTACACAACACGGGCCGTGTCAGGCCTAGCATATCAGGGCTGAAAAACTTGGAAAAAAGGTGGAGTCAGTGGAGCAACACGGGTGCCCGTGTTGTGCAACATGGCCCGTGTTGCAGGTGCGTGGCTTTGAAAAAAATATATACTACAGGAGGTGCAACACGGCCCGTGTTGCAAGGCACGCTTTGATTTTTAAAATTTTACCCCATGGGGCCCACCACTTTACTCCCCACTTATCATTAGCAACCACACATTTCATATCATTTTTTCATATTCCTCCTTCTTCTCCCTCACAAAACCCTTAACCTCCATAACCTTCTCTCCACAAAAGCTTCATTATCTACCACACCCACTCATCGGAAACACTTATGTCCTTCACAAAAACGTTCTACTCATCATTGTGCTTATTTCTACGGTCGCGTTTTTCACTAACAGTGATTTCAAAATTTTTCGAACTATCTGTGTTGTTTGTGTTTTGCAGGTTTAAGAATTCCTCCTCGTAGAGACACAGGAAAAGCAGTGGCAGAAACTTCGCGCCCCAGAAAGAGAGCACACCATATGGCGAATCCTCACGGCATACTCTTTGAAGACCCGGATCATCAGAAGAAGTACTCTAACATCATCAAGCGTAAGCTCGCTCCCACAAGGTATATCTGTAACACTATGCTTGATAATCTAGGGCTGGGAGTAGAAGTCCATAGGATGTTTCACACTCTGGGTATGCTAGAATTTATGCAATTGGAAGCGCCGACTTATGAGCGCATAACTGTTGAATTCTTGAGTACTTTAGAATTTCAGTTGAAGCACAGGTGGACAGGTGTGGAGGAGGAATATTATGGTACACTGAGGTTTCGGTTATTTGATACTGACCATAGCCGAATTAGGAGATATTCTGAAGCTCCCCAATTTTGGACCCGGAGCCCCTCCGGGAAATTTTAGTGCAGGGGACTTCTGGAAGGCTATTACAGGCAGAACTATTATGTCGCGAAGGCGGCAAAAGCCTCGTGTATCCATAACCCATGTTTCAGGTACGCTCAAAAGGGATTGGCATATACACTGTTCGGCAGGGGTGATAGCACAGGAGTGGCAACTCAGAGGGAGTTGTACTTCATGTATGGCATGGCAAATCAAGAACTCATTAATGTAGCTGCCTTTGCAGCTGATCACCTGAAGAGGGTTGCGAATGCACCTTCCGGTGAAATAAGTGTAGGCGGTATGATTACTTAAATCGTAAATCACTTTGGCCACGGTGCTCTCTTGAGAGAGGAACCCACTGTTGCAGGTAAGACAAAAATAGATCTTGCCACACTGACTGCCCAAGGTATGATTCGAGTCTTTGATAATTACTACTCCTTGGTAAGCCGAAACAGTCATCTCCTCGCTTTACCTGCCCCTGACTTTATTGGTATTCAAAATGTGAATAACTGACTATATGAGAACACAATGCAGGATGAAGAAGACCAATTTTATGATGGTACAGGTACAAAATTCTTTGAGGATGAAGGAGATCAGGTAGAAGAAGCGCCTATACCGCCTACTCGAGTCTCACCCCATCAGGAATCCGGCTCAGGCTCTTAGAGCTTATCTAAAAAAGAATGGGATTGGATGGAGAATGAGATGTGTCATCTCCGAAGTGAGCAGACAAGGCAAGGCGAGGAGCAGACAAGACAAGGGAACGGACAAATCCGACAAGGCAGGTTGATCGGTGAGATGCACGAATGGATGCGGCAGATGATGCTGCGCGACCAACCTCCGCAACCATGAACTCTGTGAGTCCTCTGCTACTAGTGTTCCAACAGTGAGGACACTGTTGAATTCTAGTGTGGGGGTATTTTATTTGTGTTTTTATGTTATTTGTTTATGTTATTTGTGTGTTTTCAATTCTGTTTTAGTTATCTGGTTATTTAATTTTCAGTGTTAGTTTGAGAACATGATAGCAAGTCCACAAGAAACCCCCCCTGACATTGAGCTAATAAAATTAATAACATTGTTGGTTGGGGAACTGTTTAGTGAAGATGTTGAGTGAGGTGATGAGAAAGTATATAGAATACTCAGAAAAGAGAACTGTGAGGATGAAATCGGAACAATCTTGAGAGATAGGTAAAAGGCAAACACCCTGGGTTTCCCGAATAGGAACGAGTTCGACGTGTAGATTTGTACCATAGTGCTTTGATCTGAGAAGTACCCCTGAGTAGTTTATTTTGACAATCAGGTTTCATCAATAAGAATCGTGTGTGCAAGGTTAATGAAAAATATTGAGCTAAGGCACAGAAAAAGAAAAAAACAAACAAACAAAAAGGGGCAATTAGGCGACTAATCCTTCTAAGTTGGGTAACCCTCACCCGGTTATTCAGCCCAACGGCGGTCGAACCTGAAAGCCATTAATAAAAAAGAATAACAGTGCCAGAAAAAGAAAAATGTCGTTGATGAATCTTGTGCACACGAGGAAAATCATAAAAGTCGTATAGTGATTGTCCGAATGAAAGGGAGGAAAATCGAAAAGAAGACTTAAGTACAAAGCATAGTCGGAGAGGTTACCCATAGGGAAACTGAGGTCTGTGGTTTACCGCAGTCTAGTGTTTGCATGTTACCTGTTTTGAGGGAAAAGCCGAGATTAATCCTAGGGGACTTGGAATGAGAAGTTCAAGTATGAGTATCATCACCGTAACTCACAATTCTATGGACGTTCCGTTATGAAAAAGATATTAAGTTCGGTTTGGCGAGCTTTTTGCTTGAGGACAAGCAAAAGTTCAAGTTCGGGGGAGTTTGATCGGTGGATTTCACTTGTGTTTTCAAACGCTATTTGTTGTTAATTTCGCAATGTTTTTATCTGTTTTCGAAGCTTTAGTTGTTATTATCTGAATTACTCGTAGTTGTTTGTCTTCAAGTCTTATTTTTAAGTTTGTATTACTTTTGCCGCTGGTGCGTTTGATTCGGTTTCTTTTAGTGTGTTTTTGGCAGGAATGGATAGCATGACAGTCGCACCGCTTGCAGAGGCAAAGAAAAGTCGGAAAAGGGAAGTCAGAGCTACAACACGGGTACCCGTGTTGCACAACATGACCCGTGTCATGGAGGACACGGTTGGCAGACACGGGTAGACCAAAGCAGAAGAAAAGGGGAATCAGACGTACAACACAGGTGCCCGTGTCATGCAACACGGCCCGTGTTGCAGCCCTTGGAGATGGAAACGTGCCCTGAAGAAGTCAGCAGCCTGACACGGCCACCCGTGTTGCACAACACGGCCCGTGTCAGGGCCACTGAGAGTGAAATTGTTATATTTTCTGATTTTTTGCTGTCAGACCTATTTCGAAGGGCATTTGAGACATTTCGCAATGTAATTTGAATTTAGATATAAGAGACACTTTTTAGAAAGTAGGAGACACTTTTGAATTGATATTAGGATTGACAACTGAGGAGAGAGTTAGGCTGAAGAACAGAGGATCGATCAAAAGCGGAAGCAATTGATGATCCAAGGGATCCAACGCGAATTGTAATGATCTTCTCCTTTTCATTTCTAATTGCATTTATGTTTTCAAAGAACATGAACAGCTAAACCCAAGTTGTTAGGGGGTGGTCCTAAGTTGCGATGTAATGACTTTTGTTTGATTATTCTATGAGAAATATGTTATTAACTTTATATATTTTATTTTGCATTAATCTTAATCGTATTCATATTGGAAAGTAGAATTCGAATTATGCTTAGGTTTTAGTCTGGAAAGTCAACCTAACACTTTTGCAAAATAGTATCACGGTCGATATTGCTTAGGAATGAGGATATCCCGTATCACGTATTTTATGGTCGGAACTATTGCTTGATGCTTTGCATGGACACTGAGGAATTAATGTACAGGAAACTCATCAAAGGGTTTTCATTAAGGAATTAAGAAAACTAAATTGGCCAACTGATGAATTAAGGTTAATAACTATTATAGCAGAATAATCATACATGGTCTTTACTCGCATCGTCTCCACTCCCCTAATACTGTTCTTAGATTGATTTAATAGTCTTTATTTACTTGTTATATTACTCTGCAACCAAACAAACCACTAGACCTTTTGTTCCTTTGAATCCTAAAAATCTCGTTAATTACTACGCAGTCTTCGAGATCGATACTTAGGACTTTTCCCTTATTACTACAATTGGTAAAAATAGTACACTTGCTATTTTCCTGATCAATAGCTACATAGGGTTGTGGAGCATACTGAACCGGATAACCTTGAACGTACTTAGGCGGACATCGCCACTGTTGATGAGCAGCCATTTTGTGGTTATACCTGCTTGAGGGACTCCTTAGACGTGTAACACTTTCATGATGGCCAGAGCTCAGAGTTTTGAACTTTGGAGGACCACCTTGCTGAACTGGTTGAGCAATAGGAGGAGGCACCAAACTAGATTGAAGACCATGAGGAGGTATATTCTCAACAGTAATAGCTGGTTGAGGATCTGCAACGGTATTGGTAATCTCAGAAACAACAGTAGGCTGAGTATCCATCTTTGCATTAAGAGCTTGTAGCATCTCCATAATCTGCCCCACACTCCCTCGAAGATCTTCGAGTTCATGGCTGACACGGTCTATTTCTTGAATTTGTTCTTCCATCCTTTTTTGAGCTTGGGCTCTAGTGTTGTACTGATGCGGAGGACCCAGGGTGACAAAACTAGAAGGCGAGAAAGCCGAGAATGAGAAACCGGGAGACACATGTAATGCAAAAATATGATGCTAAAATGCAAAATGCGAATGAAAGACTTCATGGAATTCAAATATTTACGAATATCGCGGAATACCAAAGAAATTTTATTTATGATATATATATATATATATATATATATATATATATATATATATATATATATATATATATATATATATATATATATATATATATATATATATATATATATATATATATATATATATATATATATATATATATATATATATATATATATATATATATATATATATATATATATATATATATATATATATATTATATATATATATATATATATATATATATATATATATATATATATATATATATATATATATATATATATATATATATATATATATATATATATATATATATATATATATATATATATATATATATATATATATATATATATATATATATATATATATATATATATATATATATATATATATATATATTATATATATATATATATATATATATATATATATATATATATATATATATATATATATATATATATATATATATATATATATATATATATATATATATATATATATATATATATATATTGAAAATGGATTACAATTAAATATTCTTTAAAGAAAGTCTTAACAAAAGTAGCTAAATAAAAGCTAGTAAAGCCCTAAGGAAGCTTCGTATTCTGCTCCTTGACCTGCTCTTCTAGCTGGGCCTTTTTGAGGATGAGCCTATCTTCAAAAGGTAGATTGAGGGTCGGGGAAAAAAATCCTCCATTAACACCGAGCAAGGGTACGTTGGAAAAATCTCCGCAACTGTTGGTGATTGACGTCCTTGATGTCGGATAACTTCGAAAATATGACTCTAACAATGTCTTGTTCTTTAGGGTTCACCTCCAAGAGAAGGGAAAGGAGATCCATCCAACATAGGTAACCCCACCAACTAAGAGTACTCTTCTAGGGTAGGCAAGAGCTGATACTCGGGGAATGTAAAGCAAAGATAATCCGGATCCTAGGACTGTAACAAAGTAGAGAGAAGTCCTTTGTCTACTTGAAGCTTCAACAAAGATAACGACCTTCCATACTTGTTTTTGAATCCTTCTTGATCTTGAACCAAAGCTCCTAACTTCCTTAGGTCATTCGACTCAAGACTCTTAAAAGAATATTTTAAAGTATTTTTCTTTTTGTAATCCATGGTATCCTTCAATATTCATAAATAAAGTTTGAATTCCATGAAACTGAATGCAATGTGATGCTTTATGGATGCAATGCACAAATATACACAAGGTCCTAGGTTAAAGGTATATGAGCAGAGTCAAGGTCTACCCATCCCCATAAGGTATGTACTAAGGTTAATTGTACCTGCAGAACAAGGGTTCTAAAGAGGTGCCCAAAGTCATCAGTCCATCTTTCGGATATTATCAATTTCCCGACTGACTCGGTGGTTAATAATATTCTCAAGAGAACCTCTTCTGAGTGTAGTATCGCGAAGCAACTATTTTGGGAATACTCCTTAATACTCCCCGCACTACATCCTAGATAAGGCCAAGGTGGTGTTAAGGTACTACGGTCCCCAGTATCACGGACTCCAATTGACAATAGTAAAAGTTTTCACGAATACTCGTTCAACCGAACCATTTTCGAAAGGGTCTCAACTGAGCGGTGATTCTCAAGTCAGCTTGGTCGGAAATCACTCCCTATAAGCCTCGTCGAATATATCACCTCTTATAATAAGTTCACTCAAGTCCGGGTGTAGGACTTATCTCACAACAAAGTAGATACCCCAAGCAAGGTACAACATATATTATATATAAGCAAACAAATAATAAAGTAAATAACATGCAATAAACAAAGTAGGGGTAACCCTTAAAAATTATGACAATCTCCCCAATGAAGTCGCCATTTTCTATTGCGGTTAGAATAGGATATCAAACTATTAATTAGCTTGAATCGCAAATCTTTGATTCACAACCGACTTTGATTTATCTGAAGCAAAAGGTCAAAAGAAGGAAAGCTTATTTTAGCATTGTAAACAATGCGGGGAGAGACCTAGGTAAGGGGTTGGTTAAACTTAGGGAATGTACTAGCGCCCTAAACTTCTGTAGTACTCTACAGGAACCTTTTGTTTATTTTTGCTATTTGCTTTAATTATTTGCTTGAGGTATATACTGCGCTAATGGTTAAGAGTGACAGAAAGACCTAAGGGTTAGTCCTAAGTTTACTCGGCAAGATTCACATCTTGTGCCTAAGTATCCTGGATAGGGAATGAAATCAGAGTAATCGTAGTTCCCCTTGAAAGAGAGATTAGAAACATCTTGACTGAAGTCAAGGTTCCAATAGGGAGTAAGCATTTCTTATGGAAACGCTTACGTGGAGTCTTGAAACTCCTATTTCTATGTTGAAATAATTAATTGAAATTAGGGTTGACTAAATGTTCCACGACAGGAAACTCTAAAACAGAGTACGACAACTCTTTGACCTAATGCTAGGGTAAAGGGCATTTTCGTCCACAGCGGGACACCTAGACTATTAGGGTTTTGAAACGGTCAAGGTTAGGACTATTGACTCGGCGGTCAAACTGTTTAGACCTAATCCTTCGAAAGGACACTAACGGTAAATTATGCAGATGATGAATTATCACATGGTAGAGTTAAAGTACGAAAATAAAGAAAGCGGCAAAGGAAAAAGCATCACGACGATCACTCGCATAAATTACAAATCCCAGAAATAAAAATAAGAATAAATAACTGCGACGATGACCTCGCATTAATTACAACTGTAACAACGACAATATGAACAAAATGAAGAATTAATAAGCTAAAATGAACAAGATAAATAGGGTTAGACAGAAATTGAAACAGCTATGTTAGGAGTTTTATTTTTTTGCATTTTTTATTTAAAGGAAAAAGAGAAATTATTTTGTGTATCAAAGAAGAGATTATAAGAAAATTCGTTTTAATTTTAATTAAAGAAAATTGTTTTACTCTTAATGTTTTGATTGAGAAAAATTCCTTATTCTAAACGTTTATTAAAAAGATTTAATTTAGAGAAAAGCTTTTAAACCTAAACTATGATTTTAGTTTCAATAATCTAAAACATTTGAGTTAATTGAAAATGACTTAATTAACAAAAAAGTGAGGCGCATGATTTGTGGGCCTTATGACTCATTAGGGTTTTCTTATGTTTATTCCCTTTTTTCCTTCTCCTTCCTTGGGTGCACCGCCGACGGCCATTGAAGCTCTCTCCCGAGCTTTTTCTCTTCTTCTTTTCGCCTGCATGTCGTTGGGTCTTCCTTTCACCTGAAATAAAAAACGAAACAAAAAGATAAGCGATTAACAATCTGAGATGCTCACCCTTTCGAGGGTTTGAAGCATTTGGGTGGTTCACGGTTGCAAATCCGGGAGGTGATGCTTGAAAATGAGACTTGTAACGGTTGCTTGACCGGTGATGAAGTGTCAACGCTTTCGCCGCTGCTTCCGGTCGGCTGGGTGACGATTCCGAAACTCTCTTCCCCCTCTCTTTGATCTCGCAAGCTTTGGCTTTTGCGAACAACTCCTCTTCTTCTTTCCCGATGGTGATGATGATGAAACTCAAAGAGTTTCTCTGAACCTCCCTCGATTGCGCCGCCGCTTTCTCACTTTTGGTTTTCGGATCCCCCCCTTAGGGTTCTCGATCTGAAGCATTTTATATGATTTGTTTATGTGGGATGGATTGTTTACGGATCCGGTGCATTCTGGACGGAGATTTTGTTAGAGATTTTGATGGTGTCCCTTTCGAAAAAATCATCGCTCTATGTTGGTCTTGTTGATTGTGATTTTCTGCGATTTGTTTGTGGATGATTCTGGAAATTGTTGGTTTCACAGCTGGGCTTTGTTTGTTTGACTTGGTTATCGCTTGGTTGAACTTTCCCAGGTGGCTCGCGGATTTCATGTTGTCGGCTGAGTTGATCCGTTGAAACTGAGAAATTTCTGAAAAAAGTGTTAAGGCTTGTTTGGCAGAAAATCACTTTTTGAATAAGTGCTTTTTCAAAAAGCACTTTTCTGGATAAACACTTTTCCTCTCTTTCTCTCTGGTTGCCTCGAAATAAGAATGGATATTACCGGTTTAGCCTTTGGTCGAAAATAAAGTCGGAAGTTGGTTTCAGAGCAATCTGTTACCCTCCGACGCACCCGATGATGAAAATGCTATGAGGGTGTCGGAAAACTAACCGATTAAATGTCGTTTGTTTTGATTTGCAGATTCGAAGCTAATCGGAAAAAGTCGGAGAATCAAGAAGAAAACTCTTTGGACAAAATAACAATTTTTTAGGCATTTTAGGAAAAAAGAAAATTATATTTTTTGTAATTTTGGTTATTTATATTTTTTTTGTAAAGAATAATTATTATTTCTAATAAAAGTCTTCATTTTAAGATATCATAAAAAAACATTATTATTATTATTATTATTATTATTATTTTTATTATGCAAATAAAAATGAAAAACCATTATGAACATTGTATGCCTTTGTTTTAAAATAAAATGAAAACAATAAAACGAAATAAAATTAACTTAAATTTGAGATGAGAACAATAATGAAATAAAATTATTTAAAAATGAAATGAGAATAAAAATTAAAAATGAAATAGAATTATTTTTGAAAATGAAATAAAAACCAAAACTAAAAAATGAAATATAATTATTTTTGTTATTTTTGATTTTAAAATGAGATGAAAACGCCAACAAAAATTCTATTTTTCTTTATTAATTCAAAATTCATCTGATTTATCCGATTAATCTCATTCCTGATATAAGTTCCGATTAAATCTTCCGGCAATTCA
The DNA here is from genome assembly GCA_963859935.3 of Lathyrus sativus. Taxonomy (NCBI): domain Eukaryota; kingdom Viridiplantae; phylum Streptophyta; class Magnoliopsida; order Fabales; family Fabaceae; genus Lathyrus; species Lathyrus sativus. The sequence goes on along the minus strand of OZ012741.1, from coordinate 476,123,912 downwards.
CATGAACAAACTTATCTGAATAATCTAACCTGTCGGATTAAACTCAAATGATCATATTCTCCGGCTAACTTCAAACTAATAACTTGAATCGATTTAATTTGAACAGCTCAATCTTCCACAATCAAACCATCCAACTACACCTCGGCTCCAATTCACATCAACAATATCCAACGACTCAAATTCTCTGACTACAACTCATATTCACAAACTGACAACCGACTGCAAACAAATGACCATTTTATCCTTCATATGCTAGAGAGCGCGCCACATGATTATTTTCTGCAAAAATCAACCAACTACACAAATTTGTTAGTGACTGGTTAAATGCAATGCAAAAAGCAATGGAATGCGAGACGAAACGACAAATCTTAGGGCAAAATTTGGGGTATTACATAAATATCAAACTAAATGGAAAAGATTGAAGAGAGTATAATACTTTACTTATTATTTTCAAAGTAAAATTGGTGTAGTTTTACATTAACCAAAAGAGAGTATTTATACTACTAGAAATGCAACTATTACACTAATGTAATAATTGGACTTACTAATTTAATTCTGACAAATTATGTTTCTATAATAATTGATCATTACTATTAAGATATATATCTCTAACTAATGATAGTATAATAATAATAATAATAATAATAATAATAATAATAATAATAATAATAATAATAATATTATAACACTCCTCCTTTGAAATATCTATTACGGTGCTCCATCGAAGTCTTATCAAGGATAAACTTATGGGAACATATATTGCCTCGTTAAAAACCTTATTATAAAAAACCTATTTGGATAAAACCTTAATAAGAGAAAAGAGTACAATATGATGCTCCCCCTCAACAAAACATGTTTAGTTCTTCTTTAAAGATCTCGAAGTTGACGCATTCAAATATTTTGTACATGCTTCTTGAAAACTGATGTAGGAATTATGAAGAGATCTGTCATATTATCACTTGAACGAATATATTGAATATTAACCTCTTTATTTCTTTCGAGTTCTTGTGTGAATGAAAATAACTTTTGAGGGAATGCTTGGTTCTATCACTTTTAATGTAACCTTCTTTCATATGGATAACACATGCAGCATTGTCTTCATACAAATCTGTTGGATTATTGTCAACTGGTAAACCAGACGCTCCTTGGATATGTTGAGTTATCAATTGTAGCCATATAGATTCTTTGCTTACTTCATGAAGGGCAGTTACTTCAGCATGATTTGAAGAAGTTGCTACAAGTGTTTGCTTATGTGATCTCTATGATATTTAAGTGTTACTGTTCTGGACTGGGCCGACGTCTGGCCCATAGTCGAGTAGGCCCAAACCCCACCGGGTTGGAAGGCCCAATAAGACCTCATCGACGGGTAGAACATCTTCCCCCGTCGGACACAGACCAACAGCTGTCGGGCAGAACCTTCATAGCTGTCCGACTAGCCTTCTCCTTCCCCACGGTCAGGCAGAGCCCATTAAGCCCGAGAAGCTCCTCAGTCCTCCCCCACGTCCTCTACGTGTCCCCTACGCGGAGACACGTCATCAAGTGACCATCCGTGTCCTGATGATTCGGTCCTCCACCTCCTTGATAGAACAGAACAGTTACACTAGGGAGAAGACCACGTGTTGGTCTTCACGATGCCATGTCAGCTCTAGCAATTACCAACGTTGGGCCTGGCAGCCCAGCCTAACGCATAGTAAACGTTGGCCCTATGTTGGGGGCTCATTATAAATACCCTCTTCCACTAGAGGGTCAAGTAATCTAATTCTCACTCATTTTCTTTGTACTTGTTATCACTCTGCTCGTCGCTTACTTTGGCATCAGAGTGTGTCTCATGTACACCCCCCTCTGTCTGTCAAGTCAACCGTTCGACAACTCAGATACGTGGCAGCCTAACAATCTCTCTGATCAGGCACGATCAGTAGCGCCGTTTGTGGGAAGGACCAATAAGACCTTATCGACAGGAAGAAGATTAGTCGAGAAAAACATCTTCCCCCATTGGACACAGACCAACACCCGTCAGGAAGGACCTTCATAGCTGTCCAACTAGCCTTCTCCTGCCCCACGGTCAGGCAGAGCCTATCCAGCCCGGGAAGCTCCTCAGACCTCCCCCAGGTCCTCTACGTGTCCCTTACGCAGAGACACGTCATCAAGTAACCATCAGTGTCCTGATGATTCGGTCCTCCACCTCCCGGATAGCACGAAACAGTTCCACTAGGACGAAGACCACGTGCTAGTCTTCACGATGCCACGTCAGCCCTAGCAGTTACCAACTTTGGGCCTGGCAGCCCAACCCAATGCATAGTAACCGTTGGCCCTGCGCTGGGGGATCATTATAAATGACCTCTTCCACTAGAGGGTCAGATAATTGAATTCTCACTTCTTTTCTCTGTACTTGTTATCACTCTGCTCATCGCTTACTTTGGCATCAGAGTGTGTTTCAGGTACACCCTCCCCCTTTGTTCGTCAAGTCAATCGTTTGACAACTCAGATACGTGGCAGCCTAGCGATCTCTCTGATCAGGTACGACTAATGGCGCCGTCTATAGGAACCTAAAGCTTCCCCGTTCCTCCAAGCAGAAGAACCAAAGCTTCCAATATCAACTTTTCAAAATCACGACTAGCCCACGTCACGACGATGCTGTCAACAATTCTGCCTTCTTCCCAATCACCAACGGTGACGACCAGGCGGGGACATTCCGCGCCCGTGAGGGCGACGCCAGGGATGTCTAGACTGCCTCTCCTTCGTCCCAGGACGCGGCACATCTCGTCGCACCTCGAGCAAAGAGCCCGACTGTTTTCCAGCTTGTTCCTACCGCCAGTTGGAGCGGACCCAACGTTGACTGCCCTCTTCGCAGTCATCAACCAAACCAATCTAATGTTGTTCCAGCAGAATGAGCGCATCGGCATGCTGGAGCAAGATACCTCGTCTCGCTCCCCCCTGTGGAGAAATCAACGTGAAGACTCTCGGAGCCCCTCTCCCTGTCCACGAGGGCGCCAACCACAACTAGAGAGGCCCTAACCTATGGCCTCCAAGAAGCGTGTCCGGTCACCTCCCCGGAAGGAGAGGTGTTCCTCGGTCCCAAGAGCAAACAGACCGAAAGCCCCGGGCAAGAGGTTGAGAGAACGTAATCAACCCCTTCGGCGCAATCCATCACCCTCGCGCTTCTCCGTCCGCAATGACGAGGACGACTACAGGACCCCTCTGTCAAGGGAAATCACGGCAACCCCCATCCCTCACGAGATGGAGAAGCTGCCTGTACTCTCTACGTACGATGGTACCTCGGACCTGGATGACCACCTGGAAGACATCGAGGCCATGCTTGACTATAAAAACATCCGAGGAGTCATCAAGTGTAGACTCTTCCCAACGACGCTAAGGAAGGGAGCTATGGCTAGGTATAAAAGCCTGGAGCCTAGTCCGTCACGTCATGGAGGATCCTGAAGGATCTCTTCTCGCAACATTTCACAGTGTCCCGACGAAATCCGAAGACGGAGACTGCGCTGGGCACGATCATCCAAGCCCCAGACGAGCCTCTCAGAAACTACATTGAGATATTCACGAGGGAGGCAGTCCAGGTGACGACTTCAGACGACATGAAGCATTACCTCTTGGAACAAGGCCTACGTCACGGCTCTAAATTCTATGTAGCTGTGGCGATCCACCGACCAACCACCTTGCAAGGCTTCCTCGAGAAAGCCCTCCACTACATCCGATACGAGGAAACCGAGGCTGCTAATTTTGCTTGGGAATCTCGCAACCACGAACCCCCCATGGGTCTCGAGAAGAAGGAGTGCCAACCCCCGCCATGAGGGAGACCGATGACGAGACGATCGTCCCCGAGAGCAGAAGGGCTCTGCAGTCCGCTTCACTGAATACACGTCCATAGTCACTGTTGCGCACTAAAATTTGACCAACCGTTTCTCGTAATTTGGCTTATGTTTCGTCTCATTTTGCATTCGCATCTGCATATCGCATACTGTGCTTTTTTTCAGCTGGATTAATTGTATCAGGATTACAACCCTTTATATCGTGTTTCATACGATTCAACCGTTTCGGATAAGGAGTTTTATTGTGGAATTTGCGCTCTTCCCGGTGTTTTCGATTTACGCTGTTATTTTTTGGGATATTTCGTTGTCCGCCATTTTTACCGTTTATTTCGTTGCTTTCTCGCATTTTTATTCTCTGATTTAATTGCTTTGCATTGGGATTATCTTGTTTTTCTAGGACTTATTTCATTAGATTTTAATAGTTTTTTTATCTTTTATTTCTATTTTAGAATATTTTTAGTTTTTTTGTAATAGATTTTAATTGAGTTTTTGTAGAAATTAATTGTTTGTAGAATGTTTTAGGTTATTAATTCTTTTAGATTTTTGGTTAGAGTTTATTAATCTAGATTAATTTTGGTTAGAAGTTTAAATTGGTTTTAATTAGGGTATTAGAGCTTTATTGAATTTGGGTCTAATTAGCTGATCTTGGAGAATCCATGTTGCATCTCTTGTTTTTAATTAACTTTGTTTTAATTTTAGTTAGTTAACATTAGGTTTTTAATTAGTCAGCTTTTTATTAATTGTCAGATTTGTCTTTATTCAATTTTGTTTAGTTTAAACATTTAATTCTTAGTTCAGCTTTATTTTCTAGTGTCTTTTAATAATCATTTAATTAGGTCATTTAATTAAGTTTGCAGGTCCAATGCAACATTCACGTGACAAGTGTCAGGGCTATAAATAGCCCTGTTCACTCTCTCTCATAGGTGGCTACATGTTTCCCAAGACAAACCCTAGATGCCCTCGCTAGAGAAATCACACGGCAGCCTAACCACACCGGAAAACTCATTCATCCCACCGAAAAACTCATCAAGTTCATCATGTTCATCATGATTTTTCCAGAAACGTTCACATCTTCATACAACCTTCATAGCTTCAACCACCTTTTTCCAGCTTCACTCGAACATTCATCATCTTCGTATCATAATTTTCCAGATTTCATACGATCTTCCCATCACCTTCATACACTTTTTCAGATTTTCCATAATCTTCATACAAAACTCATCATGTTCATCACTTTTTTCGGAAACCGGATGAACAGTCATCACGTTCATAACCTCTTTTCTAGATTTCTCCATGAACATTCATACGAGATCTTCATATTACTTTCCAGGATTCTTCATCAACATTCATAGATCTTCAACAATCTTTCCAGATTCCTTCAAACCTTCATTAACTCTTTTCCCAGAAATTCAAACTCATCTCATTTCCTCCAGATCTCCACCGGAAAATATCAACAAATCTCCAGAAAACTTCATCATAAAACGCAACAGATCTTCCATCTTCCGTTAACTACTTCGGCCAGATCTCAAGATCCATCACAAACCTCATGCAATCTTTGATGTGATTCATCCAACCTTCATGAATCTTCACAGATTTTCCTACAAATCCTCTAAACTCAACCACAACCAAACTCTTCGACCAAAACACCAAAACATTCAACCACAATCAACATCAAAGTTGTCACCTCTCACCACTCATCTCTGACTTCCACCCATCAAAATAACTAACAAACTCGCCAATCATCACTATCAAACCTTCATAGATCTTCACCAAACAAACAATGACACATCACCCTCGCAACCCCCGATCTGGACCGTCAAACACGCCATTGTCACCTTTGTTACCAAGCCTTCGTTGAACAAGCACAGTTCCGGCAATGCCACCGTGTTCGACCTCCTGCAACATCCAACTCACACTTATTATCACGACAATCCACAGGAAACTAGATATTGGTGGATTTGTATTGTCGTTTGTTTTTGTAGGTTGTACGTAGGTGATGGTGAAGGGAACGAATCTGAAGTATGAAGGAAGGAATTCTGGTTGGCGACGGCGGAGTTAGGTTTCAGAGATGGTGACGTTGAATAAGAGGGAGGCTAGGGTTTCCTCTGTGACAGAAATTAAGAAGAAGAGATATCCTCGTGAAGCTCCTGGGCTGGTTAGTGGGCTTTGCGGCCCAACCATTCATTTTGGGTCTATACCCCCGTTTTTCTTACGCACCCCCTCTTGGTTGCTGGTTTCTTGTTGTATGAGTTGGGCCAAGCCCAACTGTTTTTTCTAGATTGTACCCGCTGTTTGGATGGCTGTACCCCCCCTGTGCTATTATTTTTCAATTTGAATATATTGTATATTTTTACTATTTTCTTTTAGGATTATAGTATTATTTTCTTAGAATATCATATACATATTTTGTATAGAATTTATATTCTATTTTCTATTCAAATTCTTTTAATTTTCTTTAAAGCTTTTTATTAGAAATTTATTTTCTTGTTCCCATTTGTTATTGGACTTGTTATCTCATTTTCATTTTGTAGGTCGATGACGACACTTTCGTAAACCGTTATTAATCGACTTGTTGATGGATAATGTAGGATCCGAGACAACTTTTTCTCTCCTCATTTCTCTTCTTCTTCTGATTTTATTTTGACTTTCTTCTGGTTTGGTCCGTGTGACATGATTCAATTGGAGATGATTTGTAATATCATTTCTCTATCTTGTTTTTGACACGGATATTAATACGCTACCTCTTAGAGTTTGACTTCAATTATAAGTCGAGCCTCGATGGTTCAGCGTCACGTTAGTTCTGATTCGAAATATCATCATCAAGGATCAAAAGAGGAAAGCTTGGAAATGGAGCTTGCACGCAAAAAGACAAGTGTCAACGGAACCACTCCGTTCGGTAACATTGTTTTTATTTCATCTCTTTCATCTCTTTTATTCAATCGTCGAGTGTTGTGAGCTGTAGCGTTAGATACGTGGGAAATGATGAGTGGGGGGATTCCTCTCAATCATCTAGAGTGTTTAGTGTACACCCTTTGGATGATATGCGACGCATTCGCTCCTACGTCTTTGGACTTGGCGTGTGCGTCCCATTCCGAACCTTTTCCCTCGCATCCTGGCGATTGAGACTTCCCTTTTCTCTCACATTCTGGCGATTGAGTTTCCTTCTCTTGCTCTCGTGCAATCGAGACCGTTTTTTCCGTAGTTAGGTCGAGCTACGACTGCTCTGATCTCTCATACCTGTTGAGAGTACGTAGGTATAGAATTGCGATGATCCTAGCGAGCACTTTTCCCCGTTTTCCTGTAGTTGGCTGAACTACAGCTGCTCTGATTTCTCGTACCAGACAAGAATATGTAGGCACAAGACATGATGTCTTGGCGAGCACACTAACAACTAACTTCTCTTTTTTCTCGCTTTATTGTGATCGAGACTTTCCCGCTGACGACTAATCCCCCTTTCTCTTGCCCTAACGCAATTGAGACTAAACTGTAGTTCTAGTTCCCGTAGGTCCCCGTACCTTTAAACCAACGACATACTACATCCGTTCTACCACAAACAGGTAACGCCTAAGTCTCCAATGGTCGAGCAGCAATACACCTAACTGCTAGAACGCGTACGCTAGTATCGTCAATCTCTTCTCTCACCCCCGTGGGATCGAGAATACCCTTTCGCCCCGTAGTTAGCCTGAACTACGTTTTGCTCTGATTTCTCATGCCAGATGAGAATACGTAGGCACTAGACGCGACGTCTTGGCGAGCAATTCCCCCCGTAGGTTCCCGAACTACGTTGACTCTAACTTTCCTATTGCACAAGGGAATATGTAGGCATAGAGCGGTGATGCTCTATCGAGTCAGTTTCTTTCTGGTTAGCTTTAGCAGTCGTAGAGAGATTGTTTTTCACCCATAGACTAGACAACAAAGCGTGAATCCCGTCGAGTACGATGGACGTGAGGGGTGCTCATACCTTCCCTTTGCGTAACCGACTTCCGAACCCGAGATTTGGTTGCGATGACCAATCTTATCCTTTTCGTCAGATTTTCTATGCTTGTTTCCTTTCCCTCGTGTTGGATAAATAACGAACGGTGGCGAATCTTCTGTCATTGCCGACACCTTTTTTCGTAGTAGCGACAGTCACCTCCCGCGAGCGCATACTGACTGAGTGCGCTAACTCGGAGTTCGTCCAAGGAGGTGTCTGTTTTCCCAAACCGGCACCCCAAGGCCAACATGGACAAGTCCAAATACTGCCTCTTCCACCGAGGCACGGGCACGTTTTGGAGGATTGCATCCACCTGAAATATGCAATTGAAATTCTCATCAAGGATGGGCACTTGAAGAGATACACCAGGGGAGGAGATGCCCCTCGACAAGAGGCCCACGAAGCCAAAAGAGTCGAGGACATCCCTCCTCCCTCTAACGAATCCGGGCTGCAGGTGGCCCTCAGCGTCAGTCGGCCTGAAGACTAGATCTCCCTAAGAGAACACAGTCTCCTTACCAGGCATCAGCTGCTCGAGGAACCAATACGTCCCATCAGCCCATGGGAATACTTCCCACAACGACGATCATCTCGGGCGGGGCCCCGAACAAGATCTTCGTAGAGTCGATAAAGAGGAAGGTCGACGAGCTGATGAACAACAGCTCTGGCAAAATGAGCACGCTCGACAAATTCCTCGGTCGGTCCAACCCGATTACCTTCTACCTCGAAGAGCTTCCCGGAGGAGCCCCAACTCCGCTATTCCCCTATTAATCCGGGCGCAAATGGCACACTTCGACGTTCGCCGTATCCTAGTCGACGGAAGGAGCTTGGTGGATATAATGTATACCCACCTATTCTCGACGCTACAGCTCGACGAGACCAACCTGACCCCATTCGTCGGCTCCGACCTACAGGGGTTCGACGGGACGATGACTAGACCATGGGGGATACATGGAGCTTAAGGTCACCTTCGAGGCACAGGAAATGGCCAGGCAAATAAACATCCACTTCCTGTTCGTTGATTGCCCATCCCTGTACAACTGCATCTTAGGCAGGACAACACTGGCAGAGCTCACTGCGGTGCCATCGATGGTCCGCCTAAAGATGAAGTACTATACCAGGTTGGGAGTCGTCGTCACCCTCAACAAGGACATAGTGTTGTACCCCAAAATTTTCCCAACCTTTTCTTTACTTGGTTTATGTTTCATTTCATTGTTCTAGCATATTGCATTGCATAGCATTTTGCATTTTTACAGGGGATCAAGAGATATATGTGCAACAAGAGGGATGTGCCAAGGGTTCTAAAACTAATCAAGGGTTTGTATTCAAGTTTTCAAGTGGTTATCATCATCAGAGACAAGTCAAAGCCCTTTGGACAGGCAGAAAAGTGTATGTGGTTCACCTCCTGTTTAGGAGGACACTTGAAGGTCATCTGAGGATTACAAGTCTAAAGTTATGGAGGGAGATTGTCATTTAAACTCATTGGAGACCTTGAGGGTCATTGTGGAGCTCACCCAAGTGTTTATACAAAGTGCAAGTGGCTGCAATTGTGAAGGTTGAAATTAGGGTTTCAATTTTAATCAGGATAAAGTTTGTTTCTTCAAGCAAACTTGTTTCCATGGATCTACATATGTCCTAAGGTGTTTGGGGATGAGATATTGACCATCAAGAAATTTGGGGAAAAAGTCAACTGTAGTTTGGGGAAAAAGTCGTAAGAGCTTCAATTGACCAGTCAATTGAAAATCAAGAAATTGGGGAAAAAGTCAACTGTAGTTTGACTTTGATTTAAATGGTGCTCCAATGGTGGATCATGGTCCATGAAGTTCATATGGCTTATTGAAGTCTACTCAAGAAGTTTCAAGGCCTCAGAAGACCCAGAACATCCATAGTTGACTCGGTAGTCATCGATCGATCGTTCGGTTGACCAAAAAGTCAACTCTTCAACCATAAGGAATTTGACCTCAAAGTGTGAATAGAAAATTTTCCTAATGGAATATTGAACTTACCCATGAAATTTCATGACCATTAGATCAAGGATGGAGGAGTAATCGAAAAATCGGGAAATTAGGGTTTTAAAAGGGGCAAAACCATAACTCTCTAACCACACATCCAATTGAGTTGGTTCAAAGCTCATTGGAAAGCTCTTGACAAGTCCTATAAAAGTCCCACAGTGGTCCATGAGCAGAAAAATCATAGATTTGGGGTTATGGCCATATTCATTACAAGGGGGAAAAATAACTTAGAAAAATCCAAGTTATTGAACTTTTTAGGCATGTTTTTCAGCAACTTTGAGTGGATTTTTGACCTAGTTCCATTTGGAATCTGATGATCATGAAAACATTAAAGTTGTAGAGCTACATGAGGGCTTTCCAAAATGTACTAGATCTCCTCCATAGCCCTTATGAGTTGAGAGTTATGAATCCAACAAGTTGAGGTTTTAACAACTTGAGTTCAACATTTTCACTTTTTCACAAACTCACCTTTTGATCACTTAAACTATTCTCAACCATTGGATCATGTTTCTATCTGTTATTTAGAGTGTATGATGAGAAGAAATGCAGAAAATCAAGAGGATTGATGAGTCTTGCAAGTGGAAGCAAATGGCATTATTTTAATGAAGAAATGAGGAAAGAGAAACTTTATGGAAGAAGCGTCTTGCAGATGCAGTTCTCCTACTCCTAACCATACCTCAGTCACTTCTTTGTCATTCATGCCACTTGATTTATGCATAAAATATAGCCAAAAGCTTGGATTTGGAGCTGTCCACAATCTTGAACAAATTTGCACTTTACAAAAATCCTCCAAAATGCAAAAGACAAATATGTCCCAAGCCTCTCCTTGCCTTTAAATAGAGGTTTTCTCTATGTTGAGAGGTACACCATAGCACTCTACAACCCAAGAGAAACTCATTTTCTCTCATACTATCTTGCATTTCTTACAAGTGAAGAAAACCATCCCAAAAGCCTCAAAAATTTGTCTTGAGTAAAACAGCTTCCAAGACCACTTTCACTCAACCAAAACCACCACAATCCATCCACACAATCCACAAATGATGTGTGGGAGGTGTCCAAGCCTTTAAACCAGTCAAAACCGTCATTCTCCCAAAAGTCAACTTTCAACCAAGGAAAGTTTGACTTCATACTCAAAATCTGCCAAAACACTAACCAGGCCTGCTTTGATCTTTGTAAACCTACAAACACCCTTGGTTTATGATGTTCCAACTATCCATAACCTAAAAAACCATCATCATCACTTGTTTCAAGTTCTGTCCTAAGGGTTCACTTGTTTACTTCAAGTGCAAGAAAGGGTTGTCATCTTCATCAAGGTGTTGCACCCCAAATTTTGACCCTTATATCCTCTTCATATCATATGCATTTATTTATCTAACCTTAACAAGTTTAGAAGTGTGTTTTTGTCAAGACACAGATGAAACGGGGCTCCGCACTGATAAGATCGAAGGTTCGAGGATTGGACAACCAATGTTTTGGGTTGAATAATTTATGAAATAAGATCAAGAGTACCATATTGGGCCATGTGTGAGTTCAATTTGAAGTAATCACCCACAGATGGGGTGCAGTGCAGTTCAAGGCACCCAATTAGGGTTTTTTCGGGTTGAAAAAGTCAACTGTAGTTTGACTTTAGATTCAGGAAATAATTCAAGGATAAAAGTATGGTTTAAAAAGCTCATATGGCTTAGTGAAGTCTCCTCAAATAGTTTCAAAGTCTTGGAAGCTCCGAAACATGAACAGACAGTTCGGTAATCGCCGATCGATCGTACGGTTGACTGAAAAGTCAACCCCCTCAAGTTTTAGGAATTGGACTTCAAGTGGTGAAGCAAAGTTGTTCCTTATGTCATGAGGGACCTACATATCAATTTTCATGATCATCGGATCAAAGACGTGAGAGAAATCGAAAAATCGGGAAATTAGGGTTTCGAAAGCTAAACCCTAACTCCCTAACCACACACCCGACCGAGGTGGTTCGAGGCTCGTCGGAAAGCTTTTAACAAGTCCTACAAAAGTCCTATACTAGTCCACTCTCAGAAAATACATGGAATTGGAGTTATCATCAAAGTCATTTTTTAGTACAAAACACTTAGTGAATTTTTCAAAATCTGGCTGCATCAAAACTTGTTTTTTGCTAACTTTAAAGGGTTTTTCAACCTAGTTCCATCAAGAATTTGTTAATTCCTAAAACATGAAAGTTGTAGAGCTACACAAGGGATTTCTAAAAAGTGCAAGAACTCCTCAAAAGGATTTGTGAGCAGAAAGTTATGATGCATTGAAGTTGGGCCTGTCACACTTGAAATCCACTTGATCCAACTTCTCAAAATCAGAATTTTTCATCTCTAACCACTCTCCACCCTTGGATCATGATACATTATGATATTCAGATGTGTAGAGGAAGGAAATGACAGAAAAAGAGAGGTTGGAGAGAGAGAGGTGCAAGTTGTGATTTATGGATTAAAATATTGAGATGTGTAAGAATGGGAGAGAAACTTTTCATCTCCAACTGTTACAGCTGTACCATCCTACCCTCTAAGCTCACCTCATTCATTTCATGGACATCTCCACTTGATGTTTCTGATCTTTCTTGAGCCATGGAGCTGATGGAAGAAGATCTTGGCAAGATTTGGAAGAAACTTCATGAATTTCCCTCCAAAAATGAAAGTTACCAAGCTGCCCTCACCCTCATCTCTACTATAAGTAGAGGCCTCACCCTCACTTGTTTTTCACACCAGAGTTGCTCATAACATCAAAGCATCACAGCTCTCCTTCTCATCCTCTCTTTACTTGTAAGTGAAGAAAAGCTTAAAAACACCAAAAATGGGCATTTTACAACTTTCATGCCATTTTCTTTTCTAGCATTACCAACACTCTCACAACCATCCACACATCTTCTAAATCACATATAGAAGGTGTATGACCCATTAAAACATCAATAACTTTAAAAAACCAAAAAGTCAACTCTCATTCCACCATACTTTGACCAAAGCTACAAAAATCACCAAGTCTTGTTCCAAGCATTTTCTTGAGGTTTCGATCACTCATACACCTCAACATTATCATACCTCAACTGTCTAAACACTCACAAATCATTAGCATCACGAGTGTATTCTTACTTAAAGTTGAAGAAAACTCAAGACAAGAGGTGAAGTGTGAGTCTCTAGTTTTCTCAATTGCTCCAGCTTGTTTCAAAGAGGTCTACAAGAGGTTGGTGCTTATAAAACTCCCTCATATATATGCATAAATGTCATCAATGCATGCTTGAGTTTTGTTGAATTTGAAAGTTTGGTTTATCATGTCATGTTGGCTGCCCTTGAGCTACAATCATATGAAAAGCATACTGTGAATGTGCTAATGTTGACTTTGGCAATGTTATGTATATAGTAGGACAGTTGGCATTAAACCTTTTTCTTTGGTAATAAATTGTGCTTAGATTGTTGAATTTATGTTGAATTCATTCTTGTATTAATGTTGTACTGCAGAATTTGTTAACTTCCAATTATCATGATGAGATCAGTTTTTTATTACATTGTGTGTGTTTAAGCATCATTGATGTTTTTGGTTACTTTGTTGGTGTTACTTTAAGTTGAGAAAGAAAGGGGATAACATTTTTCTGGTTCAGTTTTTTTACATCAATCACTACTGGAATTTATCAATTCACTTTGACTGCCATAAGGGAAAAGGCCTTAGGCTGTGGTGTTGGTTATATATTGTAGCATCAGGCTTTGGTTTATGTTTTGAGCAAAATGCATTTGTTTTCTGTCATGGTCTTCATGTTTTTTTTTTTTTTTTTCAAAGTTGCTATTAGAACCATGTCTTTGAAAAGACATGTTGGCTGTAAATCATTAATGAGTATTGATAAAGCACCACAGAAATGCCTGCTGCCTAGATCAGTGGAAATTTTAATGAGCATGTCTTGTTATCCTAGAAAACCAATACATGACCTACCACTCACTGCCTATTTTGAAATGTGTTAAACTCTGATATTTTTGAATTTCAAACACTACAGTCTTGTGTTCATGACCTACTGCATAATTATGTGCATTGTGATACCATTTCTTTTCTTTGTTCAAAAACTGTCTTGGATTTCTTTGAACTAATCATCTTCTGTCCAGCTCATGCTAATTTACCACATATTGCTTGCATTACAAACTGCTAGGCATTTTTAGACATACAATAGATGTGTAGTTTCTATTCAGTCCAAGATTGGGTGTGGCTTGGAAATACTACTGTGTAAGTGTTTGCCTTTATGAGAGCATTATCCATTATGCTGTTGAAATATGATTTGTTTTTTTCTGGCCATGACTGTTGTGGAATACATCAACCTATTGTATGTTGAGATTTCAGTTGAGGATTTGCAATATTGCTTGTTTCAATTCATACTTTGAACTAGCAACCACTTGGAGGAGTCATATATATCATGTTGCACTTTGAAACTTGTTCTTCATTCCAATAGCCTTTCATTTTCAAAATATGTTTGCAGCAGTAGAACAATTCATGTTTCAAGTCATTCTTAATTGATCTTTGAGTCTGGTATCAATAGATTGATATGACTTGTACTGTCCTAAGCATTAGAATTGGGAACTGTTACTATCTTTTTTTTGCATCCTGCTGACCATTGTATTAATTCACAATCAGTTGGTGAACATTACTCAATGTTCGCCATGATGTATGTGTGTGACCACTACCTTTAGATTGACCAAACATGACAGACTGTTGGAATTGATTTGTCAAAACACTAGCTTGCTTGACAATGTTTCCTCTGGTGTTAGAATTACATGCAATCCCTATGTGTATGTTTTGGAATTTGTAAAGGCCCATCTATTAGAATTCATCCTTGGCTGAGATTTTAGAATTTATGCATGTAGGCTTCTGTTTAGGGTGATTGATGTTCCAGGAATGTTGCATTATGCCCTAAACAAGATACTGTCATAGAAACATCATCATGTAAAATCTGAGCATTTGGGTTGATTTGAACTTGGTATTGTAATAGCAATTTCATAATGCTGTTAAGGACTTGATTCATTTGGTACATTTTTTAGCTTGGTCATATGTTTTGTTCATGAGTATTGGCTGTTAAGTTTAGCTCTCATACTTCATCTTGGTTTGGGTTGGTTAGTGGTAGTTTCAATGATAACAAGTGGCTATCATTGACCTTTGATGTTGGAATATTGGTAAGACTGTCCAGTTTTTTTGTGTGTGAGTGCTGGTACTGAGTGTTTGTTCTGCAAGGGGTGTGCATACATTACAATATCAATATGTTGCTACTTCTGTTTAGTATGATTTGCCTTAACTGGCTGCTATGGTTATTTGGCTGGAACTCATCAATAAGTAGGTTTGAATACCAGGACAGGGTGGTTGACAATTGCCACTTTAAGGTTTGTTAACTCTTGGCATCAACAGGTTTGCTGTAACTATTTTCATGGGGCAAATTAATGTTTACTTTGGGTTTTGTTAAGGACTAGGGACATCTGTTTGAATCTAATCCATGAGCAGCTTACTTCAAACTTAAACAACTTTGTTTTTTTGTTAAATACATCAAGTTATAACTTTAAGTTCAAATTGCTTTTTCAAAAAAAAACTCACACTTGCATGTTCACTCCGATTATGTGATACGGGTATTATTTTGGAACATGATTATTACCACCTTTTTTCACATTGATTTGCAAGCAGGATAGAAGCAGAGTTTGTAATTTTGGTTTGGTTTTGGTGTAGTTTGAATCCAATCCGCATTTGGCCTTGCTTTGTTTGATGTTTGTTTTGCCCAGAAAATTCATAAAACATGCCCTATATGTTTATTGGGGTGGCTAAATACACGGATGTATAGCCACCCCAGTGGTAGAAGCATGCGCCTTAAGTCACTAGTCTAACCCATAGTCCTTGGTTCGATCCCTGAGTGGGACACTTTTTGGTTATTTTTCAATGTTTGCCATGTTTTCATATTTTGATTCTCTTTTTTCCTCCAATAACACACGCGCGTGTTGTGGCCTGGTGGTTAGTTATGTTTGCTTGTGAGCACAAGGGCATGGGTTCAATCCCCACCCATGCCCCTTCTTTCACTTTTGTTTGTTTATTTATTCTATTATCATGAAATGAAAAGAAAACTTCCAAATTCCATAACTTGACCACCGTGCATTATTTTTAACTCGTTCTTTTTGCAAACTCTTCGTTAAGATGTCTAGTTTTATTTAATGGATTTTATTTTTCATGATTGTTTGTTTTTACAATGCTTTGATCTTGCTTGTTAGTAGATCCGTTCTTAGGTTATTACCATGCGTTTCAATTTGAAGTTTCTTCATACCATGGTCACTTTTATCTTGTAAGATTTATTTTCCTTTATGTTTGTTAGCATATTAGGATGTCACTCTTTCATTGGTTGTTACCATGTGTTTTCCCTCAGCTTCGCTTTGTTAAGTTTATCTCACTCCTCCTAAATTATGAGGCTAAACTAATTTGTTTATTCGTGTGTGATTGTTATCTATACACTTTGTTGTCACACTTGTTCCACTTTGAATTAATAGCTTGATTTGTTTTCAAATTGTTATTTGTTTATATGGTTCACCTTTGTCATGTTCTCAATCTTTGTTAAGATCGTACTTTCAATCTTTGCTAAAATATGCCTTCATCTTTGTTAAGATATGCCATTTGTAGTACTGCTTGTATTTCTTGGTTGAAACCATTCATCTCACTTAAATTACTTGCTCATTATAATGTGCTTGCCCATCTTTGATTGTAATCATGTCTCCTATATTCATCATGTTTATGCTTTGTTAAGTATTTATCCCCCAAGTGATGGAACTCTCTAGTTCTCGCCCAGGTCGCCTCCCCTCTTTCCTTCCAAAGGAAAAGTCTCTCCATTGACCCTTGTGTCATGGATAGCTCATTACCCCTCCCTTGACTTTGTAAAGTCATCTTGAACCCTAGCTTAGTTAAGTTAGAACACATAAGCCATTTGACTTTGCTGCAAGTCTAAAAGACCCACATTTACTAGGATTACTCTTCAATTAGAACCCTAGGATAGAGTTTGTTAACTCTATATAAGAATCATAGTAATGATTACTTATTTCCCCTTTGAATGTTACAACATAGATCTAGAGAGTTTTGTGAAACTCTACACAAGTATTGTTATACTTGTTCCCCCCCCCCCCCCCCCCCCCCCCCTGAACCTTGGTCATAACCAAGTGTTCTTTAACCATGGTCACTTTTATCTTGTAAGATTTATTTTCCTTTATGTTTGTTAGCATATTAGGATGTCACTCTTTCATTGGTTGTTACCATGTGTTTTCCCTCAGCTTCGCTTTGTTAAGTTTATCTCACTCCTCCTAAATTATGAGGCTAAACTAATTTGTTTATTCGTGTGTGATTGTTATCTATACACTTTGTTGTCACACTTGTTCCACTTTGAATTAATAGCTTGATTTGTTTTCAAATTGTTATTTGTTTATATGGTTCACCTTTGTCATGTTCTCAATCTTTGTTAAGATCGTACTTTCAATCTTTGCTAAAATATGCCTTCATCTTTGTTAAGATATGCCATTTGTAGTACTGCTTGTATTTCTTGGTTGAAACCATTCATCTCACTTAAATTACTTGCTCATTATAATGTGCTTGCCCATCTTTGATTGTAATCATGTCTCCTATATTCATCATGTTTATGCTTTGTTAAGTATTTATCCCCCAAGTGATGGAACTCTCTAGTTCTCGCCCAGGTCGCCTCCCCTCTTTCCTTCCAAAGGAAAAGTCTCTCCATTGACCCTTGTGTCATGGATAGCTCATTACCCCTCCCTTGACTTTGTAAAGTCATCTTGAACCCTAGCTTAGTTAAGTTAGAACACATAAGCCATTTGACTTTGCTGCAAGTCTAAAAGACCCACCTTTACTAGGATTACTCTTCAATTAGAACCCTAGGATAGAGTTTGTTAACTCTATATAAGAATCATAGTAATGATTACTTATTTCCCCTTTGAATGTTACAACATAGATCTAGAGAGTTTTGTGAAACTCTACACAAGTATTGTTATACTTGTTCCCCCCCCCCTGAACCTTGGTCATAACCAAGTGTTCTTTAACCCTTGTGAGGTGAACTACGATCGCTCTGATTCTATCCTAGTTAGGATACGTAGGCAGAGGACGCGATGTCTTTGCGAACAAACTTAGAAACAATCTTAGGTCTTCATCTATCATAACCTTAACCTTTTTACCCAATACCCAAACCTTAGCAAATATTTAACAAACTTAGCATACAAATAAACAAAAGGTTCCTGTAGAGTACTACAGATGTTTAGGATGTGAAATACCTACCCTATGCATAACCAACCCCCGATCCCCGAATCTCTTAGCGTTGTTGTAACATCGCGCAAAAGGGTTTTTCTTTCTTTAGACCTTTCCTTTGGATAAATTAAAGTCCGGTTGTAATTTAAGAATTAAAGATTCAAGTTAATCAATAGCTTGGTATCACGATTCTCACCGCAACAGAAATGGCGACTTCACTGGGGAGGCTTAAACTTGAGGGTTTAGCCTATTTTGTTTAATTGCATGCTATATTTGTGAATATTTGCTTAACATGTATGTTTGTCAATATATTTGTTTAACTGTTGGATATTTGGGTGCTTTGAGTGGTGAGACGGTCCTATACCCGAACTTGAGCGCGCTTATGATAGGATGGTGGTATATTCAAGAAGGCATATAGGGAGTTGATTCCCAACCAAGCTAACTTGAGAAACCACCGCTTAGTGTAGGCCCTCTTGAAAGTTTTAGTATTGTTGATCGAGTATTCGTGAAAACAATGCTACTTTCAACGAAGGAGCCTGTGACACTGTGGACTTTTAGAATACATTCTACCCCACTTTGGCCTTATTAGGGCGTAGTGCGATGACTATAAGGAAGTATTTCCGAAGTAGTTGATACGCGATACTACACTCAGACGAGATTCTCTTGAGAATATTATCGATTACCAAGTGATTTGGGAAGTCGATAATATCCGAAAGATGGGTTGATGACTCTGGGAACTTTTGTAGAACCCGTTCGGCAGGTACAATCAATCCATAGTACAATCTTTGGGGATGGGTAGACCCTTGAACTCATGCTTATCCTTAACCCTAAACCTGTGTTGTGTGCATATGCATCTTGTTTGTGTTTTATGCATTCATATCATCATGTCATCATATCATCATATGGTTTCATGGAACTCAGACTTTATTGTTTGTAAATATCAGAGGTCGTCATGAACAGCGAAAGAAAGAAAACTTTGAAGTACACTTACAAGGGTTTTAACCTAGAGGATTTGAAAAGGTTGAGCACCTTAGTGACAGATTCAGAGGGATTTCAAAGCCGGTACGGGAAGCTGTTGCTACTCTTGAAGATAAAGATGGATAGTGGACTTCTCTCTACTCTCCTCCAGTTTTATGACCCGCTCTACCATTGCTTCACATTCCCTGATTATCAGCTAGTACCCACCCTAGAAGAGTATTCTCAGTTAATTGGGTTGCCTATTCTTGAAGAATCTCCTTTTCCGATTGTAGAGAAGGACCCCAAAGAGCAAGATATCGCCAAAGCTACGCGTTTGGGAGTGGATGATATAAAAAAGAATCTGATTACAAAAGGGGGAATCTTTGGGTTAAAAGCAGAATTCTTGGTTGAGAAAGCTCAATATTACGCAGATCATTTAAGCATGGATGCATTCGAGGCTATCCTGGCCTTACTCATCTATGGTATATTCTTGTTTCCAAGCTTTGAGAATTTTGTGGACCTCAATGCCATCAAAATTTTCTTGAAGAAGAACCCTGTGCCTACCTTGTTAGCAGACACGTACCATTCTGTTCATCTGAGGAACTTCCATAATGGAGGAATGATCACTTGTTGTGCTCCTTTATTGTACAAATGGTTCACTTCACACTTACCCAAAGCCAACGCTTTTTGGGATCCAAAGAAAGGATGGTGGTCACAAAAGATCATGGCTCTTACCCATTCTGATATTGATTGGTATAGTCGTGATTATGATGGGATAATGATTATTGACAGTTGTGGGGAATTTAGCAACGTACCTCTTCTCAGCATTAATGGAGGGATCAGCTACAGTCCGATACTCGCCCGCCGACAATTGGGATACCCTCTAAAGGACAAACTCAAAAGTGTTCAAGTAGAAAGCATCTTCTTCAAAGAAGGGGAAGATAGTCAAGGATTAAAAGAGAAAATTCTAGAAGCTTGGAAGCATCTACACAAGAAAGGAAAGAAAGATATTGGAAGGCTCAACTGTGTTTCTTTGGAACCTTACCTCCAATGGGTTCGGAAAAGAGCCGTCACGCTAAGGATGCCGTATCCTAAACAAGAGCCTATGGCCTTGAAGGAAGAACGCCCGTTGGTCTTCATGTCTGAAGAAGAAAAGTTGAAAATTGCCTTGGTCAAAGCACAACAAACTGAAGAAGCTTGGAAGCACAAGTATCAGATAATCATTGAAGAAAATGCGGAGCTCCGGAGACAACTCCAGTCGAAAGATGAAGAAATCCTCTCTTGTAAGAAGAGGAAAGCACTAGAGGAACCTTATGAGCCTCAGTCTAATCCATGGAAGATAATTGTGGACAGACTCATCATTGAGAAGACTCAGTTGGAAAGAAAGATCGAGAAGCTCAATCTCAGGCTGCTAGGAGAACCTTGATAGGTTGCACCAAGTTGTTTAGTTAAAACTCTTGTAAGAGGAAATGATGTTTTGTAATCCGTTTTGTTTATTAATGAAATGACGATTTCTGATGTTCAAAAATATCTGAGTTCCATGACAATCATGTGCATTTGCATTCACACTTCTTCTAACCATTCAAGGAAATTCAACTTTTTTCTTTGCAGGCAACAACATGGTAAGAAGAGACATGCTTCGAGTCCCGGATCTGAGATTGGGCCGTCTAAGAATGTTAACCAGACTTGTCCGAAATCCTGCTGCTTTCATAGCCAAATATGGGGACCTATTGCCATTAATAAGCGCTCCGATCAATGAGCCCATGTTGCAAGCCTTGGTGGAATTTTATCATACAACTTACCACTACTTTGTGTTTCCAGATTTTCAGTTACTCCCGACCCTCGAAGAGTATAATGCTTACTTGAAGATCCCATGGACTTTTACACTCCCTTATGGAAAGCCAAAGAAAAAGGACTTAGCTAAAGCCCTGCATATCAAGCTGGAAGACTTACCACCAATGAGGGCGAAAGGAGGGTGGTATGGAATGGATGCCGGGCCTCTAATGGAAATGGCCGAGTATCACTATGAAAGTCGAAACCTGGGCATTTTTGAGGAAATTTTGGCACTACTAATATATGGACTGTATCTGTTCCCAAGCAGTTACGACTTCATCAGCGAAGAAGCAATCCGCCTCTTCATCCTCAAAAATCCGGTCAACACAATACTGGCTGATACCTATATAGTCATCCACCGTTTTGCTTTGTATGATTGTGGGCGATTCTCATGCTGTCTTGCACTACTCGACCGATGGTTTACTTCTCATCTGCCAAGGACCCATATCCTTTGGAGGCTTCCCACCAAAAGCGCTTGGGTTTCTAAACTTGTCACTCTCAGACACCATGATATCACCTGGTATGACACTAGCATCGGTGACCAGGTCATGATTTCCAGCTACGGAGATTTCCTCAATGTGCCTCTCATTGGAATAGAAGGGGTGATCACTTATAATCCTATTCTCGCTCGGCGTCAACATGGGTATCCCACCGGGCCCGAGCCTGAACCAGAACTGTTAAGGCCTCGCTTCTGTGAGACAGGTCACAACCAAGAACTAGAAGAAGATGCTTAATATGCCTAAAGAGATCCACACCTCATGGGCCCAACCCCAATGGAGAATGCGAGTTGTTTAACCACCAGGGGGTACCTGCTATGGTCAAAGGAAATTGCCTTAATCATGTTCTACACTCACGACTATGAGATAACTATGGAACATGAGGTCCCCGCGACTAGGGAAGAGCTGAAATACGCTTTGGTTAAAGCGCAAAGAGAAAACAAAGACCTGTGGGAGATTATCCGCCAGGATCAAGTTCATGTCAGTGTCCAAGAAGGAGAAGGGTCGTCTTGTTAGATTAATCTTTGTTTCGCCATTTCCCTGCTTTCCCTAAAAAAGGATTGATATCCTGCTTGTTGCATTTAAATTTCATTGTAAGAAGAGTCTTGCTTTTTAGTGAAGGCCACTCTACTGTAATAGATTTCCGGTTATCAAATGAAAAACGCTTTTTAAGCATGTCGTTACGTGTTGGTCTAACTTTTTGTTTGTAAACGAAAACTTTGAGTTTCCTTGAATGGTTTATGCATCCGCATTTGCATATCATTCTACATCAATCCTGCATTTGGGGTTCCGCAGCTCATCTTTTGTTCTTGTCCAGAAAGAGGAGATAAAGTGTCACGCTGAGTACCCACAGATACAACACACGGTCCCAAGCTAAAAATAAGATGGCAGATAACGACCAAAGGTTCGATCGAATGGATAATGACATTGAAGGGATCAAAGGGAACGTCAACCAGATCTTGGAAGCCCTCAACGTGATCAAAGCGAAAATGGATACACAACCTACAGTGATCTCCGAAGTTGCCACAGCAGCAGCCAATGTCACAATGGCTCCTGTTACTTCAGCGGAGTTTCCCTATGGCATGTCCCGAGATTTTGTGCCCCCTTTCAACAACATGCAGTCTTCAGGTCTCAATCCGTTGTTCGACTCAACAATCAGAAACCCCATTTTTACTCCAGCAGGTGGACCCACCACAGTACGTCCAGTCTTCGCCAATCAACAGCCAATCTTTGATATACCCGATGGATCTGAAGCTGAGGACGAAAAACACGAAAAGTTAAGGGTAGAGATGGACATCATGGCCAAAAGGATGAGGGCCATTGAAGGAAATCATGTCTTTGGATCTGATGCCAAGGATCTATGTTTGGTATCTGGATTAGTGTTCCCTCAGAAATTTAAAACGCCAATCTTCGACAAATATGAAGGGACTGCTTGTCCTAAAGAGCACTTAATCATGTATTGTAGGCGGATGGCTCCGCATATTGAAAATGATAAACTGTTAGTACACCGTTTCCAAGATAGTCTAAAAGGGGCTTCGGCCAAGTGGTATCTCGGTTTAGATCAAGCTAAGATTCACAGTTTCCAAGACCTCTCAGATGCTTTTATTCAACAGTACAAGTACAACATGGACCTAGCTCCCGACCGCTGTCAGCTTCTCAATATGACGCAGAAAAATATCGAAACCTTCAAAGAGTATGCGCAAAGATGGCGCGGAACTGCAGCACAAGTAGAGCCTCCTCTTACTGAGAAGGAGCTGGCAGATTGGTTTGTGGATACAGTTCGACCCGAATTCTACGAACGTTTGATCAGCAGCGTCACAACAAATTTCTCTGATATTGTGGCGGTAGGGGTCAAGGTGGAAGAAGGTTTAAAGAGTGGAAAAGTGACTACTCCAAATGTTACCTCAAGCGCCAGCGCGGCAAAGAAGCCAATCAGCATGTTCCACAAAAAGAAAGA
Organism: Lathyrus sativus; assembly: GCA_963859935.3. Lineage (NCBI taxonomy): Eukaryota > Viridiplantae > Streptophyta > Magnoliopsida > Fabales > Fabaceae > Lathyrus > Lathyrus sativus. The sequence goes on along the minus strand of OZ012741.1, from coordinate 476,100,597 downwards.
AGGAGAGGTGAGTGCAATCACATATGGAAAGAAAGTACAAAGCTCTCGAAGCCTCCACCAACAGTACCAACCATCATATATAGCGGCAGTGACCCCGGTTTTTCAACCTTCTTCACAACATGGCCCCCAACCCGGGGCATTCAACAATCAACGCCAGTATCAGCCTAGCAGTCAGCAACAGTATCGCACCAATAATCAACAGCAATACCAGCAGCCGCAGGGTCAACAACCTCAGAACAGGGCCCCTAAGGCAAGTTATCAAGCAAATAGGCCAAAGATACAGCCTATTCCAATGAGTTACACCGACCTATTTCCCATGTTAATAGAAAGAGGATTGGTTAAAACAAGAAAATTAGGTGCTCCACCTAATCCACTTCCGTTCTATTATGATGCAAATGCTCGCTGCCTATTTCATGAGAATGCTCCAGGCCACAATCTCGATGGTTGCTTCGCCCTTCAGCACCTAGTTCGTGAACTTGTTGAAAAAGGAATTCTGTCCTTCGAAGACAATCCGCCCAATGTTAAGAGCAACCCTCTTCTCAATCATGGTGGAGTCAATGCCATTACTGAAGAAGGGGAGGGGTCATAAGACAAGAAAGTTACTACTGTTGGTGAGATCAAAGTGCCATTAGCAGACCTGCACAAACGCCTCGCTCAAGCGTGGTCACTCAAGTCATCTCACGAGGATTGCAAAGAATGTATGCTGAATCCTGAGGGTTGTGACGCTATGAAAAAGGATATTCAAGCTATGATTGAACAGGGAATGATAGAAATTGCCCACCGGAAAAAGGAAGAAGATGTGGCAGTCATCGAGCCTGTGTTTAACATACCAGGAGAATCCAACAAAGGAGCCGTGTTCAGAGATGATAATAGTAACAAAAACTACAAGAATATTCGGCCAGTATTTCGTGATGACGCACCCCCAAAATTCGGGAGAGGACAGACTAGGTTTGAGCCAAGGGGAGGATTCCAGCCTCGCCCAAGAGCCGTGACACCAAAACAAGACTATTCATGGTGTGAAGGGATTTTCAAATAAAAGAAACCGGTAAGTGTGGCCAACATTGCCGGTGGAAGCAAAATGACCTGGAGTGGTCGTATCTATCAAACTCGAACATATAATGAGGCTCCTCCACCAGCGGTTTCTGTTCAAAAGACGCCTGTTCCTCAAAAGCCTGTTCCAGAGACAACCACCGCCAAAGAACCTTTAGTTAAAGGAAAAGAAAGTCTCAAGAACGATGAAGAAGAATTCTTGAGAATCATTCGACGAAGCGATTATAGGGTGGTAGACCAATTGAATCAAACACCCTCCAAGATCTCGGTCATGGCTTTGCTCTTAAGTTCTCCAGCACACCGCCAGGCATTGCTCAAAATCCTGACACAGGCCCACGTCACTAAAGATATTACAGTGGGGCAGTTTGACTCCGTTGTAGCAAATATCACTGCCTGTAACACTTTGAGCTTTGACGATAATGACCTGACGGCTGAGAAGCGTAAGCACAATCGTGCCTTGCATGTATCAGTCAAGTGTGAAGAGGGTACAATGTCCCGAGTTCTTGTTGATACTGGGTCAGCACTCAATGTAATGCCTAAAAGGACTTTGGCCAAGCTGGCATATCAAGGCGCTACCATGAGACCAACCTCTCTTATAGTCAAGGCATTCGACGGATCCAGGAGAACCGTGATAGGAGAAGTTGATCTTCCTATTCTAATTGGGCCACAAATCTTTGAAGTCACCTTCCAATTGATGGACATAAATCCGGTTTACAGCTGCTTATTGGGAAGACCCTGGATTCATACAGCTGGCGCTGTCACTTCCACGCTCCACCAAAAAATGAAGTTTGTTGTAAATGACTAGCTAGTCATTGTCCATGGAGAAGAGGACTTGATGGTAAGCAACTTGTCATCTTTCCGGTATATTGAGGCTGATGAAGACTCTCTCGAGACAGCCTTCCAAGCACTAGAAATAGCTCACGCTGTTCTAGTAGATGAGTCAGACATAACCCAAAGGCCATTATTTACCTCTGCCCAAAGTATTAAGGCAGCACTGAAAGCTGGAGTCCCACTGGGATGGGGAGAGGTCATCGAAGTCAATGCTCGGGCCAAGAATGATCAACAAGGGTTGGGTTACAAACCAACTCCGGGAGGCGAGCCAGAAGAAAGCACCATGAGGAAGAAGTCCTTAAAAGAGATATTCACCAGCGGCGGTGTGCAAGTCAATGCCATTATTGCTGAAGATGAGGACGATAATCTGGACCATCTAATAACTAGAGGAGGAGGAGCATTGCGCAATTGGGAAGCTGTGGAAGTTCCCATCTGTTTACCTTTAGAGTAATTCATTCTGCCTGTTAGCTTTGTGTTTTTCTTTAAAAATTTCCTGGTCTTGCCCAAGACCTGCGAATTATTTTGTATTGGGCCACTTTGCGAAAATTGAAAATCATTAATGAAAAGTGTTTTTGTTAAAACTCTTGTTATTTGTCTGCGCATCACTTTCACTCTTTTTTGGAAAAAATGGCAATCTCTTTTGAAAAAAAATAAATAATAAAAACCACCCTTCATCTGCATGTCTGTGTGTGAGTGCCTGATTGTTCCTAAATAAAACATGCAGAATACCCCCATCAACCACAGAATCCCATGATCATTCGGTTCCTTCTACTAGCGGTTCATTTGTCTTTCAAGCTGTAGAAGAGAACGAAGAAGAGTTAGAAGTCCCAGAAGAGTTAAAGAGAATGGCTGTGTACGAAGATGATTATATCCAGCCCCATAAAGAGCAGACGGAAGTCATCAACTTGGGGTCAGAGGAGGACAAAAGAGAAGTCAAGATTGGGGCATCATTAAGGACAGAAATCAAAGACAAGTTGATAAGAATCCTCAGAGATTTTGTTGACATATTTGCTTGGTCCTACCAAGATATGCCAGGGTTGGATACTGACATTGTCATGCACAAGCTCCCCCTGAAACCAGAATGTCCTCCGATCAAACAAAAGCTTCGCAGGTCGAGACCAGACATGGCACTTAAAATCCGAGATGAGGTCAAAAAGAAAATAGATGCTGGCTTTCTAGCAGTATCCAAGTATCCAGAATGGGTGGCCAACATTGTACCAGTCCCGAAGAAGGATGGCAAGGTCAGGATGTGCATCGACTATAGGGATCTAAATAAAGCAAGTCCGAAGGATGATTTTCCGTTACCACATATTGACACTTTGGTGGATAACACGGCAAGCTTTGCAGTGTTCTCATTCATGGATGGATTTTCGGGTTATAACCAGATAAAAATGGATCCGAAGGACATGGAGAAAACAACTTTCATCACACCATGGGGCACCTATTGTTATAAGGTAATGCCTTTTGGTTTGAAGAACGCAGGGGCAACGTATCAGAGAGCTATGGTCACACTCTTTCATGATATGATGCACAAAGAAATCGAGGTATACGTGGATGATATGATTGCAAAATCCCAAAGTGAAGAAGACCACTTGGATCATTTACTGAAGCTATTTGAAAGACTCCGAAAGTATCAATTAAGACTAAATCCAGCCAAATGCACCTTCGGAGTTCGCTCAGGCAAGTTACTTGGTTTCATCGTTAGTCAGCGAGGAATTGAGGTAGACCCTGACAAGGTTAAAGCAATCCAGGAGATGCCTGCTCCCAAAACTGAGAAACAAGTTAGAGGCTTCCTTGGACGTTTGAATTACATCTCCAGGTTCATCTCCAATCTGACTCCTACCTGCACACCGATCTTCAAGTTGTTACGAAAGGATCAAACGGTGGTATGGAATGAAAACTGCCAGGCGGTGTTCGATAAAATCAAGCAGTATTTGCAAGAACCTCCAGTGCTGATTCCTCTAGTACCTGGAAGGCCTTTGTTCATGTATATGACCGTGTTAGAAAGTTCGATGGGCTGTGTCTTGGGCCAGACTGATGAGTCAGGGAAGAAAGAACATGCAATCTATTATCTAAGCAAGAAGTTCACTGATTGCGAGAGTCGTTACTCTCCCCTGGAAAAAGCTTGTTGTGCGTTGGCATGGGCTGCTAAACGTCTGAGGCAGTACATGATTTGCCACACTATGATGCTGATTTCTAAGATGGACCCCATCAAATACATCTTTGAGAAGCCAGCTCAGACAGGAAGATTAGCCCGATGGCATATGCTCCTATCGGAGTATTATGTCCAGTATGTTGCTCAGAAATCCATCAAAGGGAGCATCTTGTCAGAACACCTTGCAGAGCATCCTATGGAGGATTATCAACCGCTCAAGTTCGATTTTCCTGATGAAGATGTGATGTATATTCAGCGCACGAAACCAGAGCCTGGTCCAGAGGAAGGTCCCGAGCCGGGATCTCGTTGGGAGATGATGTTCGACGGAGCGTCAAACAAAAATGGACATGGCATCGGAGCTGTCCTGAAAAATCCAACTGGAGGGTACACTGCGGTCACAGCCCGACTTTGTTTCTCTTGTACAAACAACATAGCGGAGTATGAAGCCTGCATCCTAGGGTTGGAGGCTGCCATTGACCTCCGTATCAAAATCTTGGAAGTAATTGGTGATTCTGCTTTGGTGATATACCAACTCAAAGAAGAATGGGAAACCAAGGATGAAAAATTGATTCCTTATAAGACCCACATCCTAGAGATGGCTGAGTATTTTGATGAAATTACCTTCAAGCACGTACCAAGGGCAGAAAATCACATTGCCGATGCGCTGGCCATGATGGCATCCATGTGGAAAGTCCAGTTTGTCAACGAGGCACCTCTGATCCGTATCGAAAGAAGGACAGTACCCGCATACGTCATGACAATAGACGAAGAATTTGGGGGGAAGCCATGGTTTCATGATATCAAGAATTTCCTTCAAAACCAAGTGTATCCCGCTAACGCGTCCACAATTGACAGAAGAGCGATACGGAGGTTGTCATCTAAATTCTTCATCAGCAATGGCATCTTGTACAAAAGAAACCATGATATGGTCTTACTCCGATGCGTCGATGAAAATGAGGCGAATCTCATAATGACCGAAGTACACGAAGGTACCTTCGGCACCCATGCAAATGGCCACACCATGGCTAAGAAAATCTTAAGAGCGGGTTACTTCTGGTTAACTTTGGAGACGAATTGCATACTCTTCGCTCGAAAGTGTCATAAATGTCAAGTTTATGCTGATAAAGTGCATGTCCCTCCACATCCTCTCAATGTGATGACGTCACCTTGGCCTTTTGCAATGTGGGGCATAGATATGATCGGGGCAATAGAACCAAAAGCTTCTAACGGCCATCGCTTCATCCTTGTCGCAATCGATTATTTCACCAAATGGGTGGAAGCAGCGTCATATGCAAATGTGACGAAACAAGTGGTCGCACGCTTCATTAAAAAGGAGATTGTCTGCCGATATGGTATCCCTAGCCAGATCATCAGTGACAACGGGTCGAATCTGAACAACAAAACGATGAAGGAACTTTGTGACAATTTTAAGATCAAACATCACAACTCGTCCCCTTACAGACCTAAGATGAATGGCGCAGTTGAAGCTGCAAACAAAAACATCAAAAAGATAATACAAAAAATGGTCGTAACTTACAAAGATTGGCATGAGATGTTACCATTTGCTTTGCACGGCTACCGAACATCAGTACACACTTCGACAGGGGCAACTCCCTTTTCCTTAGTGTACGGGATGGACGCGGTGCTACCCATTGAAGTCAAAATACCTTCCTTGAAGATCTTGACGGAAGCAGAGTTGGATGAAGCCGAGTGGATAATAGAAAGAGTCGATTCGTTAAATCTTATCGATGAGAAAAGAATGACGGCCATGTGTCACAGTCAAATCTATCAACAAAGGATGGCCCGGGCATTCAATAAGAAGGTTCGTCCCAAAGAGTATAGGGAAGGAGAGCTTGTGCTTAGAAAAATCCTACCTACCCAGAAAGACATGCGTGGCAAGTGGATGCCCAACTATGACGGTCCTTTTGTTGTGAAGACTGTTTTCTCCGGAGGATCTCTAATTCTCGAAACCATGGATGGCGAACCACTCAAATATCCCATCAATTCAGACGCAGTAAGGAAATACTACGCCTGAAAATGAAATACATAGAAAGAGGATTTCATTGCCTCGAAAAGAAAAACCCAATGTTTGAAAGATGACGGACGCTGGGGCAGACTCCTGTGCAGAGTATTAGAAGAAAGGTCAAAGCTTGTTGTTCTCGTCAGAAGCAGCAAAACAAGTGAACTGGCAGTCGGAAGGACCAAATTATTATGGGATTCTGTAATCTTTTCTGTTGCCATCTTTCAAAACTTTTAAAATCCCCAAGGCTTTGCCTTTTGTAAAGTTCTTGTCTGTCAATAAAATCAGTTCTTTTTTGGCCAAATCATTGTTATGATCTGCTATTTTTGTTATGCAATTTCACTTATTTGTTAATAAGAATTTTCATGAAAGCAAAGTGTTTTGAAAAACCTAAGTCTTGTTTTAAAAAGAAAAAAGGAGAAAGCACAATTTGACAAAATGATTGAAAAGTTCTAAAGGTAATATGATGATATTACACAGTTCTTGAAGTTGGGGAAATCGCTGTTACCTTTGACCAAGATAGATGCGTCCGATAGCAGTTCTAGCTATTAAGCTAAGACTTCTTCCTTGCAAGATTACGGGGATATTACTGAGAAAAGATCGTTATCTGCACCAAAGAAGGAAGTGTCGTCTGACTTGAGGCATTTTGAGGCTCAGCGTGACGAGTTCCCTCTTTATTTGGTTTTCCTCTGTCCCTACGGGTCGTTCTGTGTCTTGCATACAGCATCATGCCAGCATACGCATTTGTTTGCATTCCCACCGTCGAGATCCTTTGGTCGTTACCTTTATCTTTGTTTTGTTGTTACAAGTTCGTTTTAGAGTCGACATCCTGGGGTTTCCTTATTTTGCTCTGGGAAGTTAGTGGTGACTAGCAATGTTTAATTTATACAAACAGGGGGTTATTACCAACTTTCACCTTCGATTTGGTTATCACTAACAAACTTTGAAAGACTAGTGGTCACTAGCACGTATTCAGAACTAACTACGTTTGGTACAGTAGTTTGGTCGTCACCAACAATTTCCCAAACCCAGTCGTCACTGATTCTGTTATAAAGCCAACCAATTGTCATTTGATTCCTTTTGATTCGGTTTTCACCAATCTTTGCTAAAAAATCTAGTGGTTACTAGTATTGCCTTCTAAAACCAATGGTCATTGGTACTTAAATTGGTCGTCACCAAAATTCCCTAAAAAGTCCAATAATTATTGGCATCGCCTGGAATCCAATATTTATTGGTACCTGTTTGATTTGGTTATTACCAGTCTTTTTGAATCTAGTAGTTACTAGTATCACCTTCAGACCCAATTGTTATTGGTGGCTTTTGATTTGGTTATTACCAATCTTTCTAAGTCTAGTGGTCACTAGCATTGCTTGGAAAATCTAGTTTTCACTAGCAGTATCCAGTACCAGTTGTTATTGGTATACCCATGGATTTGGTCGTCACCAGTTACCATAAGTCCAATGATTATTAGCATCGCTTAAATCAGATTGTTATCACCACTTTGGTCTGGTCGTTACCAAACTCTGTGAAAATCCAATGGTCATTGGTCTCCTGGGACTCAGTCGTTACCAATTTCTCTAGTTAAGTCTAGTGGTTACTAGCATTATCCAGAATTAGTTGTTATTGGTATATCCTGATTCGGCCGTCGCCAAACTCTTTCAAAGTCCAGTGGTTACTGGCATTGCGTGAAAACTAATCGTTATTAGTTGGTTGTTACCAATTTCCCCAGCAGAAGTCTTGTTGTTTTAACAATTTTGTTTGGAATTCCCAATTGTAATTGGAACTTTGATTTGGTCGTCACCATCATCCCCAGTAAGTCTAGTGGAAACTAGCACTGTTTGAAACTTTTTGTTGTTCTAGTCGTCACCAGTCTCCCCAGTTAAAACTTTTGATTCTCCAGTCGTGTCTCGGAGAATTAGTGGATACTAACCTCCCCGGCACGCCCAGTCTTGTTTCTAACCTTTTCCTGAAGATCCCGTTTGAACTCTTCGTTATAGGAAATTTTCTCATCTGGTTATCCCCAGTGAGGTTCGTGTCTTCGTTCCGTCTTTTCCCCGGTGAGGTTGTGCTTCTCCAGTGGATTTGTTCCCCAACAAGTTTTCCCCCAATGGGTTTCCTCCCCAGTGTGGTTTGCTTTTCTCTTCTTTCATTTCCCCAGGGGAGATTTGTTATCTTCCCCGGTGGGCTTCCTCATCTGGTTATTCCCAGTGAGGTCCGTATCTCCTCTCCCCAATGAAGGTGTGTCTTCCCGGGTGAAATTTGTGTCCCATGCGTGAAAGATTTCCTTGAACAAGCATCCTCAGTCATGTTTGAACTACCTTGCTTACTTGGTCTTGAATCTTTCCTCGGTGTGTTGGGTTCCCGTGAGTGGTTACTCGTTGTTTTGCTGTTCTTTCATATTTGTTCGTGTGTTTGCATCTGCCTTGCATTCAAGCTTCATATGACATCATTTAAATTCATGGCATATTCGCATTTGTCCTTTTGTATACCATCGGATCTAAGGGACAAAATTTCTGGTTTGCTATATTTAAATACCTTTCACCACGATTTCATGAGGATTGTCATCTCTCATTACCATCTAGTGAAGATATTTAAATAGGGGCATCTGTTGCACCCCAAATTTTGACCCCTTATATCCTCTTCATATCATATGCATTTATTTATCTAACCTTAACAAGTTTCGAAGTGTGTTTTGTCAAGACACAGATGAAACGGGGCTCCGCACTGATAAGATCGAAGGTTCGAGGATTGGACAACCAATGTTTTGGGTTGAATAATTTATGAAATAATATCAAGAGTGCCATATTGTGCCATATGTGAGTTCAATTTGAAGTAATCACCCACAGATGGGGTGCAGTGCAGTTCAAGGCACCCAATTAGGGTTTTTCGGGTTAAAAAAGTCAACTGTAGTTTGACTTTAGATTCGGGAAATAATTCAAGGATAAAAGTATGGTTTAAAAAGCTCATATGGCTTAGTGAAGTCTCCTCAAAGAGTTTCAAAGTCTTGGAAGCTCCGAAACATGAACAGACAGTTCGGTAATCGCCGATCGATCGTACGGTTGACTGAAAAGTCAACCCCCTCAAGTTTTAGGAATTGGACTTCAAGTGGTGAAGAAAAGTTATTCCTTATGTCATGAGGGACCTACATATCAATTTTCATGATCATCGGATCAAAGACGTGAGAGTAATCGAAAAATCGGGAAATTAGGGTTTCGAAAGGGGCTAAACCCTAACTCCCTAACCACACACCCGAACGAGGTGGTTCGAGGCTCGTCGGAAAGATTTTAACAAGTCCTACAAAAGTCCTATACTAGTCTACTCTCAGAAAATGCATGGAATTGGAGTTATCATCAAAGTCATTTTTTAGTACAAAACACTAAGTGAATTTTTCAAAATCTGGCTGCATCAAAACTTGTTTTTTGCTAACTTTAAGGGGTTTTTCAACCTAGTTCCATCAAGAATTTGGAAATTCCTAAAACATGAAAGCTGTAGATCTACACAAGGGCTTTCTAAAAAGTGCAAGAACTCCTCAAAAGGATTTGTGAGCAGAAAGTTATGATGCATTGAAGTTGGGCCTGTCACACTTGAAATCCACTTGATCCAACTTCTCAAAATCAGAATTTTTCATCTCTAACCACTCTCCACCCTTGGATCATGATACATTATGATATTCAGATGTGTAGAGGAAGGAAATGACAGAAAAAGAGAGGTTGGAGAGAGAGAGGTGCAAGTTGTGATTTATGGATTAAAATATTGAGATGTGTAAGAATGAGAGAGAAACTTTTCATCTCCAACTGCTGCAGCTGTACCATCCTACCCTCTAAGCTCACCTCAGTCATTTCATGGACATATCCACTTGATGTTTCTGATCTTTCTTGAGCCATGGAGCTGATGGAAGAAGATCTTGGCAAGATTTGGAAGAAACTTCATGAATTTCCCTCCAAAAATGAAAGTTACCAAGCTGCCCTCACCCTCATCTCTACTATAAGTAGAGGCCTCACCCTCACTTGTTTTTCACACCAGAGTTGCTCATAACATCAAAGCATCACAGCTCTCCTTCTCATCCTCTCTTTACTTGTAAGTGAAGAAAAGCTTAAAAACACCAAAAATGGGCATTTTACAACTTTCATGCCATTTTCTTTTCTAGCATTACCAACACTCTCACAACCATCCACACATCTTCTAAATCACATATAGAAGGTGTATGACCCATTAAAACATCAATAACTTTAAAAAACCAAAAAGTCAACTCTCATTCCACCATACTTTGACCAAAGCTACAAAATCACCAAGTCTTGTTCCAAGCATTTTCTTGAGGTTTCGATCACTCATACACCTCAACATTATCATACCTCAACTGTCTAAACACTCACAAATCATTAGCATCACGAGTGTATTCTTACTTAAAGTTGAAGAAAACTCAAGACAAGAGGTGAAGTGTGAGTCTCTGGTTTTCTCAATTGCTCCAGCTTGTTTCAAAGAGGTCTACAAGAGGTTGGTGCTTATAAAACTCCCTCATATATATGCATAAATGTCATCAATGCATGCTTGAGTTTTGAATTTGAAAGTTTGGTTTATCATGTCATGTTGGCTGCCCTTGAGCTACAATCATATGAAAAGCATACTGTGAATGTGCTAATGTTGACTTTGGCAATGTTATGTATATAGTAGGACAGTTGGCATTAAACTTTTTCTTTGGTAATAAATTGTGCTTAGATTGTTGAATTTATGTTGAATTCATTATTGTATTAATGTTGTACTGCAGAATTTGTTAACTTCCAATTATCATGATGAGATCAGTTTTTTATTGCATTGTGTGTGTTTAAGCATCATTGATGTTTTTGGTTACTTTGTTGGTGTTACTTTAAGTTGAGAAAGAAAGGGGATAACATTTTTCTAGTTCAGTTTTTTTACATCAATCACTACTGGAATTTATCAATTCACTTTGACTGCCATAAGGGAAAAGGCCTTAGGCTGTGGTGTTGGTTATATATTGTAGCATCAGGTTTTGGTTTATGTTTTGAGCAAAATGCATTTGTTTTGTGTCATGGTCTTCATGTTTTTTTTTTTGTTTTTCAAAGTTGCTATTAGAACCATGTCTTTGAAAAGACATGTTGGCTGTAAATCATTAATGAGTATTGATAAAGCACCACAGAAATGCCTGCTGCCTAGATCAGTGGAAATTTGAATGAGCATGTCTTGTTATCCTAGAAAACCAATACATGACCTACCACTCACTGCCTATTTTGAAATGTGTTAAACTCTGATATTTTTGAATTTCAAACACTGCAGTCTTGTGTTCATGACCTACTGCATAATTATGTGCATTGTGATACCATTTCTTTTCTTTGTTCAAAAACTGTCTTGGATTTCTTTGAACTAATCATCTTCTGTCCAGCTCATGCTAATTTACCACATATTGCTTGCATTACAAACTGCTAGGGCATTTTTAGACATACAATAGACTGTGTAGTTTCTATTCAGTCCAAGATTGGGTGTGGCTTGGAAATACTACTGTGTAAGTGTTTGCCTTTATGAGAGCATTATCCATTATGCTGTTGAAATATGATTTGTTTTTTTCTGGCCATGACTGTTGTGGATACATCAACCTATTGTATGTTGAGATTTCAGTTGAGGATTTGCAATATTGCTTGTTTCAATTCATACTTTGAACTAGCAACCACTTGGAGAAGTCATATATATCATGTTGCACTTTGAAACTTGTTCTTCATTCCAATAGCCTTTCATTTTCAAAATATGTTTGCAGCAGTACAACAATTCATGTTTCAAGTCATTCTTAATTGATCTTTGAGTCTGGTATCAATAGATTGATATAACTTGTACTGTCCTAAGCATTAGAACTGGGAACTGTTACTATCTTTTTTTTCATCCTGCTGACCATTGTATTAATTCACAATCAGTTGGTGAACATTACTCAATGTTCGCCATGATGTATGTGTGTGACCACTACCTTTAGATTGACCAAACATGACAGACTGTTGGAATTGATTTGTCAAAACACTAGCTTGCTTGACAAAGTTTCCTCTGGTGTTAGAATTACATGCAATCCCTATGTGTATGTTTTGGAATTTGTAAAGGCCCATCTGTTAGAATTCATCCTTGGCTGAGATTTTAGAATTTATGCATGTAGGCTTCTGTTTAGGGTGATTGATGTTCCAGGAATGTTGCATTATGCCCTAAACAAGATACTGTCATAGAAACATCATCATGTAAAATCTGAGCATTTGGGTTGATTTGAACTTGGTATTGTAAATAGCAATTTCATAATGCTGTTAAGGACTTGATTCATTTGGTACATTTTTTAGCTTGGTCATATGTTTTGTTCATGAGTATTGGCTGTTAAGTTTAGCTCTCATACTTCATCTTGGTTTGGGTTGGTTAGTGGTAGTTCAATGATAACAAGTGGCTATCATTGACCTTTGATGTTGGAATATTGGTAAGACTGTCCAGTTTTTTTTGTGTGAGTGCTGGTACTGAGTGTTTGTTCTGCAAGGGGTGTGCATACATTACAATATCAATATGTTGCTACTTCTGTTTAGTATGATTTGCCTTAACTGGCTGCTATGGTTATTTGGCTGGAACTCATCAATAAGTAGGTTTGAATACCAGGACAGGGTGGTTGACAATTGCCACTTTAAGGTTTGTTAACTCTTGGCATCAACAGGTTTGCTGTAACTATTTTCATGGGGCGAATTAATGTTTACTTTGGGTTTTGCTAAGGACTAGGGACATCTGTTTGAATCTAATCCATGAGCAGCTTACTTCAAACTTAAACAACTTTGTTTTTTTGTTAAATACATCAAGTTATAACTTTAAGTTCAAATTGCTTTTTCAAAAAAAACTCACACTTGCATGTTCACTCCGATATGTGATACGGGTATTATTTTGGAACATGATTATTACCACCTTTTTTCACATTGAATTGCAAGCAGGATAGAAGCAGAGTTTGTAATTTTGGTTGGTTTTGGTGTAGTTTGAATCCAATCCGCATTTGGCCTTGCTTTGTTTGATGTTTGTTTTGCCCAGAAAGTTCATAAAACATGCCCTATATGTTTATTGGGGTGGCTAAATACACGGATGTATAGCCACCCCAGTGGTAGAAGCATGCGCCTTAAGTCACTAGTCTAACCCATAGTCCTTGGTTCGATCCCTGAGTGGGACACTTTTGGTTATTTTTCAATGTTTGCCATGTTTTCATATTTTGATTCTCTTTTTTCCTCCAATAACACACGCGCGTGTTGTGGCCTGGTGGTTAGTTATGTTTGCTTGTGAGCACAAGGGCATGGGTTCAATCCCCACCCATGCCCCTTCTTTCACTTTTGTTTGTTTATTTATTCTATTATCATGAAATGAAAAGAAAACTTCCAAATTCCATAACTTGACCACCGTGCATTATTTTTAACTCGTTCTTTTTGCAAACTCTTCGTTAAGATGTCTAGTTTTATTTAATGGATTTTATTTTTCATGATTGTTTGTTTTTACAATGCTTTGATCTTGCTTGTTAGTAGATCCGTTCTTAGGTTATTACCATGCGTTTCAATTTGAAGTTTCTTCATACCATGGTCACTTTTATTAAGATTTATTTTCCTTTATGTTTGTTAGCATATTAGGATGTCACTCTTTCATTGGTTGTTACCATGTGTTTTCCCTCAGCTTCGCTTTGTTAAGTTTATCTCACTCCTCCTAAATTATGAGGCTAAACTAATTTGTTTATTCGTGTGTGATTGTTATCTATACACTTTGTTGTCACACTTGTTCCACTTTGAATTAATAGCTTGATTTGTTTTCAAATTGTTATTTGTTTATATGGTTCACCTTTGTCATGTTCTCAATCTTTGTTAAGATCGTACTTTCAATCTTTGCTAAAATATGCCTTCATCTTTGTTAAGATATGCCATTTGTAGTACTGCTTGTATTTCTTGGTTGAAACCATTCATCTCACTTAAATTACTTGCTCATTATAATGTGCTTGCCCATCTTTGATTGTAATCATGTCTCCTATATTCATCATGTTTATGCTTTGTTAAGTATTTATCCCCCAAGTGATGGAACTCTCTAGTTCTCGCCCAGGTCGCCTCCCCTCTTTCCTTCCAAAGGAAAAGTCTCTCCATTGACCCTTGTGTCATGGATAGCTCATTACCCCTCCCTTGACTTTGTAAAGTCATCTTGAACCCTAGCTTAGTTAAGTTAGAACACATAAGCCATTTGACTTTGCTGCAAGTCTAAAAGACCCACATTTACTAGGATTACTCTTCAATTAGAACCCTAGGATAGAGTTTGTTAACTCTATATAAGAATCATAGTAATGATTACTTATTTCCCCTTTGAATGTTACAACATAGATCTAGAGAGTTTTGTGAAACTCTACACAAGTATTGTTATACTTGTTCCCCCCCCCCCCCCCCCCCCCCCCTGAACCTTGGTCATAACCAAGTGTTCTTTAACCATGGTCACTTTTATCTTGTAAGATTTATTTTCCTTTATGTTTGTTAGCATATTAGGATGTCACTCTTTCATTGGTTGTTACCATGTGTTTTCCCTCAGCTTCGCTTTGTTAAGTTTATCTCACTCCTCCTAAATTATGAGGCTAAACTAATTTGTTTATTCGTGTGTGATTGTTATCTATACACTTTGTTGTCACACTTGTTCCACTTTGAATTAATAGCTTGATTTGTTTTCAAATTGTTATTTGTTTATATGGTTCACCTTTGTCATGTTCTCAATCTTTGTTAAGATCGTACTTTCAATCTTTGCTAAAATATGCCTTCATCTTTGTTAAGATATGCCATTTGTAGTACTGCTTGTATTTCTTGGTTGAAACCATTCATCTCACTTAAATTACTTGCTCATTATAATGTGCTTGCCCATCTTTGATTGTAATCATGTCTCCTATATTCATCATGTTTATGCTTTGTTAAGTATTTATCCCCCAAGTGATGGAACTCTCTAGTTCTCGCCCAGGTCGCCTCCCCTCTTTCCTTCCAAAGGAAAAGTCTCTCCATTGACCCTTGTGTCATGGATAGCTCATTACCCCTCCCTTGACTTTGTAAAGTCATCTTGAACCCTAGCTTAGTTAAGTTAGAACACATAAGCCATTTGACTTTGCTGCAAGTCTAAAAGACCCACCTTTACTAGGATTACTCTTCAATTAGAACCCTAGGATAGAGTTTGTTAACTCTATATAAGAATCATAGTAATGATTACTTATTTCCCCTTTGAATGTTACAACATAGATCTAGAGAGTTTTGTGAAACTCTACACAAGTATTGTTATACTTGTTCCCCCCCTGAACCTTGGTCATAACCAAGTGTTCTTTAACCCTTATGAGGTGAACTACGATCGCTCTGATTCTATCCTAGTTAGGATACGTAGGCAGAGGACGCGATGTCTTTGCGAGCAAACTTAGAAACAATCTTAGGTCTTCATCTATCATAACCTTCACCTTTTTACCCAATACTCAAACCTTAGCAAATATTTAACAAACTTAGCATACAAATAAACAAAAGGTTCCTGTAGAGTACTACAGATGTTTAGGATGTGAAATACCTACCCTATGCATAACCAACCCCGATCCCCGAATCTCTTAGTGTTGTTGTAACATCGCGCAAAAGGGTTTTTCTTTCTTTAGACCTTTCCTTTGGATAAATTAAAGTCCGGTTGTAATTTAAGAATTAAAGATTCAAGTTAATCAATAGCTTGGTATCACGATTCTCACCGCAACACAAGGCATTGGATTGGATCTTATTTGGAGGCTTCAAGGTTTTCCATACTGCACAAACTTGCTTGGAGGTCTACAAGAGGTTGGTAGTCAATATCCTCCTTTAAATAGTCATGAATGTGTTTGATGTGCATTAGTGGTTACAATGTGTTTTGAATACAATGTGCTTTATGTATGAATCTGTCCCATTTTGTTTGTTTGCTCATTAATGGATGTTGCTCTTATTATCATCATCAATATGTTGTGTTGCTATGTTTTGAACTTTGAGACTCTCTTGAGTGCCATTTTCATGTCATGCTTGAACATATAAGGGTGTTGGCAACTGTTATGAGGGTTTGGGACTGTTTTGATCCTGTTTCTGTTTGTGAAAAAGGATGATTTGCTTATGCAACAACAACTTTCCTAGGTTTTGGTCTATTTGATGGAATGTTGATTAGAAACCCTCATATATGTGTTTACATGATGTTTTCTTGTTGAAAACTAGTTTGGTTTTGGTTCTGCAGCAATTATGTTCTTGCATTTTTCAATCATGTGCATTTTGCAACTCATAAGTCATTTTCCGTTCTAGCTTATTTCTGGTTTCTTCTTGTGTTCAAGCTTGATCTATAGCATGTTTTGAGTATGCTTGTGAGCTGTATAGGCTTTTTTTTGGATTTGTCAAGGATCATTGGGATGAGTCATGTAAGTGTGAGGCCTGTTTTTAATTCATGAGGACCAATGGCTTATGTTTGCTAACATGAAAGTGTGAAATTCTTTGAACCTAAATGTTTTCAACTTGAAATTATAGTAGGGTTGTATGGAAATCATGATTTGTCCATGTCTTTCTTACATTTGCTAACTGAGCCTGAACCTATGTGCATTGTCTTATTGTTTTGGGAGCATTATATGCATTCTGTCCTGAAAGTGCTTGTAAGCATCCTTTGATCATTGTTGTGATGGTTTGTATCAAGATACCATGTTTTCTGTTGTGATTCCAAACTGCTTTAGCTCTAAGTGATTTGAATTGCTAATTGTCATGTGCATATAGCATTAGGATTATCTGTTAACTATGCTAGCATTGCCTCACCTGTTGCTGTCATGACTGTCCTATTTGAACCACATACCATGCTGCCATGCTTTGTTTTCAACCTTTGCCAATCTTGTTTGTCTTGATCTGTTGAGAATCAGAACATGTTGTTTAGCATACTAGAAATAAGTTTTTTTTTGTTGGAACTGGTTTGTATTCATTACTATAGTGTGGTAGCTTCCATTGCAAGGCATGATTTAATTGAGAAGTTTGATGCTGCTCCTGTTGTCATGTTTGTTGTACCAAAACCAATCAACATGTTTAGTTTGATAAACTGTTTTGCTTAAGGCCAAGTTATTCTGCTGTGTATGCATATTTGTTTGATATGATGCTGGCTGCTAGAACTGTCTAAAGCGAAATTGCCATTAACTTGCAGATCTGTTATGTACTTTGAGCCATATGTGTATGCATGCTGTTTTGATGACCAACTTGCTGTCATGATGTTTGATCTATGCTTAATCTTTTAATCATGTCTTGTATAATTTGTGTTGAGATCATGAAATTCTTGTTTTGACAAGCACAACTTGCTGTCAACTTCTGTTTTCTGCTTCAAATCATGTGCCATCATTTTTGTTAAGTTCTTGCAAGATGTTTGAATCCTTGATTTAATGTGCATAAGTCACTTTATGTATGATGTTTGAGCTGAGGCAGGTATGCTGCGTCATGATTATCCTTGTTTTCCCAAAACATCATTCCAACACTTTTGTTCACTTTGCAACTTGCACATCAGTTTTTGTTTGAAGTAGTTTCTGACTTATTGTTGCACCCCAAAATTTGCCTAACCCTTTCTTACTTGGTTTATGTTTCATTGCATTAGCATTGCATTGTCCTAGTATTTACATAGCATAGTATTATTCATTTGGCAGGGGATCAAGTGTGGTTTATATCAAGAGGAGCCTAGCTAGAGGTCTTACTCAAGCTTGAGAGGTCACCAAAGTCATCAGGAAGAGGGTTGGGTTCTTGAGAAGTTCAGTTGATGGTATAAGGTTCATCTCCTAACTTGAGGACCAATTGAATACCATCAATGGAGTGTGAGGCCTTGGTCATGGATAGATTGTGGATAGAGCTCATGGAGTGCCTTGAGGGTCATGGTGGAGCTCAGTCAAGTGTTTATGCTAAGGGTGAAAAGCCACAGTTGAGGGTGTTGCAATTAGGGTTTTCATCTGAGTAACCTTAAGTCAACTGTGTAATTGAAGAGGATCAAAATCTACTTCCAAGTCTTTGTGATCATGGAGAGTTATGTTGAGATACATGAGGTGATATTCCAAGACCAATCCCAGAAGAATTCAAAGTGTGAGGAGTTGCTATACTAGGGTTCTCAGGGTAAAATCCCTTATTTAGTGGCTAACTTCAAGACCACTTATCTCAAGATAAAAGTTTCATCTCCACTTTCGGCCAACATGAAACTTTTAGAGCATGTTCATAGATTTAATTTGATTACTAGAAGTCCTCCATTGGATTTATAGAACTCAAGTTATGATCCAGACAAGTTACAAGTCATCAGATGAATGTGAAATTTGTCTACAAAAGTCAACCAACTTCCATGGAACTTTTGACCTAGAAGGGTGTTTCTCCTAAACTTTTGGCCAACATGAAAGTTGTAGGTCTTGATCTTAGCTCTCCAAATTGTACTAGAAGTCTTCCATCTGATTTGTAGAACTCAAGGTATGAGGTTTACAAGTTAGGGGTATTTTGGGAAAGTGAGATTATAGGTCATTTGGCATTATAGGTCATTTTCACTATCTTGCAAGCTTCAAATGAAGTTTTGTCCAATACAAAACTTGTTCAAACGATGTTTTTGGGTCAACCATGTGCTCATAATGCATTGATTTGGTTTATGGTGAGACTTGGTTTGAAGGAAATTGACAAAAGGGGAATTTAAAGGCATTTAAGTGAAAAATTCAAAATTAATTCATGTGTGTTCAAACCAATGCAAATGGGTGCTCATTTTAATCAGAAAAATCATTTTGAACACGTTGGCAATATTGGAAAGTCATTTTGAAGCATAATTCATGGCATTTTAACTTGTTACTTCTTAAATAAGTAACACATCAAAGGTTGGCTCATGATGGAATTAAGGGCTTAATTGGATCCCAATGCTCTCCACAGTTAACAAGCAAGGGAATTGAAGCTTCTTGGAGAAGTTTTGAGTGCAAATTTGTGTTCACCATAGTTGGAAATTTCAAGCAAAAGTGAAAATTGGATCTCATTAATTGGGCCTCCAAGTCATCAAAATCACTTCTATATAAGTTCAGAGGAAGGTTCAGATCAAGGTTGGTGTTCATTTCGTGCCATAGCCAGAGATTGCAAGTTCAATTTTCAAGCTCCAAGTGCAAATCATGATTTCAATTCTAGAGGGATTCAATGCAAATTAAGGATTGAATCATCTTCAACATTAATCATAAAGTGAATCTGCACAGTTTGAAGCCAAGGATCGTGCTCTAACTGCTCCAATTTGAAGCTTCAAGTCAGGTATACAACTTTCAAAATTGTTGTAGATTCATGATGATCTAGCATGTTTTAGCATGAGGTTAAGGTAAAGGAGAGATATTAGATGGATTCTGGATCAATATTTAGAGGTTTTGAGACAAATTAGGATGCAACATGATTTCTGTTTGGATGCGAATTGGCCTGATTATTGAGAGTTAGCATGATCTAAATAGTTTAGGATGATCTATGAAGCATTAGGAGTTGATCCATGGCTTTAGATTGAGCTTTGATGATGATCAGAATTATGGAGCATTTTCTGTTTGCATTCGTGTTTCGGAATCTAGACGGAATTAGGAGAAATGGAGGTGATTTTTGGATTCAGCATGAAAATTGGAGTGGGATGATGTAATGTTTGGTAAGGTTTAGTGATCTACACATGATGTCTCGCCGGAGAAGACGACCAGCGTCGTTCTCCGTCCACCACTGCAATCTTCCCTCCATCTGATGTTTGAGCTGAGGCAAGTATGCTGCATCATGATTATCCTTGTTTTCCCAAAACAACATTCCAACACTTTTGTTCACTTTGCAACTTGCACATCAGTTTTTGTTTGAAGTAGTTTCTGACTTATTGTTGCACCCCAAAATTTGCCTAACCCTTTCTTACTTGGTTTATGTTTCATTGTATTGTCCTAGTATTTTCATAGCATAACATTATTCATTTGGAAGGGGATCAAGTGTGGTTTATATCAAGAGGAGCCTAGCTAGAGGTCTTACTCAAGCTTGAGAGGTCACCAAAGTCATCAGGAAGAGGGTTGTGTTCTTGAGAAGTTTAGTTGATGGTATAGGGTTCATCTCCTAACATGAGGACTAATTGAATACCATCAATGGATTGTGAGGCCTTGGTCATGGATATAGTGAGGATAAAGCTCATGGAGTTCCTTAAGGGTCATGGATTGTGAGGCCTTGGTCATGGATAGAGTGTGGATAGAGCTCATGGAGTGCCTTGAGGGTCATGGTGGAGCTGAGTCAAGTGTTTATGCTAAGGGTGAAAAGCCACATTTGAGGGTGTTGCAATTAGGGTTTTCATCTGAGTAACCTTAAGTCAACTGTGTTACTGAAGAGGATCAAAACCTACTTCCAAGTCTTTGTGATCATGGAGAGTTATGTTGATATACATGAGGTGATATTCCAAGACCAATCCAAGAAGAATTCAAAGTGTGAGGAGTTGCTAAACTAGGGTTCTCAGGGTAAAATCCCTTATTTAGTGCCTAAATTCAAGACCCCTTATCTCAATATACAAGTTTCATCTACACTTTTGGCCAACATGAAACTTGTAGATCATGTTCTTAGCTTTAATTTGAGTACTAGAAGTCCTCCATTGGATTTATAGAACTCAAGTAATGATCCAGACAAGTTACAGGTCATCAGATGAATGTGAAATTTGTCTGCAAAAGTCAACCAGCTTCCATGGAACTTTTGACATAGAAGGGTGTTTCTCCTAAACATTAAGCCAACATGAAAGTTGTAGGTCTTGACCTTAGCTTTCCAAATTGTACTAGAAGTCTTCCATCTGATTTGTATAACTCAAGTTATGAGGTTTACAAGTTAGGGGTATTTTGGGAAAGTGATATTATAGGTCATTTGGCATTATAGGTCATTTTCCCTATCTTGCAAGCTTCAAATGAAGTTTTATCCAACACAAAACTTGTTCAAAATGATGTTTTTGGGTCAACCATGTGCTCATGATGCATTGATTTGGTTTAGGGTGAGACTTGGTTTGAAGGAAATTGACAAAAGGGGAATTTAAAGGCATTTAAGTGAAAAATTCAAAATTAATTCATGTGTGTTCAAACCAATGCAAATGGGTGCTCATTTTAATCAGAAAAATCATTTTTAACACGTTGGCAATATTGGAAAGTCATTTTGAAGCATAATTCATGGCATGTCAACTTGTTACTTCTTAAATAAGTAACACATCAAAGGTTGGCCTCATGATGGAATTATTGGCTTAATTGGATCCCAATGCTCTCCACAGTTAACAAGCAAGGGAATTGAAGCTTCTTGGAGAAGTTTTGAGTGCAAATTCGTGTTCACCATAGTTGGAAATTTCAAGCAAAAGTGAAAATTGGATCTCACTTATTGGGCCTCCATTAGACCTCCAACTCATCAAAATCACTTCTATATAAGTTCAGAGGAAGGTTCAGATCAAGGTTGGTGTTCATTTCGTGCCATAGCCAGAGATTGCAAGTTGAATTTTCAAGCTCCAAGTGCAAATCGTGATTTCAATTCTAGAGGGATTCAAGGCAAATTAAGGATTTAATCATCTTCAACATCAATCATAAAGTGAATCTGCACAGTTTGAAGCCAATGATCGTGCTCTAACTGCTCCAATTTGAAGCTTCAACTCAGGTATGCAACTTTCAAAATTGCTGTAGATTCATGATGATCTAGCATGTTTTAGCATGAGGTTAAGGTTTAGGAGAGATATTAGATGGATTCTGGATCAATATTTGGAGGTTTATAGACAAATTAGGATGCAACATGATTTTTGTCTGGATGCGAATTGGCCTGATTATTGAGAGTTAGCATGATATAAATAGTTTAGGATGATCTATGAAGCATGAGGAGTTGATCCATGGCTTTAGATTGAGCTTTGATGATGATCAGAATTATGGAGCATTTTCTGTTTGCGTTTGTGTTTGAGAATCTAGAAGGAATTAGGAGAAATGGAGGTGATATTTGGATTCAGCATGAAAATTGGAGTGGGATGACGTAAAGTTTGGTAAGGTTTGGTGACCTGCACATGATGTCTCGCCGGAGAAGACGACCGGCGTCGTTCTCCGGCCACCGCTGCAATCTTCCCTCCATATGATGTTTGAGCTGAGGCAGGTATGCTGCATCATGATGATCCTTGTTTTCCCAAAACATCATTCCAACACTTTTGTTCACTTTGAAACTTGCACATCAGTTTTTGTTTGAAGTAGTTTCTGACTTATTGTTGAACCCCAAAATTTGCCTAACCCTTTCTTACTTGGTTTATGTTTCATTGCATTAGCATTTCATTGTCCTAGTATTTGCATAGCATAGCATTATTCATTTGGCAAGGGATCAAGTGTGGTTTATATCAAGAGGAGCCTAGCTAGAGGTCTTACTCAAGCTTGAGAGGTCACCAAAGTCATCAGGAAGAGGGTTGGGTGCTTCAGAAGTTTAGTTGATGGTATAGGGTTCATCTCCTAACCTGAGGACCAATTGAAGACCATCAATGGGTTGTGAGGCCTTGGTCATGTATATAGTGTGGATAGAGCTCAGTGTGTGCCTTGAGGGTCATGGTGGAGCTCAGTCAAGTGTTTATGCTAAGGGTGAAAAGCCACAATTGAGGGTGTTGCAATTAGGGTTTTCATCTGAGTAACCTTAAGTCAACTGTGTAATTGAAGAGGATCAAAACCTACTTCCAAGTCTTTGTGATCATGGAGAGTTATGTTGATATACATGAGGTGATATTCCAAGACCAATCCAAGAAGAATTCAAAGTGTGAGGAGTTGCTAAACTAGGGTTCTTAGGGTAAAATCCCTTATTTAGTGTCTAACTTCAAGACCACTTATCTCAATATACATGTTTCATCTCCACTTTTGGCCAAGATGAAACTTGTAGATCATGTTCTTAGCTTTAATTTGAGTACTAGATATCCTCCATTGGATTTATAGAACTCAAGTTATGATCCAGACAAGTTACAGGTCATCAGATGAATGTGAAATTTGTCTGCAAAAGTCAACCAGCTTCCATGGAACTTTTGACATAGACGGGTGTTTCTCCTAAACATTTGGCCAACATGAAAGTTGTAGGTCTTGATCTTAGCTTTCTAAATTGTACTAGAAGTCTTCCATCTGATTTGTATAACTCAAGTTATGAGGTTTACAAGTGAGGGGTATTTTGGGAAAGTGAGATCATAGGTCATTTGGCATTATAGGTCATTTTCACTATCTTGCAAGCTTCAAATGAAGTTTTGTCCAACATAAAAGTTGTTCAAAACGATGTTTTTGGGTCAACCATGTGCTCATGATGCATTGATTTGGTTTAGGGTGAGACTTGGTTTGAAGGAAATTGACAAAAGGGGAATTTAAAGGCATTTAAGTGAAAAATTCAAAACTAATTCATGTGTGTTCAAACCAATGCAAATGGGTGCTCATTTTAATCAGAAAAATCATTTTGAACACATTGGCAATATTGGAAAGTCATTTTGAAGCATAATTCATGGCATTTCAACTTGTTACTTCTTAAATAAGTAACACATCAAAGGTTGGCCTCATGATGGAATTAAGGGCTTAATTGGATCCCAATGCTCTCCACAGTTAACAAGCAAGGGAATTGAAGCTTCTTGGAGAAGTTTTAAGTGCAAATTCGTGTTCACCATAGTTGGAAATTTCAAGCAAAAGTGAAAATTGGATCTCGCTTATTGGGCCTCCATTGGGCCTCCAACTCATCAAAATCACTTCTATATAAGTTCAGAGGAAGGTTCAGATCAAGGTTGGTGTTCATTTCGTGCCATAGCCAGAGATTGCAAGTTGAATTTTCAAGCTCCAAGTGCAAATCGTGATTTCAATTCTAGAGGGATTCAAGGCAAATTAAGGATTGAATCATCTTCACAATCAATCATAAAGTGAATCTGCACAGTTTGAAGCCAATGATCGTGCTCTAACTGCTCCAATTTGAAGCTTCAAGTCAGGTATGCAACTTTCAAAATTGCTGTAGATTCATGATGATCTAGCATATTTTAGCATGAGGTTAAGGTTTAAGAGAGATATTAGATGGATTCTGGATCAATATTTGGAGGTTTATAGACAAATTAGGATGCAACATGATTTCTGTCTGGATGCGAATTGGCCTGATTATTGAGAGTTAGCATGATCTAAATAGTTTATGATGATCTATGAAGCATGAGGAGTTGATCCATGGCTTTAGATTGAGCTTTGATGATGATCAGAATTACGGAGCATTTTCTGTTTGCGTTCGTGTTTGAGAATCTAAAAGGAATTAGGAGAAATGGAGGTGATATTTGGATTCAGCATGAAAATAGGAGTGAGATGATGTAAAGTTTGGTAAGGTTTGGTGACCTGCACATGATGTCTCGCCGGAGAAAACGACCAGTATCATTCTCCGGATACCGCTACAATCTTCCCTCCATCTGATGTTTGAGCTGAGGCAGGTATGTTGCATCATGATTATCCTTGTTTTCCCAAAACATTATTCCAACACTTTTGTTCACTTTGCAACCTGCACATCAGTTTTTGTTTGAAGTAGTTTCTGACTTATTGTTGCACCCCAAAATTTGCCTAACCCTTCCTTACTTGGTTTATGTTTCATTGCATTAGCATTGCATTGTCCTAGTATTTGCATAGCATATCATTATTCATTTGGCAGGGGATCAAGTGTGGTTTATATCAAGAGGAGCCTAGCTATAGGTCTTACTCAAGCTTGAGAGGTCACCAAAGTCATCAGGAAGAGGGTTGGGTTCTTGAGAAGTTCAGTTGATGGTATAGGGTTTATCTCCTAACCTGAGGACCAATTGAAGACCATCAATGGATTGTGAGGCCTTGGTCATGGATAGAGTATGGATAGAGCTCATGGAGTGCCTTGAGGGTCATGGTGGAGCTCAGTCAAGTGTTTATGCTAAGGGTGAAAAACCACAATTGAGGGTGTTGCAATTAGGGTTTTCATCTGAGTAACCTTAAGTCAACTGTGTAATTGAAGAGGATCAAAACCTACTTGCAAGTCTTTGTGATCATGGAGAGTTATGTTGATATACATGAGGTGATATTCCAAGACCAATCCAAGAAGAGTTCAAAGTGTGAGGAGTTGCTAAACTAGGGTTCTCAGGGTAAAATCCCTTATTTAGTGTCTAACTTCAAGACCACTTATCTCAATATACATGTTTCATCTCCACTTTTGGCCAAGATGAAACTTGTAGATCATGTTCTTAGCTTTAATTTGAGTACTAGAAGTCCTCCATTGGATTTATAGAACTCAAGTTATGATCCAGACAAGTTACAGGTCATCAGATGAATGTGAAATTTGTCTGCAAAAGTCAACCAGTTTCCATGGAACTTTTGACATAGAAGGGTGTTTCTCCTAAACATTTGGCCAACATGAAAGTTGTAGGTCTTGATCTTAGCTTTCCAAATTGTACTAGAAGTCTTCCATCTGATTTGTATAACTCAAGTTATGAGGTTTACAAGTTAGGGGTATTTTGGGAAAGTGAGATTATAGGTCATTTGGCATTATAGGTCATTTTCACTATCTTGCAAGCTTCAAATGAAGTTTTGTCCAACACAAAACTTGTTCAAAACGATGTTTTTGGGTCAACCATGTGCTCATGATGCATTGATTTGGTTTAGGGTGAGACTTGGTTTGAAGGAAATTGACAAAAGGGGAATTTAAAGGCATTTAAGTGAAAAATTCATAATTAATTCATGTGTGTTCAAACCAATGCAAATGGGTGCTCATTTTAATTAGAAAAATCATTTTGAAAACATTGGCAATATTGGAAAGTCATTTTGAAGCATAATTCATGGCATTTCAACTTGTTACTTCTTAAATAAGTAACACATCAAAGGTTGGCCTCATGATGGAATTAAGGGCTTAATTGGATCCCAATGCTCTCCATATTTAACAAGCAAGGGAATTGAAGCTTCTTGGAGAAGTTTTGAGTGCAAATTCCTGTTCACCATAGTTGGAAATTTCAAGCAAAATTGAAAATTGGATCTCACTTATTGGGCCTCCAACTCATCAAAATCACTTCTATATAAGTTCAGAGGAAGGTTCAGATCAAGGTTGGTGTTCATTTCGTGCCATAGCCAGAGATTGCAAGTTCAATTTTCAAGCTCCAAGTGCAAATCGTGATTTCAATTCTAGAGGGATTCAAGGCAAATTAAGGATTGAATCATCTTCAACATCAATCATAAAGTGAATCTGCACAGTTTGAAGCCAATGATCGTGCTCTAACTGCTTCAATTTGAAGCTTCAAGTCAGGTATTTAACTTTCAAAATTGCTGTAGATTCATGATGATCTAGCATGTTTTAGCATGAGGTTAAGGTTTAGGAGAGATATTAGATGGATTCTGGATCAATATTTGGAGGTTTATATACAAATTAGGATGCAATATGATTTCTGTCTGGATGCGAATTGGCCTGATTATTGAGAGTTAGCATGATCTAAATAGTTTAGGATGATCTATGAAGCATGAGGAGTTGATCCATGGCTTTAGATTGAGCTTTGATGATGATCAGAATTATGGAGCATTTTCTGTTTGCGTTCGTGTTTGAGAATCTAGAAGGAATTAGGAGAAATGGAGGTGATATTTGGATTCAGCATGAAAATTGGAGTGGGATGATGTAAAGTTTGGTAAGGTTTGGTGACCTGCACATGATGTCTCGCCGGAGAAGACGACCGGCGTCGTTCTCCGGCCACCACTGCAATCTTCCCTCCATCTGATGTTTGAGCTGAGGCAGGGATGCTGCATCATGATTATCCTTGTTTTTCCAAAACATCATTCCAACACTTTTGTTCACTTTGCAACTTGCACATCAGTTTTTGTTTGAAGTAGTTTCTGACTTATTGTTGCACCCCAAAATTTGCCTAACCCTTTCTTACTTGGTTTAAGTTTCATTGCATTAGAATTGCATTGTCCTAGTATTTATATAGCATAGCATTATTCATTTGGCAGGGGATCAAGTGTGGTTTATATCAAGAGGAGCCTAGCTAGAGGTCTTACTCAAGCTTGAGAGGTCACCAAAGTCATCAGGAAGAGGGTTGGGTTCTTGAGAAGTTCAGTTGATAGTATAGGGTTCATCTCCTAACCTGAGGACCAATTGAAGACCATCAATGGATTGTGAGGCCTTGGTCATGGATAGAGTGTGGATAGAGCTCATGGAGTGCCTTGAGGGTCATGGTGGAGCTCAGTCAAGTGTTTATGCTAAGGGTGAAAAGCCACAGTTGAGGGTGTTGCAATTAGTGTTTTCATCTGAGTAACCTTAATTCAACTATGTAACTGAAGAGGATCAAATCCTACTTGCAAGTCTTTATGATCATGGAGAGTTATGTTGATATACATGAGGTGATATTCCAAGACCAATCCAAGAAGAATTCAAAGTGTGAGGAGTTGCTAAACTAGGGTTCTCAGGGTAAAATCCCTTATTTAGTGCCTAACTTCAAGACCAATTATCTCAATATACAAGTTTCATCTCCACACTTGGCCAACATGAAACTTGTATATCATGTTCTTAGCTTTAATTTGAGTACTAGAAGTCCTCCATTGGATTTATAGAACTCAAGTTATGATCCAGACAAGTTACAAGTCATCAGATGAATGTGAAATTTGTTTGCAAAAGTCAACCAACTTCCATGGAACTTTTGACATAGAAGGGTGTTTCTCCTAAATATTTGGCCGACATGAAAGTTGTAGGTCTTGATCTTAGCTTTCCAAATTGTATTATAAGTCTTCCATCTGATTTGTATAACTCAAGTTATGAGGTTTACAAGTTAGGGGTATTTTGGGAAAGTGAGATTATAGGTCATTTGGCATTATAGGTCATTTTCACTATCTTGCAAGCTTCAAATGAAGTTTTGTCCAACACAAAACTTGTTCAAAACGATTGTTTTGGGTCAACCATGTGCTCATACTGCATTGATTTGGTTTAGGGTGAGACTTGGTTTGAAGGAAATTGACAAAAGGGGAAATTAAAGGCATTTAAGTGAAAAATTCAAAATTAATTCATGTGTGTTCAAACCAATGCAAATGGGTGCTCATTTTGATCAGAAAAATCATTTTGAACACATTGGCAATATTGGAAAGTCATTTTGAAGCATAATTCATGGCATTTCAACTTGTTACTTCTTAAATAAGTAACACATTAAAGGTTGGCCTCATGATGGAATTAAGGGCTTAATTGGATCCCAATGCTCTCAACAGTTAAAAAGCAAGAGAATTGAAGCTTCTTGGAGAAGTTTTGAGTGCAAATTCGTGTTCACCATAGTTGGAAATTTCAAGCAAAAGTGAAAATTGGATCTCACTTATTGGGCCTCCATTGGGCCTCAAACTCATCAAAATCACTTCTATATAAGTTCAGAGGAAGGTTCAGATCAAGGTTGGTGTTCATTTCGTGCCATAGCTTGAGATTGCAAGTTGAATTTTCAACCTCCAAGTGCAAATCGTGATTTCAATTCTAGAGGGATTCAAGGCAAATTAAGTATTGAATCAACTTCAGCATCAATCATAAAGAGAATATGCACAGTTTGAAGCCAATGATCGTGCTCTAACTGCTCCAATTTGAAGCTTCAAGTCAGGTATGCAACTTTCAAAATTACTGTAGATTCATGATGATCTAGCATGTTTTAGCATGAGGTTAAGGTTTAGGAGAGATATTAGATGGATTCTGGATCAATATTTGGAGGTTTATAGACAAATTAGGATGCAACATGATTTCTGTCTGGATGCGAATTGGTCTGATTATTGAGAGTTAGCATGATCTAAATAGTTTAGGATGATCTATGAAGCATGAGGAGTTGATCCATGGCTTTAGATTTAACTTTGATGATGATCAGAATTATGGAGCATTTTTTGTTTGCGTTCGTGTTTGAGAATCTAGAAGGAATTAGGAGAAATGGAGGTGATATTTGGATTCAACATGAAAATTGGAGTGGCATGATGTAAAGTTTGGTAAGGTTTGGTGAACTGCACATGATGTCTCGCCGGAGAAGACGACCGACGTCGTTCTCCGGCCACCGCTGCAATCATCCCTCCATCTGATGTTTGAGCTGAGGCAGGTAAGCTGCATCATGATTATCCTTGTTTTCCTGAAACATCATTCCAACACTTTTGTTCACTTTGCAACTTGCACATCAGTTTTTGTTTGAAGTAGTTTCTGACTTATTGTTGCACCCCAAAATTTGCCTAACCCTTTCTTACTTGGTTTATGTTTCATTGCATTAGCATTGCATTGTCCTAGTATTTGCATAGCATAGCATTATTCATTTGGCAGGGGATCAAGTGTGGTTTATATCAAGAGGAGCCTAGCTAGAGGTCTTACTCAAGCTTGAGAGGTCACCAAAGTCATCAGGAAGAGGGTTGGGTTCTTGAGAAGTTAAGTTGATGGTATAGGGTTCATCTTCTAACCTGAGGACCAATTGAAGACCATCAATGGAGTGTGAGGCCTTGGTCATGGATAGAGTGTGGATAGAGCTCATGGAGTGCCTTGAGGGTCATGGTGGAGCTTAGTCAAGTGTTTATGCTAAGGGTGAAAATCCACAGTTGAGGGTGTTGCAATTAGGGTTTTCATCTTAGTAACCTTAAGTCAACTGTGTAACTGAAGAGGATCAAAACCTACTTCCAAGTCTTTGTGATCATGGAGAGTTATGTTGATATACATGAGGTGATATTCCAAGGCCAATCCAAGAAGAATTCAAAGTGTGAGGAGTTGCTAAACTAGGGTTCTCAGAGTAAAATCCCTTATTTAGTGCCTAACTTCAAGACCACTTATCTCAATATAAAATTTCATCTTCACTTTTGGCCAAGATGAAACTTGTAGATCATGTTCTTAGATTTAATTTGAGTACTAGAAGTCCTCCATTGGATTTATAGAACTCAAGTTATGATCCAGACAATTTACAGGTCATCAGATGAATGTGAAATTTGTCTGCAAAAGTCAACCAGCTTCCATGGAACTTTTGACATAGAAGGGTATTTCTCCTAAACATTTGGCCAACATGAAAGTTGTAGGTCTTGATCTTAGCTTTCCAAATTGTACTAGAAGTCTTCCATCTGATTTGTATAACTCAAGTTATGAGGTTTACAAGTTAGGGGTATTTTGGGAAAGTGAGATTATAGGTCATTTGGCATTATAGGTCATTTTCACTATCTTGCAAGCTTCAAATGAAGTTTTGTCCAACACAAAACTTGTTCAAAATGATGTTTTTGGGTCAACCATGTGCTCATGATGCATTGATTTGGTTTAGGCTGCGACTTGGTTTGAAGGAAATTGACAAAAGGGGAATTTAAAGGCATTTAAGTGAAAAATTCAAAATTAATTCATGTGTGTTCAAACCAATGCAAATGGGTGCTCATTTTAATCAGAAAAATCATTTTGAACACATTGGAAATATTTTAAAGTCATGTTGAAGCATAATTCATGGCATTTCAACTTGTTACTTCTTAAATAAGTAACACATCAAAGGTTGGCCTCATGATGGAATTAAGGGCTTAATTGGATCCCAATGCTCTCCCCAGTTAACAAGCAAGGGAATTGAAGCTTCTTTGAGAAGTTTTGGGTGCAAATTCATGTTCACCATAGTTGGAAATTTCAAGCAAAAGTGAAAATTGGATCTCACTGATTGGGCCTCCAACTCATCAAAATCACTTCTATAAAAGTTCAGAGGAAGGTTCAGATCAAGGTTGGTGTTCATTTCGTGCCATAGCCAGAGATTGCAAGTTGAATTTTCAAGCTCCAAGTGCAAATTGTAATTTCAATTCTAGAGGGATTCAAGGCAAATTAAGGATTGAATCATCTTCAGCATCAATCATAAAGTGAATCTGCACAGTTTGAAGCCAAGGATCGTGCTCTAACTGCTCCAATTTGAAGCTTCAATTCAGGTATGCAACTTTCAAAATTGTTGTAGATTCATGATGATCTAGCATGTTTTAGCATGAGGTTAAGGTTTAGGAGAGATATTAGATGGATTCTGGATCAATATTTGGAGGTTTATAGACAAATTAGGATGCAACATGATTTCTGTATGGATGCGAATTGGCCTGATTATTGAGAGTTAGCATGATCTAAATATTTTAGGATGATCTATAAAGCATGAGGAGTTGATCCATGGCTTTAGATTGAGCTTTGATGATGATCAGAATTATGTAGCATTTTCTGTTTACATTCGTGTTTGAGAATCTAGAAGGAATTAGGAGAAATGGAGGTGATATTTGGATTCAGCATGAAAATTGGAGTGGGATGATGTAAAGTTTGGTAAGGTTTGGTGACCTGCACATGATGTCTCGCCGGAGAAGACGACCGGTGTCGTTCTCCGGCCACCGCTGCAATCTTTCCTCCATCTGATGTTTGAGCTGAGGCAGGTATGCTGCGTCATGATTATCCTTGTTTTCCCAAAACATCATTCTAACACTTTTGTTCACTTTGCAACTTGCACATCAGTTTTTGTTTGAAGTAGTTTCTGACTTATTGTTGCACCCCAACATTTGCCTAACCCTTTCTTACTTGGTTTATGTTTCATCGCATTAGCATTGCATTGTCCTAGTATTTGCATAGCATAGAATTATTCATTTAGCAGGGGATCAAGTGTGGTTTATATCAAGAGGAGCCTAGCTAGAGGTCTTACTCAAGCTTGAGAGGTCACCAAAGTCATCAGGAAGAGGGTTGGGTTCTTGAGAAGTTCAGTTGATGGTATAGGGTTCATCTCCTAACCTGAGGACTAATTGAAGACCATCAATGGATTGTGAGGCCTTGGTCATGGATATAGTGAGGATAGAGCTCATGGAGTTCCTTAAGGGTCATGGTGGAGCTCAGTCAAATGTTTATGTTAAGGGTGAAAAGCCACAGTTGAGGGTGTTGCAATTAGGGTTTTCATCTGAGTAACCTTAAGTCAACTGTGTAATTGAAGAGGATCAAAACCTACTTCCAAGTCTTTGTGATCATGGAGAGTTATGTTAATATACATGAGGTGATATTCCAAGGCCAATCCAAGAATAATTCAAAGTGTGAGGAGTTGCTAAACTAGGGTTCTCAGGGTAAAATCCCTTATTTAGTGCCTAACTTCAAGACCATTTATCTCAATATACAAGTTTCATATCCACTTTTGGCCAACATGAAACATGTAGATAATGTTCTTAGCTTTAATTTGAGTACTAGAAGTCCTCCATTGGATTTATAGAACTCAAGTTATGATCCAGACAAGTTACAGGTCATCAGATGAATGTGAAATTTGTCTGCAAAAGTCAACCAGCTTCCTTGGAACTTTTGACATAGAAGGGTGTTTCTCTTAAACATTTGGCCGACATGAAAGTTGTAGGTCTTGATCTTAGCTTTCCAAATTGTATTATAAGTCTTCCATCTGATTTGTATAACTCAAGTTATGAGGTTTACAAGTTAGGGGTATTTTGGGAAAGTGAGATTATAGGTCATTTGGCATTATAGGTCATTTTCACTATCTTGCAAGCTTCAAATGAAGTTTTGTCCAACACAAAACTTGTTCAAAATGATGTTTTTGGGTCAACCATGTGCTCATGATGCATTGATTTGGTTTAGGGTGAGACTTGGTTTGAAGGAAATTGACAAAAGGGGAATTTAAAGGCATTTAAGTGAAAAATTCAAAATTAATTCATGTGTGTTCAAACCAATGCAAATGGGTGCTCATTTTAATCAGAAAAATCATTTTGAACACATTGGCAATATTGGAAAGTCATGTTGAAGCATAATTCATGGCATTTCAACTTGTTACTTCTTAAATAAGTAACACATCAAAGGTTGGCCTCATGATGGAATTAAGGGCTTAATTGGATCCCAATGCTCTCCACAGTTAACAAGCAAGGGAATTGAAGCTTCTTGGAGAAGTTTTGATTGCAAATTCGTGTTCACCATAGTTGGAAATTTCAAGCAAAAGTGAAAATTGGATCTCACTGATTGGGCCTACAACTCATCAAAATCACTTCTATATAAGTTCAGAGGAAAGTTCAGATCAAGGTTGGTGTTCATTTCGTGCCATAGCCAGAGATTGCAAGTTGAATTTTCAAGCTCCAAGTGCAAATTGTGATTTCAATTCTAGAGGGATTCAAGGCAAATTAAGGATTGAATCATCTTCAGCATCAATCATAAAGTTAATCGGCACAGTTTGAAGCCAAGGATCATGCTCTAACGGCTCCAATTTGAAGCTTCAATTCAGGTATGCAACTTTCAAAATTGTTGTAGATTCATGATGATCTAGCATGTTTTAGCATGAGGTTAAGGTTTAGGAGAGATATTAGATGGATTCTGGATCAGTATTTGGAGGTTCATAGACAAATTAGGATGCAACATGATTTCTGTCTGGATGCGAATTGGCCTGATTATTGAGAGTTAGCATGATCTAAATAGTTTAGGATGATCTATGAAGCATGAGGAGTTGATCCATGGCTTTAGATTGAGCTTTGATGATGATCAGAATTATGGAGCATTTTCTGTTTGCATTCGTGTTTGAGAATCTAGAAGGAATTAGGAGAAATGGAGGTGATATTTGGATTCAGCATGAAAATTAGAGTGGGATGATGTAAAGTTTGGTAAGGTTTGGTGACCTGCACATGATGTCTCGCCGGAGAAGACGACCGGTGTCGTTCTCCGGCCACTGCTGCAATCTTCCCTCCATCTGATGTTTGAGCTGAGGCAGGTATGCTGCATCATGATTATCCTTGTTTTCCCAAAACATCATTCTAACACTTTTGTTCACTTTGCAACTTGCACATCAGTTTTTGTTTGAAGTAGTTTCTGACTTATTGTTGCACCCCAAAATTTGCCTAACCCTTTCTTACTTGGTTTATGTTTCATCGCATTAGCATTGCATTGTCCTAGTATTTTCATAGCATAACATTATTCATTTGGCAGGGGATCAAGTGTGGTTTATATCAAGAGGAGCCTAGCTAGAGGTCTTACTCAAGCTTGAGAGGTCACTAAAGTCATCAGGAAGAGGGTTGGGTTCTTGAGAAGTTCAGTTGATGGTATAAGGTTCATCTCCTAACCTGAAGACCAATTGAAGACCACCAATGGATTGTGAGGCCTTGGTCATGGATAGAGTGTGGATAGAGCTCATGGAGTTCCTTAAGGGTCATGGTGGAGCTCAGTCAAGTGTTTATGCTAAGGGTGAAAAGCCACAGTTGAGGGTGTTGCAATTAGGGTTTTCATCTGAGTAACCTTAAGTCAACTGTGTAATTGAAGAGGATCAAAACCTACTTCCAAGTCTTTGTGATCATGGAGAGTTATGTTGATATACAAGAGGTGATATTCCAAGACCAATCCAAGACGAATTCAAAGTGTGAGGAGTTGCTAAACTAGGGTTCTCAGGGTAAAATCCCTTATTTAGTGCCTAACTTCAAGACCACTTATCTCAATATACATGTTTAATATCCACTTTTGGCCAACATGAAACTTGTATATCATGTTCGTAGCTTTAATTTGAGTACTAGAAGTCCTCCATTGGATTTATAGAACTCAAGTTATGATCCAGATAAGTTAGAGGTAATTAGATGAATGTGAAATTTGTCTGCAAAAGTCAACCAGCTTCCATGGAACTTTTGTCATATAATGGTGTTTCTCCTAAACATTTGGCCGACATGAAAGTTGTAGGTCTTGATCTAAGCTTTCCAAATTGTATTATAAGTCTTCAATCTGGTTTGTATAACTCAAGTTATGAGGTTTACAAGTTAGAGGTATTTTGGGAAAGTGAGATTATAGGTCATTTGGCATTATAGGTCATTTTCACTATCTTGCAAGCTTCAAATGAAGTTTTGTCCAACACAAAACTTGTTCAAAATGATGTTTTTGGGTCAACCATGTGCTCATGATGCATTGATTTGGTTTAGGGTGAGACTTGGTTTGAAGGAAATTGACAAAAGGGGAATTTAAAGGCATTTAAGTGAAAAATTCAAAATTAATTCATGTGTGTTCAAACCAATGCAAATGGGTGCTCATTTTAATCAGAAAAATCAATTTGAACACATTGGCAATATTGGAAAGTCATGTTGAAGCATAATTCATGGCATTTCAACTTGTTACTTCTTAAATAAGTAACACATCAAAGGTTGGCCTCATGATGGAATTAAGGGCTTAATTGGATCCCAATGCTCTCCACAGTTAACAAGCAAGGGAATTGAAGCTTCTTGGAGAAGTTTTGAGTGCAAATTCGTGTTCACCATAGTTGGAAATTTCAAGCAAAAGTGAAAATTGGATCTCACTGATTGGGCCTCCAACTCATCAAAATCACTTTTATATAAGTTCAGAGGAAGGTTCAGATCAAGGTTGGTGTTCATTTCGTGCCATAGCCAGAGATTGCAAGTTGAATTTTCAAGCTCCAAGTGCAAATTGTGATTTCAATTCTAGAGGGATTCAAGGCAAATTAAAGATTGAATCATCTTCAGCATCAATCATAAAGTTAATCGGCACAGTTTGAAGCCAAGGATCGTGCTCTAACTGCTCCAATTTGAAGCTTCAATTCAGGTATGCAACTTTCAAAATTGATGTAGATTCATGATGATCTAGCATGTTTTAGCATGAGGTTAAGGTTTAGGAGAGATATTAGATGGATTCTGGATCAATATTTGGAGGTTTATAGACAAATTAGGATGCAACGTGATTTCTGTCTGGATGCGAATTGGCCTGATTATTGAGAGTTAGCATGATCTAAATAGTTTAGGATGATCTATGAAGCATGAGGAGTTGATCCATGGCTTTAGATTGAGCTTTGATGATGATCAGAATTATGGAGCATTTTCTGTTTGCATTCGTGTTTGAGAATCTAGAAGGAATTAGGAGAAATTGAGGTGATATTTGGATTCAGCAAGAAAATTGGAGTGGGATGATGTAAAGTTTGGTAAGGTTTGGTGACCTGCACATGATGTCTCGCCGGAGAAGACGACCGATGTCGTTCTCCGGCCACCGCTGCAATCTTCCCTCCATCTGATATTTGAGTTGAGGCAGGTATGCTGCATCATGATTATCCTTGTTTTCCCAAAACATCATTCTAACACTTTTGTTCACTTTGCAACTTGCACATCAGTTTTTGTTTGAAGTAGTTTCTGACTTATTGTTGCACCCAAAAATTTGCCTAACCCTTTCTTACTTGGTTTATGTTTCATCGCATTAGCATTGCATTGTCCTACTATTTGCATAGCATAACATTATTCATTTGGCAGGGGATCAAGTGTGGTTTATATCAAGAGGAGCCTAGCTAGAGGTCTTACTCAAGCTTGAGAGGTCACCAAAGTCATCAGGAAGAGGGTTGGGTTCTTGAGAAGTTCAGTTGATGGTATAGGGTTCATCTCCTAACCTGAGGACCAATTGAAGACCATCAATGGATTGTGAGGCCTTGGTCATGGATAAAGTGTGGATAGAGCTCATGGAGTTCCTTAAGGGTCACGGTGGAGCTCAGTCAAGTGTTTATGCTAAGGGTGAAAAGCCACAGTTGAGGGTGTTGCAATTAGGGTTTTCATCTGAGTAACCTTAAGTCAATTGTGTAATTGAAGAGGATCAAAACCTACTTCCAAGTCTTTGTGATCATGGAGAGTTATGTTGATATACATGAGGTGATATTCCAAGACCAATCCAAGAAGAATTCAAAGTGTGAGGAGTTGCTAAACTAGGGTTCTCAGGGTAAAATCCCTTATTTAGTGCCTAACTTCAAGACCACTTATCTCAATCTACAAGTTTCATATCCAATTTTGGCCAACATGAAACTTGTAGGTCATGTTCATAGCTTTAATTTGAGTACTAGAAGTCCTCCATCGGATTTATAGAACTCAAGTTATGATCCAGACAAGTTACAGGTCATCAGATGAATGTGAAATTTGTCTGCAAAAGTCAACCAGCTTCCATGGAACTTTTGACATAGAAGGGTGTTTCTCCTAAACATTTGGCCGACATGAAAGTTGTAGGTCTTAATCTTAGCTTTCCAAATTGTATTATAAGTCTTCCATCTGATTTGTATAACTCAAGTTATGAGGTTTACAAGTTAGGGGTATTTTGGGAAAGTGAGATTATAGGTCATTTGGCATTATAGATCATTTTCACTATCTTGCAAGCTTCAAATGAAGTTTTGTCCAACACAAAACTTGTTCAAAATGATGTTTTTGGGTCAACCATGTGCTCATGATGCATTGATTTGGTTTAGGGTGAGACTTGGTTTGAAGGAAATTGACAAAAGGGGAATTTAAAGGCATTTAAGTGAAAAATTCAAAATTAATTCATGTGTGTTCAAACCAATGCAAATGGGTGCCCATTTTAATCAGAAAAATCATTTTGAACACATTGGCAATATTGGAAAGTCATTTTGAAGCATAATTCATGGCATTTCAACTTGTTACTTCTTAAATAAGTAACACATCAAAGGTTGGCCTCATGATGGAATTAAGGGCTTAATTGGATCCCAATGCTCTCCACAGTTAACAAGCAAGGGAATTGAAGCTTCTTGGAGAAGTTTTGAGTGCAAATTCGTGTTCACCATAGTTGGAAATTTCAAACAAAAGCGAAAATTGGATCTCACTGATTGGGCCTCCAACTCATCAAAATCACTTCTATATAAGTTTAGAGGAAGATTCAGATCAAGGTTGGTGTTCATTTCGTGCCATAGCCAGAGACTGCAAGTTGAATTTTCAAGCTCCAAGTGCAAATTGTGATTTCAATTCTAGAGGGATTCAAGGAAAATTAAGGATTGAATCATCTTTAGCATCAATCATAAAGTTAATCGGCACAGTTTGAAGCCAAGGATCGTGCTCTAACTGCTCCAATTTGAAGCTTCAATTCAGGTATGCAACTTTCAAAATTTTTGTAGATTCATGATGATCTAGAATGTTTTAGCATGAGGTTAAGGTTTAGGAGAGATATTAGATGGATTCTGGATCAATATTTGGAGGTTTATAGACAAATTAGGACGCAACATGATTTCTGTCTGGATGCGAATTGGCCTGATTATTGAGAGTTAACATGATCTAAATAGTTTAGGATGATCTATGAAGCATGAGGAGTTGATCAATGGCTTTAGATTGAGCTTTGATGATGATCAGAATTATGGAGCATTTTTTGTTTGCATTCGTGTTTGAGAATCTAGAAGGAATTAGGAGAAATGGAGGTGATATTTGGATTCAGCATGAAAATTGGAGTGGGATGATGTAAAGTTTGGTAAGGTTTGGTGACCTGCACATGATGTCTCGCCGGAGAAGACGACCGGTGTCGTTCTCCGGCCACCGCTGCAATATTTCCTCCATCTGATGTTTGAGCTGAGGCAGGTATGCTGCATCATGATTATCCTTGTTTTCCCAAAACATCATTCTAACACTTTTGTTCACTTTGCAACTTGCACATCAGTTTTTGTTTGAAGTAGTTTCTGACTTATTGTTGCACCCCAAAATTTGCCTAACCCTTTCTTACTTGGTTTATGTTTCATTGCATTAGCATTGCATTGTCCTAGTATTTGCATAGCATAGCATTATTCATTTGGCAGGGGATCAAGTGTGGTTTATATCAAGAGGAGCCTAGCTAGAGGTCTTACTCAAGCTTGAGAGGTCACCAAAGTCATCAGGAAGAGGGTTGGGTTCTTGAGAAGTTCAGTTGATGGTATAGGGTTCATCTCCTAACCTGAGGACCAATTGAAGACCATCAATGGATTGTGAGGCCTTGGTCATGGATAGAGTGTAGATAGAGCTCATGGAGTTCCTTAAGATTCACGGTGGAGCTCAGTCAAGTGTTTATGCTAAGGGTGAAAAGCCACAGTTGAGGGTGTTGCAATTAGGGTTTTCATCTGAGTAACCTTAAGTCAACTGTGTAATTGAAGAGGATCAAAACCTACTTACAAGTCTTTGTGATCATGGAGAGTTATGTTGATATACATGAGGTGATATTCCAAGACCAATCCAAGAAGAATTCAAAGTGTGAGGAGTTGCTAAACTAGGGTTCTCAGGGTAAAATCCCTTATTTAGTGCCTAACTTCAAGACCACTTATCTCAATATACAAGTGTTATATCCACTTTTGGCCAACATGAAACTTGTAGATCGTGTTCTTAGCTTTAATTTGAGTATTAGAAGTCCTCCATCGGATTTATAGAACTCAAGTTATGATCCAGACAAGTTACAGGTCATCAGATGAATGTGAAATTTGTCTGCAAAAGTCAACCAGCTTCCATGGAACTTTTGACATAGAAGGGTGTTTCTCCTAAACTTTTGGCCGACATGAAAGTTGTAGGTCTTAATCTTAGCTTTCCAAATTGTATTATAAGTCTTCCATCTGATTTGTATAACTCAAGTTATGAGGTTTACAAGTTAGGGGTATTTTGGGAAAGTGAGATTATAGGTCATTTGGCATTATAGATCATTTTGACTATCTTGCAAGCTTCAAATGAAGTTTTGTCCAACACAAAACTTGTTCAAAATGATGTTTTTGGGTCAACCATGTGCTCATGATTCATTGATTTGGTTTAGGGTGAGACTTGGTTTGAAGGAAATTGACAAAAGGGGAATTTAAAGGCATTTAAGTGAAAAATTCAAAATTAATTCATGTGTGTTCAAACCAATGCAAATGGGTGCCCATTTTAATCAGAAAAATCATTTTGAACACATTGGCAATATTGGAAAGTCATTTTGAAGCATAATTCATGGCATTTCAACTTGTTACTTCTTAAATAAGTAACACATCAAAGGTTGGCCTCATGATGGAATTAAGGGCTTAATTGGATCCCAATGCTCTCCACAGTTAACAAGCAAGGGAATTGAAGCTTCTTGGAGAAGTTTTGAGTGCAAATTCGTGTTCACCATAGTTGGAAATTTCAAACAAAAGCGAAAATTGGATCTCACTGATTGGGCCTCCAACTCATCAAAATGACTTCTATATAAGTTCAGAGGAAGGTTCAGATCAAGGTAGGTGTTCATTTCGTGCCATAGCCAGAGACTGCAAGTTGAATTTTCAAGCTCCAAGTGCAAATTGTGATTTCAATTCTAGAGGGATTCAAGGAAAATTAAGGATTGAATCATCTTTAGCATCAATCATAAAGTTAATCGGCACAGTTTGAAGCCAAGGATCGTGCTCTAACTGCTCCAATTTGAAGCTTCAATTCAGGTATGCAACTTTCAAAATTGTTGTAGATTCATGATGATCTAAAATGTTTTAGCATGAGGTTAAGGTTTAGGAGAGATATTAGATGGATTCTGGATCAATATTTGGAGGTTTATAGACAAATTAGGACGCAACATGATTTCTGTCTGGATGTGAATTGGCCTGATTATTGAGAGTTAACATGATCTAAATAGTTTAGGATGATCTATGAAGCATGAGGAGTTGATCAATGGCTTTAGATTGAGCTTTGATGATGATCAGAATTATGGAGCATTTTCTGTTTGCAATTGTGTTTGAGAATCTAGAAGGAATTAGGAGAAATGGAGGTGATATTTGGATTCAGCATGAAAATTGGAGTGGGATGATGTAAAGTTTGGTAAGGTTTGGTGACCTGCACATGATGTCTCGCCGGAGAAGACGACCGGTGTCGTTCTCCGGCCACCACTGCAATATTTCCTCCATCTGATGTTTGAGCTGAGGCAGGTATGCTGCATCATGATTATCCTTGTTTTCCCAAAACATCATTCTAACACTTTTGTTCACTTTGCAACTTGCACATCAGTTTTTGTTTGAAGTAGTTTCTGACTTATTGTTGCACCCCAAAATTTTCCTAACCCTTTCTTACTTGGTTCATGTTTCATTGCATTAGCATTGCATTGTCCTAGTATTTGCATAGCATAGCATTATTCATTTGGCAGGGGATCAAGTGTGGTTTATATCAAGAGGAGCCGAGCTAGAGGTCTTACTCAAGCTTGAGAGGTCACCAAAGTCATCAGGAAGAGGGTTGGGTTCT
The DNA here is from genome assembly GCA_963859935.3 of Lathyrus sativus. Classification (NCBI taxonomy): domain Eukaryota; kingdom Viridiplantae; phylum Streptophyta; class Magnoliopsida; order Fabales; family Fabaceae; genus Lathyrus; species Lathyrus sativus. Next base: position 476,059,662 of record OZ012741.1, on the reverse strand, counting down.
TGAGAAGTTCAGTTGATGGTATAGGGTTCATCTCCTAACCTGAGGACCAATTGAAGACCATCAATGGATTGTGAGGCCTTGGTCATGGATAGAGTGTAGATAGAGCTCATGGAGTTCCTTAAGGGTCACGGTGGAGCTCAGTCAAGTGTTTATGCTAAGGGTGAAAAGCCACAGTTGAGGGTGTTGCAATTAGGGTTTTCATCTGAGTAACCTTAAGTCAACTGTGTAATTGAAGAGGATCAAAACCTACTTCCAAGTCTTTGTGATCATGGAGAGTTATGTTGATATACATGAGGTGATATTCCAAGACCAATCCAAGAAGAATTCAAAGTGTGAGGAGTTGCTAAACTAGGGTTCTCAGGGTAAAATCCCTTATTTAGTGCCTAACTTCAAGACCACTTATCTCAATATACAAGTGTTATATCCACTTTTGGCCAACATGAAACTTGTAGATCGTGTTCTTAGCTTTAATTTGAGTATTAGAAGTCCTCCATCGGATTTATAGAACTCAAGTTATGATCCAGACAAGTTACAGGTCATCAGATGAATGTGAAATTTGTCTGCAAAAGTCAACCAGCTTCCATGGAACTTTTGACATAGAAGGGTGTTTCTCCTAAACATTAAGCCAACATGAAAGTTGTAGGTCTTGACCTTAGCTTTCCAAATTGTACTAGAAGTCTTCCATCTGATTTGTATAACTCAAGTTATGAGGTTTACAAGTTAGGGGTATTTTGGGAAAGTGATATTATAGGTCATTTGACATTATAGGTCATTTTCACTATCTTGCAAGCTTCAAATGAAGTTTTGTCCAACACAAAACTTGTTCAAAATGATGTTTTTGGGTCAACCATGTGCTCATGATGCATTGATTTGGTTTAGGGTGAGACTTGGTTTGAAGGAAATTGACAAAAGGGGAATTTAAAGGCATTTAAGTGAAAAATTCAAAATTAATTCATGTGTGTTCAAACCAATGCAAATGGGTGCCCATTTTAATCAGAAAAATCATTTTGAACACATTGGCAATATTGGAAAGTCATTTTGAAGCATAATTCATGGCATTTCAACTTGTTACTTCTTAAATAAGTAACACATCAAAGGTTGGCCTCATGATGGAATTAAGGGCTTAATTGGATCCCAATGCTCTCCACAGTTAACAAGCAAGGGAATTGAAGCTTCTTGGAGAAGTTTTGAGTGCAAATTCGTGTTCACCAAAGTTGGAAATTTCAAACAAAAGCGAAAATTGGATCTCACTGATTGGGCCTCCAACTCATCAAAATCACTTCTATATAAGTTCAGAGGAAGGTTCAGATCAAGGTTGGTGTTCATTTCGTGCCATAGCCAGAGATTGCAAGTTGAATTTTCAAGCTCCAAGTGCAAATTGTGATTTCAATTCTAGAGGGATTCAAGGAAAATTAAGGATTGAATCATCTTTAGCATCAATCATAAAGTTAATCGACACAGTTTGAAGCCAAGGATCGTGCTCTAACTGCTCCAATTTGAAGCTTCAATTCAGGTATGCAACTTTCAAAATTGTTGTAGATTCATGATGATCTAGAATGTTTTAGCATGAGGTTAAGGTTTAGGAGAGATATTAGATGGATTCTGGATCAATATTTGGAGGTTTATAGACAAATTAGGACGCAACATGATTTCTGTCTGGATGCGAATTGGCCTGATTATTGAGAGTTAGCATGATCTAAATAGTTTAGGATGATCTATGAAGCATGAGGAGTTGATCAATGGCTTTAGATTGAGCTTTGATGATGATTAGAATTATGGAGCATTTTCTGTTTGCATTCGTGTTTGAGAATCTAGAAGGAATTAGGAGAAATGGAGGTGATATTTGGATTCAGCATGAAAATTGGAGTGGGATGATGTAAAGTTTGGTAAGGTTTGGTGACCTGCACATGATGTCTCGCCGGAGAAGACGACCGGTGTCGTTCTCCGGCCACCACTGCAATATTTCCTCCATCTGATGTTTGAGCTGAGGCAGGTATGCTGCATCATGATTATCCTTGTTTTCCCAAAACATCATTCTAACACTTTTGTTCACTTTGCAACTTGCACATCAGTTTTTGTTTGAAGTAGTTTCTGACTTATTGTTGCACCCCAAAATTTGCCTAACCCTTTCTTACTTGGTTTATGTTTCATCGCATTAGCACTGCATTGTCCTAGTATTTGCATAGCATAGCATTATTCATTTGGCAGGGGATCAAGTGTGGTTTATATCAAGAGGAGCCTAGCTAGAGGTCTTACTCAAGCTTGAGAGGTCACCAAAGTCATAAGGAAGAGGGTTGGGTTCTTGAGAAGTTCAGTTGATGGTATAGGGTTCATCTTCTAACCTGAGGACCAATTGAAGACCATCAATGGATTGTGAGGCCTTGGTCATGGATAGAGTGTAGATAGAGCTCATGGAGTTCCTTAAGGGTCATGGTGGAGCTCAGTCAAGTGTTTATGCTAAGGGTGAAAAGCCACAGTTGAGGGTGTTGCAATTAGGGTTTTCATCTGAGTAACCTTAAGTCAACTGTGTAATTGAAGAGGATCAAAACCTACTTCCAAGTCTTTGTGATCATGGAGAGTTATGTTGATATACATGAGGTGATATTCCAAGACCAATCCAAGAAGAATTCAAAGTGTGAGGAGTTGCTAAACTAGGGTTCTCAGGGTAAAATCCCTTATTTAGTGCCTAACTTCAAGACCACTTATCTCAATATACAAGTTTTATATCCACTTTTGGCCAACATGAAACTTGTAGATCGTGGTCTTAGCTTTAATTTGAGTACTAGAAGTCCTCCATTGGATTTATAGAACTCAAGTTATGATCCAGACAAGTTACAGGTCATCAGATGAATGTGAAATTTGTCTGCAAAAGTCAACCAGCTTCCATGGAACTTTTGACATAGAAGGGTGTTTCTCCTAAACATTTGGCCGACATGAAAGTTGTAGGTCTTGATCTTAGCTTTCCGAATTGTATTATAAGTCTTCCATCTGATTTGTATAACTCAAGTTATGAGGTTTACAAGTTAGGGGTATTTTGGGAAAGTGAGATTATAGGTCATTTGGCATTATAGGTCATTTTCACTATCTTGCAAGCTTCAAATGAAGTTTTGTCCAACACAAAACTTGTTCAAAAAGACGTTTTTGGGTCAACCATGTGCTCATGATGCATTGATTTGGTTTAGGGTGAGACTTGGTTTGAAGGAAATTGACAAAAGGGGAATTTAAAGGCATTTAAGTGAAAAATTCAAAATTAATTCATGTGTGTTCAAACCAATGCAAATGGGTGCTCATTTTAATCAGAAAAATCATTTTGAACACATTGGCAATATTTGAAAGTCATGTTGAAGCATAATTCATGGCATTTCAACTTGTTACTTCTTCAATAAGTAACACATCAAAGGTTGGCCTCATGATGGAATTAAGGGCTTAATTGGATCCGAATGCTCTCCACAGTTAACAAGCAAGGGAATTGAAGCTTCTTGGAGAAGTTTTGAGTGCAAATTCGTGTTCACCATAGTTGGAAATTTCAAGCAAAAGTGAATATTGGATCTCACTGATTGGGCCTCCAACTCATCAAAATCACTTCTATATAAGTTCAAAGGAAGGTTCAGATCAAGGTTGGTATTCATTTCGTGCCATAGCCAAAGATTGCAAGTTGAATTTTCAAGCTCCAAGTGCAAATCGTGATTTCAATTCTAGAGGGATTCAAGTCAAATTAAGGATTGAATCATCTTCAGCATCAATCATAAAGTGAATCTGCACAGTTTGAAGCCAAGGATCGTGCTCTAACTGCTCCAATTTGAAGCTTCAATTCAGGTATGCAACTTTCAAAATTGTTGTAGATTCATGATGATCTAGCATGTTTTAGCATGAGGTTAAGGTTTAGGAGAGATATTAGATGGATTCTGGATCAATATTTGGAGGTTTATAGACAAATTAGGATGCAACATGATTTCTGTCTGGATGCGAATTGGCCTGATTATTGAGAGTTAGCATGATCTAAATAGTTTAGGATGATCTATGAAGCATGAGGAGTTGATCCATGGCTTTAGATTGAGCTTTGATGATGATCAGAATTATGGAGCATTTTCTGTTTGCATTCGTGTTTGAGAATCTAGAAGGAATTAGGAGAAATGGAGGTGATATTTGGATTCAGCATGAAAATTGGAGTGGGATGATGTAAAGTTTGGTAAGGTTTGGTGACCTGCACATGATGTCTCGCCGGAGAAGACGACCGGTGTCGTTCTCCGGCCACCGCTGCAATCTTCGCTCCATCTGATGTTTGAGCTGAGGCAGGTATGCTGCATCATGATTATCCTTGTTTTCCCAAAACATCATTCTAACACTTTTTTTCACTTTGCAACTTGCACATCAGTTTTTGTTTGAAGTAGTTTCTGACTTATTGTTGCACCCCAAAATTTGCCTAACCCTTTCTTACTTGGTTTATGTTTCATCACATTAGCATTGCATTGTCCTAATATTTGCATAGCATAGCATTATTCATTTGGCAGGGGAACAAGTGTGGTTTATATCAAGAGGAGCCTAGCTAGAGGTCTTACTCAAGGTTGAGAGGTCACCAAAGTCATCAGGAAGAGGGTTGGGTGCTTGAGAAGTTCAGTTGATGGTATAGGGTTCATCTCCTAACCTGAGGACCAATTGAAGACCATCAATGGATTGTGAGGCCTTGGTCATGGATAGAGTGTGGATAGAGCTCATGGAGTTCCTTAAGGGTCACGGTGGAGCTCAGTCAAGTGTTTATGCTAAGGGTGAAAAGCCACAGTTGAGGGTGTTGCAATTAGGGTTTTCATCTGAGTAACCTTAAGTCAACTGTGTAATTGAAGAGGATCAAAACCTACTTCCAAGTCTTTGTGATCATGTAGAGTTATGTTGATATACATGAGGTGATATTCCAAGACCAATCCAAGAAGAATTCAAAGTGTGAGGAGTTGCTAAACTAGGGTTCTCAGGGTAAAATCCCTTATTTAGTGCCTAACTTCAAGACCACTTATCTCAATATACAAGTTTCATATCCACTTTTGTCCAACATGAAACTTGTAGATCATGTTCGTAGCTTTAATTTGAGTACTAGAAGTCCTCCATTGGATTTATAGAACTCAAGTTATGATCCAGACAAGTTACAGGTCATCAGATGAATGTGATGTTTGTCTGCAAAAGTCAACCAGCTTCCATGGAACTTTTGACATAGAAGGGTGTTTCTCCTAAACATTTGGCCGACATGAAAGTTGTAGGTCTTTATCTTAGCTTTCCAAATTGTATTATAAGTCTTCCATCTGATTTGTATAACTCAAGTTATGAGGTTTACAAGTTAGGGGTATTTTGGGAAAGTGAGATTATAGGTCATTTGGCATTATAGGTCATTTTCACTCTCTTGCAATCTTCAAATGAAGTTTTGTCCAACACAAAACTTGTTCAAAATGATGTTTTTGGGTCAACCATGTGCTCATGATGCATTGATTTGGTTTAGGGTGAGACTTGGTTTGAAGGAAATTGACAAAAGGGGAATTTAAAGGCATTTAAGTGAAAAATTCAAAATTAATTCACGTGTGTTCAAACCAATGCAAATGGGTGCCCATTTTAATCAGAAAAATCATTTTGAACACATTGGCAATATTGGAAAGTCATGTTGAAGCATAATTCATGGCATTTCAACTTGTTACTTCTTAAATAAGTAACACATCAAAGGTTGGCCTCATGAAGGAATTAAGGGCTTAATTGGATCCCAATGCTCTCCACAGTTAACAAGCAAGGGAATTGAAGCTTCTTGGAGAAGTTTTGAGTGCAAATTCGTGTTCACCATAGTTGGAAATTTCAAGCAAAAGCGAAAATTGGATCTCACTGATTGGGCCTCCAACTCATCAAAATCACTTCTATATAAGTTCAGAGGAAGGTTCAGATCAAGGTTGGTGTTCATTTCGTGCCATAGCCAGGGATTGCAAGTTGAATTTTCAAGCTCCAAGTGCAAATTGTGATTTCAATTCTAGAGGGATTCAAGGCAAATTAAGGATCGAATCATCTTCAGCATCAATCATAAAGTTAATCGGCACAGTTTGAAGCCAAGGATCGTGCTCTAACTAGTCCAATTTGAAGCTTCAATTCAGGTATGCAACTTTCAAAATTGTTGTAGATTCATGATGATCTAGCATGTTTTAGCATGAGGTTAAGGTTTAGGAGAGATATTAGATGGATTCTGGATCAATATTTGGAGGTTTATAAACAAATTAGGACGCAATATGATTTCTGTCTGGATGCGAATTGGCCTGATTATTGAGAGTTAGCATGATCTAAATAGTTTAGGATGATCTATGAAGCATGAGGAGTTGATCAATGGCTTTAGATTGAGCTTTGATGATGATCAGAATTATGGAGCATTTTCTGTTTGCATTCGTGTTTGAGAATCTAGAAGGAATTAGGAGAAATGGAGGTGATATTTGGATTCAGCATGAAAATTGGAGTGGGATGATGTAAAGTTTGGTAAGGTTTGGTGACCTGCACATGATGTCTCGCCGGAGAAGACGACCGGTGTCGTTCTCCGGCCACCGCTGCAATCTTCGCTCCATCTAATGTTTGAGCTGAGGCAGGTATGCTGCATCATGATTATCCTTGTTTTCCCAAAACATCATTCTAACACTTTTTTTCACTTTGCAACTTGCACATCAGTTTTTGTTTGAAGTAGTTTCTGACTTATTGTTGCACCCCAAAATTTGCCTAACCCTTTCTTACTTGGTTTATGTTTCATCACATTAGCATTACATTGTCCTAATATTTGCATAGCATAGCATTATTCATTTGGCAGGGGAACAAGTGTGGTTTATATCAAGAGGAGCCTAGCTAGAGGTCTTACTCAAGGTTGAGAGGTCACCAAAGTCATCAGGAAGAGGGTTGGGTGCTTGAGAAGTTCAGTTGATGGTATAGGGTTCATCTCCTAACCTGAGGACCAATTGAAGACCATCAATGGATTGTGAGGCCTTGGTCATGGATAGAGTGTGGATAGAGCTCATGGAGTTCCTTAAGGGTCACGGTGGAGCTCAGTCAAGTGTTTATGCTAAGGGTGAAAAGCCACAGTTGAGGGTGTTGCAATTAGGGTTTTCATCTGAGTAACCTTAAGTCAATTGTGTAATTGAAGAGGATCAAAACCTACTTCCAAGTCTTTGTGATCATGTAGAGTTATGTTGATATACATGAGGTGATATTCCAAGACCAATCCAAGAAGAATTCAAAGTGTGAGGAGTTGCTAAACTAGGGTTCTCAGGGTAAAATCCCTTATTTAGTGCCTAACTTCAAGACCACTTATCTCAATATACAAGTTTCGTATCCACTTTTGTCCAACATGAAACTTGTAGATCATGTTCGTAGCTTTAATTTGAGTACTAGAAGTCCTCCATTGGATTTATAGAACTCAAGTTATGATCCAGACAAGTTACAGGTCATCAGATGAATGTGATGTTTGTCTGCAAAAGTCAACCAGCTTCCATGGAACTTTTGACATAGAAGGGTGTTTCTCCTAAACATTTGGCCGACATGAAAGTTGTAGGTCTTTATCTTAGCTTTCCAAATTGTATTATAAGTCTTCCATCTGATTTGTATAACTCAAGTTATGAGGTTTACAAATTAGGGGTATTTTGGGAAAGTGAGATTATAGGTCATTTGGCATTATAGGTCATTTTCACTCTCTTGCAAGCTTCAAATGAAGTTTTGTCCAACATAAAACTTGTTCAAAATGATGTTTTTGGGTCAACCATGTGCTCATGATGCATTGATTTGGTTTAGGGTGAGACTTGGTTTGAAGGAAATTGACAAAAGGGGAATTTAAAGGCATTTAAGTGAAAAATTCAAAATTAATTCATGTGTGTTCAAACCAATGCAAATGGGTGCCCATTTTAATCAGAAAAATCATTTTGAACACATTGGCAATATTGGAAAGTCATGTTGAAGCATAATTCATGGCATTTCAACTTGTTACTTCTTAAATAAGTAACACATCAAAGGTTGGCCTCATGATGGAATTAAGGGCTTAATTGGATCCCAATGCTCTCCACAGTTAACAAGCAAGGGAATTGAAGCTTCTTGGAGAAGTTTTGAGTGCAAATTCGTGTTCACCATAGTTGGAAATTTCAAGCAAAAGTGAAAATTGGATCTCACTGATTGGGCCTCCAACTCATCAAAATCACTTCTATATAAGTTCAGAGGAAGGTTCAGATCAAGGTTGGTGTTCATTTCATGCCATAGCCAGAGATTGCAAGTTGAATTTTCAAGCTCCAAGTGCAAATTGTGATTTCAATTCTAGAGGGATTCAAGGCAAATTAAGGATCGAATCATCTTCAGCATCAATCATAAAGTTAATCGGCACAGTTTGAAGCCAAGGATCGTGCTCTAACTGGTCCAATTTGAAGCTTCAATTCAGGTATGCAACTTTCAAAATTGTTGTAGATTCATGATGATCTAGCATGTTTTAACATGAGGTTAAAGTTTAGGAGAGATATTAGATGGATTCTGGATCAATATTTGGAGGTTTATAGACAAATTAGGACGCAATATGATTTCTGTCTGGATGCGAATTGGCCTGATTATTGAGAGTTAGCATGATCTAAATAGTTTAGGATGATCTATGAAGCATGAGGAGTTGATCAATGGCTTTAGATTGAGCTTTGATGATGATCAGAATTATGGAGCATTTTCTGTTTGCAATTGTGTTTGAGAATCTAGAAGGAATTAGGAGAAATGGAGGTGATATTTGGATTCAGCATGAAAATTGGAGTGGGATGATGTAAAGTTTGGTAAGGTTTGGTGACCTGCACATGATGTCTCGCCGGAGAAGGCGACCGGTGTCATTCTCCGGCCACCGCTGCAATCTTTCCTCCATTTGATGTTTGAGCTGAGGCAGGTATGCTGCATCATGATTATCCTTGTTTTACCAAAACATCATTCTAACACTTTTGTTCACTTTGCAACTTGCACATCAGTTTTGGTTTGAAGTAGTTTCTGACTTATTGTTGCACCCCAAAATTTGCCTAACCCTTTCTTACTTGGTTTATGTTTCATCGCATTAGCATTGCATTGTCCTAGTATTTGCATAGCATAGCATTATTCATTTGGCAGGGGATCAAGTGTGGTTTATATCAAGAGGAGCCTAGCTAGAGGTCTTACTCAAGCTTGAGAGGTCACCAAAGTCATCAGGAAGAGGGTTGGGTTCTTGAGAAGTTCAGTTGATGGTATAGGGTTCATCTCCTAACCTGAGGACCAATTGAAGACCATCAATGGATTGTGAGGCCTTGGTCATGGATAGAGTGTAGATAGAGCTCATGGAGTTCCTTAAGGGTCATGGTGGAGCTCAGTCAAGTGTTTATGCTAAGGGTGAAAAGCCACAGTTGAGGGTGTTGCAATTAGGGTTTTCATCTGAGTAACCTTAAGTCAACTGTGTAATTGAAGAGGATCAAAACCTACTTCCAAGTCTTTGTGATCATGGAAAGTTATGTTGATATACATGAGGTGATATTCCAAGACCAATCCAAGAAGAATTCAAAGTGTGAGGAGTTGCTAAACTAGGGTTCTCAGGGTAAAATCCCTTATTTAGTGCCTAACTTCAAGACCACCTATCTCAATATACAAGTTTTATATCCACTTCTGGCCAACATGAAACTTGTATATCATGTTCTTAGCTTTAATTTGAGTACTAGAAGTCCTCCATTGGATTTATAGAACTCAAGTTATGATCCAGACAAGTTACAGGTCATCAGATAAATGTGAAATTTGTCTGCAAAAGTCAACCAGCTTCCATGGAACTTTTGACATAGAAGGATGTTTCTCCTAAACATTTGGCCGACATGAAAGTTGTAGGTCTTGATCTTAGCTTTCCGAATTGTATTATAAGTCTTCCATCTGATTTGTATAACTCAAGTTATGAGGTTTACAAGTTAGGGGTATTTTGGGAAAGTGAGATTATAGGTCATTTGGCATTATAGGTCATTTTCACTATCTTGCAAGCTTCAAATGAAGTTTTGTCCAACACAAAACTTGTTCAAAATGACGTTTTTGGGTCAACCATGTGCTCGTGATGCATTGATTTGGTTTAGGGTGAGACTTGGTTTGAAGGAAATTGACAAAAGGGGAATTTAAAGGCATTTAGGTGAAAAATTCAAAATTAATTCATGTGTGTTCAAACCAATGCAAATGGGTGCTCATTTTAATCAGAAAAATCATTTTGAACACATTGGCAATATTGGAAAGTCATGTTGAAGCATAATTCATGGCATTTCAACTTGTTACTTCTTAAATAAGTAACACATCAAAGGTTGGCCTCATGATGGAATTAAGGGCTTAATTGGATCCCAATGCTCTCCACAGTTAACAAGCAAGGGAATTGAAGCTTCTTGGAGAAGTTTTGAGTGCAAATTCGTGTTCACCATAGTTGGAAATTTCAAGCAAAAGTGAAAATTGGATCTCACTGATTGGGCCTCCAACTCATCAAAATCACTTCTATATAAGTTCAGAGGAAGGTTTAGATCAAGGTTGGTGTTCATTTCGTGCCATAGCCAGAGATTGCAAGTTGAATTTTCAAGCTTCAAGTGCAAATCGTGATTTCAATTCTAGAGGGATTCAAGGCAAATTAAGGATTGAGTCATCTTCAGCATCAATCATAAAGTGAATATGCACAGTTTGAAGCCAAGGATCGTGCTCTAACTGCTCCAATTTGAAGCTTCAATTCAGGTATGCAACTTTCAAAATTGTTGTAGATTCATGATGATCTAGCATATTTTAGCATGAGGTTAAGGTTTAGGAGAGATATTAGATGGATTCTGGATCAATATTTGGAGGTTTATAAACAAATTAGGATGCAACATGATTTCTGTCTAGATGCGAATTGGCCTGATTATTGAGAGTTAGCATGATCTAAATAGTTTAGGATGATCTATGAAGCATGAGGAGTTGATCCATGGCTTTAGATTGAGCTTTTATGATGATCAGAATTATGGAGCATTTTCTGTTTGCATTCGTGTTTGAGAATCTAGAAGGAATTAGGAGAAATGGAGGTGATATTTGGATTCAGCATGAAAATTGGAATGGGATGATGTAAAGTTTGGTAAGGTTTGGTGACCTGCACATGATGTCTCGCCGGAGAAGACGACCAGTGTCGTTCTCCGACCACCGCTGCAATCTTCCCTCCATCTGATGTTTGAGCTGAGGCAGGTATGCTGCATCATGATTATCCTTGTTTTCCCAAAACATCATTCTAACACTTTTGTTCACTTTGCAACTTGCACATCAGTTTTTGTTTGAAGTAGTTTCTGACTTATTGTTGCACCCCAAAATTTGCCTAACCCTTTCTTACTTGGTTTATGTTTCATCGAATTAGCATTGCATTGTCCTAGTATTTGCATAGCATAGCATTATTCATTTGGCAGGGGATCAAGTGTGGTTTATATCAAGAGGAGCCTAGCTAGAGGTCTTACTCAAGCTTGAGAGGTCACCAAAGTCATCGAGAAGAGGGTTGGGTTCTTGAGAAGTTCAATTGATGGTATAGGGTTCATCTCCTAACCTGAGGACCAATTGAAGACCATCAATGGACTGTGAGGCCTTGGTCATGGATATAGTGTGGATAGAGCTCATGGAGTTCCTTAAGGGTCATGGTGGAGCTCAGTCAAGTGTTTATGCTAAGGGTGAAAAGCCATAGTTGAGGGTGTTGCAATTAGGGTTTTCATCTGAGTAACCTTAAGTCAACTGTGTAATTGAAGAGGATCAAAACCTACTTCCAAGTCTTTGTGATCATTGAGAGTTATGTTGATATACATGAGGTGATATTCCAAGACCAATCCAAGAAGAATTCAAAGTGTGAGGAGTTGCTAAACTAGGGTTCTCAAGGTAAAATCCCTTATTTAGTGCCTAACTTCAAGACCACTTATCTCAATATAGAAATTTTATCTCCACTTTTGGCTAACATGAAACTTGTAGATCATGTTCTTAACTTGAATTTGAGTACTAGAAGTCCTCCATTGGATTTATAGAACTCAAGTTATGATCCAGACAAGTTACAGGTCATCAGATGAATGTGAAATTTGTCTGCAAAAGTCAACCAACGTCCATGGAAAGTTTGACATAGAAGGGTGTTTCTCCTAAACTTTTGGCCAACATGAAAGTTGTAGGTCTTGATCTTAGCTTTCCAAATTGTACTAGAAGTCTTCTATCTGATTTGTATAACTCAAGTTATGAGGTTTACAAGTTAGGGGTATTTTGGGAAAGTGAGATTATAGGTTATTTGGCATTATAGGTCATTTTCACTATCTTGCAGGCTTCAAATGAAGTTTTTTCCAACACAAAACTTGTTCAAAATGATGCTTTTGGGTCAACCATGTGCTCATGATGCATTGATTTGGTTTAGGGTGAGACTTGGTTTGAAGGAAATTGACAAAAGGGGAATTTAAAGGCATTTAAGTGAAAAATTCAAAATTAATTCATGTGTGTTCAAACCAATGCAAATGGGTGCTCATTTTAATCAGAAAAATCATTTTGAACACATTGGCAATATTGGAAAGTCATGTTGAAGCATAATTCATGGCATTTCAACTTGTTACTTCTTAAATAAGTAACACATCAAAGGTTGGCCTCATGATGGAATTAAGGGCTTAATTGGAGCCCAATGCTCTCCACAGTTAACAAGCAAGGGAATTGAAGCTTCTTGGAGAAGTTTTGAGTGCAAATTCGTGTTCACCATAGTTGGAAATTTCAAGCAAAAGTGAAAATTGGATCTCACTGATTGGGCCTCCAACTCATCAAAATCACTTCTATATAAGTTCAGAGGAAGTTTCAGATCAAGGCTGGTGTTCATTTCGTGCCATAACCAGAGATTGCAAGTTTAATTTTCAAGCTCCAAGTGCAAATCGTGATTTCAATTCTAGAGGGATTCAAGGAAAATTAAGGATTGAATCATCTTCAGCATCAATCATAAAGTGAATCTGCACAGTTTGAAGCCAAGGATCGTGCTCTAACTGCTCCAATTTGAAGCTTCAATTCAGGTATGCAACTTTCAAAATTGCTGTAGATTCATGATGATCTAGCATGTTTTAGCATGAGGTTAAGGTTTAGGAGAGATATTAGATGGATTCTGGATCAATATTTGGAGGTTTATAGACAAATTAGGATGCAACATGATTTCTGTCTGGATGCGAATTGGCCTGATTATTGAGAGTTAGCATGATCTAAATAGTTTAGGATGATCTATGAAGCATGAGGAGTTGATCCATGGCTTTAGATTGAGCTTTGATGATGATCAGAATTATGGAGCATTTTTTGTTTGCATTCGTGTTTGAGAACCTATAGGGAATTAGGAGAAATGGAGGTGATATTTGGATTCAGCATGAAAATTGGAGTGGGATGATGTAAAGTTTGGTAAGGTTTGGTGACCTACACATGATGTCTCGCCGGAGAAGACGACCAGTGTCGTTCTCCGGCCATCGCTGCAATCTTCCCTCCATCTGATGTTTGAGCTGAGGCAGGTATGCTGCATCATGATTATCCTTGTTTTCCCAAAACATCATTCTAACACTTTTGTTCACTTTGCAACTTGCACATCAATTTTTGTTTGAAGTAGTTTCTGACTTATTGTTGCACCCCAAAATTTGCCTAACCCTTTCTTACTTGGCTTATGTTTCATCACATTAGCATTGCATTATCCTAGTATTTGCATAGCATAGCATTATTCATTTGGCAGGGGATCAAGTATGGTTTATATCAAGAGGAGCCTAGCTAGAGGTCTTACTCAAGCTTGAGAGGTCACCAAAGTCATCAGGAAGAGGGTTAGGTTCTTGAGAAGTTCAGTTGATGGTATAGGGTTCATATCCTAACCTGAGGACCAATTGAAGACCATCAATGGATTGTGAGGCCTTGGTCATGGATATAGTGTGGATAGAGCTCATGGAGTTCCTTAAGGGTCATGGTGGAGCTCAGTCAAGTGTTTATGCTAAGGGTGAAAAGCCACAGTTGAGGGTGTTGCAATTAGGGTTTTCATCTGAGTAACCTTAAGTCAACTGTGTAATTGAAGAGGATCAAAACCTACTTCCAAGTCTTTGTGATCATGGAGAGTTATGTTGATATACGTGAGGTGATATTCCAAGACCAATCCAAGAAGAATTCAAAGTGTGAGGAGTTGCTAAACTAGGGTTCTCAGGGTAAAATCCCTTATTTAGTGCCTAACTTCAAGACCACTTATCTCAATATAGAAATTTTATCTCCACTTTTGGCTAACATGAAACTTTTAGATCATGTTCTTAGCTTTAATTTGAGTACTAGAAGTCCTCCATTGGATTTATAGAACTCAAGTTATGATCCAGACAAGTTACAGGTCATCAGATGAATGTGAAATTTGTCTGCAAAAGTCAACCAACGTCCATGGAAAGTTTGACATAGAAGGGTGTTTCTCCTAAACTTTTGGCCAACATGAAAGTTGTAGGTCTTGATCTTAGCTTTCCAAATTGTACTAGAAGTCTTCTATCTGATTTGTATAACTCAAGTTATGAGGTTTACAAGTTAGGGGTATTTTGGGAAAGTGAGATTATAGGTCATTTGGCATTATAGGTCATTTTCACTATCTTGCAGGCTTCAAATGAAGTTTTTTCCAACACAAAACTTGTTCAAAATGATGTTTTTGGGTAAACCATGTGCTCATGATGCATTGATTTGGTTTAGGGTGAGACTTGGTTTGAAGGAAATTGACATAAGGGGAATTTAAAGGCATTTAAGTGAAAAATTCAAAATTAATTCATGTGTGTTCAAACCAATGCAAATGGGTGCTCATTTTAATCAGAAAAATCATTTTGAACACATTGGCAATATTGGAAAGTCATGTTGAAGCATAATTCATGGCATTTCAACTTGTTACTTCTTAAATAAGTAACACATCAAAGGTTGGCCTCATGATGGAATTAAGGGCTTAATTGGATCCCAATGCTCTCCACAGTTAACAAGCAAGGGAATTGAAGCTTCTTGGAGAAGTTTTGAATGCAAATTCGTGTTCACCATAGTTGGAAATTTCAAGCAAAAGTGAAAATTGGATCTCACTGATTGGGCCTCCAACTCATCAAAATCACTTCTATATAAGTTCAGAGGAAGGTTCAGATCAAGGCTGGTGTTCATTTCGTGCCATAACCAGAGATTGTAAGTTTAATTTTCAAGCTCCAAGTGCAAATCGTGATTCCAATTCTAGAGGGATTCAAGGAAAATTAAGGATTGAATCATCTTCAGCATCAATCATAAAGTGAATCTGCACAGTTTGAAGCCAAGGATCGTGCTCTAACTGCTCCAATTTGAAGCTTCAATTCAGGTATGCAACTTTCAAAATTGCTGTAGATTCATGATGATCTAGCATGTTTTAGCATGAGGTTAAGGTTTAGGAGAGATATTAGATGGATTCTGGATCAATATTTGGAGGTTTATAGACAAATTAGGATGCAACATGATTTCTGTCTGGATGCGAATTGGCCTGATTATTGAGAGTTAGCATGATCTAAATAGTTTAGGATGATCTATGAAGCATGAGGAGTTGATCCATGGCTTTAGATTGAACTTTGATGATGATCAGAATTATGGAGCATTTTTTGTTTGCATTCGTGTTTGAGAACCTATAGGGAATTAGGAGAAATGGAGGTGATATTTGGATTCAGCATGAAAATTGGAGTGGGATGATGTAAAGTTTGGTAAGGTTTGGTGACCTACACATGATGTCTCGCCGGAGAAGACGACCAGTGTCGTTCTCCGGCCATCGCTGCAATCTTCCCTCCATCTGATGTTTGAGCTGAGGCAGGTATGCTGCATCATGATTATCCTTGTTTTCCCAAAACATCATTCTAACACTTTTGTTCACTTTGCAACTTGCACATCAATTTTTGTTTGAAGTAGTTTCTGACTTATTGTTGCACCCCAAAATTTGCCTAACCCTTTCTTACTTGGCTTATGTTTCATCGCATTAGCATTGCATTATCCTAGTATTTGCATAGCATAGCATTATTCATTTGGCAGGGGATCAAGTATGGTTTATATCAAGAGGAGCCTAGCTTGAGGTCTTACTCAAGCTTGAGAGGTCACCAAAGTCATCAGGAAGAGGGTTAGGTTCTTGAGAAGTTCAGTTGATGGTATAGGGTTCATATCCTAACCTGAGGACCAATTGAAGACCATCAATGGATTGTGAGGCCTTGGTCATGGATATAGTGTGGATAGAGCTCATGGAGTTCCTTAAGGGTCATGGTGGAGCTCAGTCAAGTGTTTATGCTAAGGGTGAAAAGCCACAGTTGAGGGTGTTGCAATTAGGGTTTTCATCTGAGTAACCTTAAGTCAACTGTGTAATTGAAGAGGATCAAAACCTACTTCCAAGTCTTTGTGATCATGGAGAGTTATGTTGATATACGTGAGGTGATATTCCAAGACCAATCCAAGAAGAATTCAAAGTGTGAGGAGTTGCTAAACTAGGGTTCTCAGGGTAAAATCCCTTATTTAGTGCCTAACTTCAAGACCACTTATCTCAATATAGAAATTTTATCTCCACTTTTGGCTAACATGAAACTTGTAGATCATGTTCTTAGCTTTAATTTGAGTACTAGAAGTCCTCCATTGGATTTATAGAACTCAAGTTATGATCCAGACAAGTTACAGGTCATCAGATGAATGTGAAATTTGTCTGCAAATGTCAACCAACGTCCATGGAAAGTTTGACATAGAAGGGTGTTTCTCCTAAACTTTTGGCCAACATGAAAGTTGTAAGTCTTGATCTTAGCTTTCCAAATTGTACTAGAAGTCTTCTATCTGATTTGTATAACTCAAGTTATGAGGTTTACAAGTTAGGGGTATTTTGGGAAAGTGAGATTATAGGTCATTTGGCATTATAGGTCATTTTCACTATCTTGCAAGCTTCAAATGAAGTTTTTTCCAACACAAAACTTGTTCAAAATGATGTTTTTGGGTCAACCATGTGCTCATGATGCATTGATTTGGTTTAGGGTGAGACTTTGTTTGAAGGAAATTGACATAAGGGGAATTTAAAGGCATTTAAGTGAAAAATTCAAAATTAATTCATGTGTGTTCAAACCAATGCAAATGGGTGCTCATTTTAATCAGAAAAATCATTTTGAACACATTGGCAATATTGGAAAGTCATGTTGAAGCATAATTCATGGCATTTCAACTTGTTACTTCTTAAATAAGTAACACATCAAAGGTTGGCCTCATGATGGAATTAAGGGCTTAATTGGATCCCAATGCTCTCCACAGTTAACAAGCAAGGGAATTGAAGCTTCTTGGAGAAGTTTTGAGTGCAAATTCGTGTTCACCATAGTTGGAAATTTCAAGCAAAAGTGAAAATTGGATCTCACTGATTGGGCCTCCAACTCATCAAAATCACTTCTATATAAGTTCAGAGGAAGGTTCAGATCAAGGTTGGTGTTCATTTCGTGCCATATCCAGAGATTGCAAGTTGAATTTTCAAGCTCCAAGTGCAAATCGTGATTTCAATTCTAGAGGGATTCAAGGCAAATTAAGGATTGAATCATCTTCAGCATCAATCATAAAGTGAATCTGCACAGTTTGAAGCCAAGGATCGTGCTCTAACTGCTCCAATTTGTAGCTTTAATTCAGTTATGCAACTTTCAAAATTGTTGTAGATTCATGATGATCTAGCCTGTTTTAGCATGAGGTTAAGGTTTAGGAGAGATATTAGATGGATTCTGGATCAATATTTGGAGGTTTATAGACAAATTAGGATGCAACATGATTTCTGTCTGGATGCGAATTGGCCTGATTATTGAGAGTTAGCATGATCTAAATAGTTTAGGATGATCTATGAAGCATGAGGAATTGATCCATGGCTTTAGATTGAGCTTTGATGATGATCAGAATTATGGAGCATTTTTTGTTTGCATTCGTGTTTGAGAACCTATAGGGAATTAGGAGAAATGGAGGTGATATTTGGATTCAGCATGAAAATTGGAGTGGGATGATGTAAAGTTTGGTGACCTGTGTTGCACCCTAAAATTTGCCCAACCTTATTCACTTGGTTCATGTTTCATTATCATTAGCATTTGCATATAGAGTCATGTACATAGACTAACCATCTGCATAGCATAAGCATAGCATGTCATTCAACAGGAGATCAATCATTATTCTCATCTCTAGAGGCCTAGCAAGAGGTTATTATTCCAATTCAATCTCATGCAAGTCATCAGGAAAGAATTTGAAAGCAAGGAGTTCAGCAGATCAAACCTTGAGTCCATCTCCTAGCTGAGGATATCTGAGGATCAACAAGAGGGTTATGAGCTGTGGATTGAAGGTATGGAGAGCATCTAGACATCTTGAGAGACTTACAAAGTCATTTGGAGAAGAAAACAAGTCATTGATGAAGGCACAAGAGCTATAGTTGAAGACAGTCAACTAGGGTTTCATCTGGGTCAACCCTAGGTCAACCCTAGGTCAATTGACTGACTTAAGAGGGCATTCAAGTCTATTGGAGAGATGTGGGGATCAATATTGAACATATAAAGAAGGATATGGAGATATGACAAGGAGAATTCAAGAAAAATCAAGGAGAAGAGGAGTTACTAAATTAGGGTTTCTCTGTAAAATCCCCTAGTTTAGGTCAAATTTCCAAGCAAGATAAGTCAAAATGCTAGCTTCAAATGGCTTCTTGGCCAACATGAAACTTGTAGAGGATCTCAAGACCTTTAATTTGAGTGGTGGAAGACCTCAAGGAGATTTATAGAACTCAAGTTATGGTCCTTGCAAGTTATAGGTCATCTGGGGTGTCTGAATTTTTGTCTGTGAAAGTGACTTGACTTCCAAGCTAGTTTTGCCCCTCAAGGAGATTTCAAATGAATTCATGGTCAACTTAAGAGTTGTTCCTCATTGTCTTAGCTTTCTAGAATGGTATGGTATGCCTTCATATGATGTGGAGAACTCAACTTATGGTCTTGACAAGCAAAGGGTATTTTGGGCATTTGTGAATTACAGGTCATTTTAACCTATACCCAAAACTCATACAAGGAGGCCTCAAATGGAAAAACTTACAACATCAAACTTGCTCCAAATGGGATTTTAAGTCTAGAAAGAAGGTCACAAGTTATTGGAGAAGCTCATAGCATGGAGTTGCACAATTGGTCAAAATATGAACTAAAAAGGCTTATAAAGTGAATAATTTCAAGTTGGAAAATGGTTTGGGAGATTTACAAGTCCAAATGGAGACTTCCAATATATGATTTTGAATGGAAAAACAATTCTAAGAACAATGGTTCACACACTTTTTTGAGTTTAGAAGGAAAAAATGAAGTTATCCATGGTTGCTTATCATTTAAGAAACATAATCAAAATGGATCAAAATTTGGAAACAAGGGAATGTGCAAGATGGATCTAGAATGTTCATTTGGGGTCTATATATTCATGAAATGTGCATTGATCAAGGGTTGGCCTCATTTGCACCAAGAATTTCACAAAATCTATCACACTTTTTTCATTGGAGTTTCATCACAATTCTCTCAAAACCTTCATCAATCTTCATCATAATCAACTCAATTCCATTCCATCATCATCACAGATCATAATTGAAGCAAGTTCTTGGTGTGAATCATTCATATTCGAGTGCTTTTCTCAAGAATCTCAAAACTACAAGTTCAAGTGGATTGCATGATTCAAGCAAGGAAACTCCAAGTTTGTGCATACAGAAGCAAGTTCCTCAAGGATTGATCAAGATTCATCACTTGGAAGCCTCAGATCTTCCATTTCCATAGCTGCTTCTCAAGATTTCTTACAAGGTAAGTTTTCTATCACACTGCTTGATCCAGTTAGGTAGGCATGTTTTTGTTAGTGTAGAATTGATCTAGGTGGTTAGGAGATTAAGTTAGATGAATTTGGAGAGGTTTGGTGATGGTTAGTGACAGGTGCCATATTCTGTTTGTGTTCGAATCTCTTAGATTAGTGTGTTATAATCGTGGCTTGATAGCATGTGTTAACCTCCATTAGATGTAGTTTAAGTTAGGCTAGGTTTGAGGAAGTTTGGTGATGATGCATACCAGTGTATTTCAATGGAGGCCGAAGGTTGATCCAATCGAATTTGTTGATGTGGTGAGTTTCAAGGTGATTTGATGCCCTAAGGTTATAGAGGGAGAGATTTGGAGCAGATTCCATGTTTACATCATGAGGATTCATCGCGTGTGGAGTGAGAACAGGGAGGTGGAACCTTGCTCGTGCATGGTGGCCATGGAAGCTCAAACCCTAGGTTGCAGGTTCAATTGAAGAAGATACAATCTGAGCCCTTCATTTCGTGGTAGACTCTTGACTATCAGGGCAATCCAATGGCCTATGTTTAATCTGAGCTTTGGAGGGAAAGAATGAAGCTGGCCAAAACGCGCCGTTTCATTAATTGAAACGGGCGGGCCTGAGTGGATGATGCTATCCCCACCCCCAGAGTTAGGCCCAAACCAATATTGAACGTGTTTCTGATGCTATTTCTACCCCCCAGCGTTTCTTTGTTTTTTTAATTCTGAATGTGTATTGGGCTTAAGCCAGAAGCGCTAACTGCACCCCTACCCTGTGAGGCCCATCCAATTTTGAACTGAGCGAAGTTCCTATTCACACCCCCTGGCTCATTTAATTCATTTTACTTTTTTCTTATTTCATTTTAATTTTCATCAATTTTCATAAAATCATAATAAATTCATAAAAAATGCTTTTTAATCCATTCTTTTTACCATATTCTCATTAACATGTCTAGAACATTATAGGAAAATAAAATTTCATTTTTACTTTTATTTCATATTTTTTACATATTTTCTAAATAAATGTCATAATAAATAGTTACATTTCATGCATTATTTTTATGATTTTTGTTCTCTCACATGCTTTAATATTTTTTGATCATTCTTTTCATTTTGTTTAGATAAGATGTTAAGCTTGTAGAAATATTTTATTTCCCATTTTTAGGAGTTACTTTTAGGTGATTAATAGATGCTTGAATATCATGAATAAAACTAGGGTTTTTAGGTAACAACTTAGGAAGTTCAATTTTCTCCCTTAGGACTTAGGGTTTGAATAGATTAGTTATGGGACTATATGGGCTATGGGTAGCTATTAGATCCCTTAGAAAAATTAGGACTCCCCTACTGATATTATTACTATCTGTATATCTGCTGTCTGGTGTGGTGTGCCCTCTGGGGATTGTTGATTGTTTGATTGGGTATTGGGTTTGTCTGGGGCCCTGGGGAAGCTGAAGATTTGTGGAGATGAAGCCATTGGAGATTCAATGCTGAAGATCAACTGTCAGAGTTGAGGAGGAGTTTCTTGCTATCAGTTGCTGAGGAGACTAGGGTTTAGGAGCTAGGCAGGGCTCTATATTAGAATGATTGTTTCTCAAACATGGATTGCCTTGTCTGCATCCATTCTTCTCTGTGATTCAGAGTCTCTCTAAGACACTCACCCCCTTCCTTTGGAAGGCTTGGTGATGGTGTCTGTGAGATAGAACTCTTGAGAGAAAATGTCTCTTTGTGTTAGGAGCAGTCTGTTCACCACCCTTGGTAGTCAACTGATTGCTTAACACCCAATTCACTCTTGTGACTAATCCCTCATCCTGGAGCTTTGAGCTTGAAGAAAAGCCATTGCAGATGGAAGGCTGATGATCAAAGCCCTTGCCTGAAGGCCATGAAGATGGAGATTGATGCTTGGTGAAGCCTGTAGCTTATTGGAGGTTGCTTGAAGCCGGTTGTTGATTCAGAGCTGCTGATGCTGTTTCTTTTGCTGCTTGTATTTCATTGTTGATGTATTGATTGGTTTTCTGAACTGTATTGTTTGCTGTTTACCCTGCTGGGTTGAAAGTGAAGCCTGTTCACTTTCGCCTATTGTTTTCTAGGTTCGAGGTTGAGTGGGACTCCTTTGCCTCGCTTGTATTGCTGCATTCATGCATTTTTCTGCTTTGCTGTATATATCTGATATTGTTTCTGTTTCTGCTTATCCCTTAGGATCTCTGTTTCTCTCTGCGCAAGAGAGGAGCATGATAGACACTAGGTCTTAACCCATGCATGATAACATTAGGATAGCTTGTTTCCCTTCGCAACCGTAGGTTAGAGTTCTGTCTCTTTCTTTCTCAAAACAAACAGAAAACACATAAAGATTTCAAACACAATAAAAGACACTTCTTCCGTAAAAGAATGTAAACTCATCAAGACGTCATTTTTGTCCGCTTGGACTGCTAATCAGGAAAACCTTTTTCAGAAGGAATAAAATCAACCAAGACAGACTTGTGTCGTACGTGGCCCGAACTACGTTTGCTCTGATCTTTCATGCCGTGTGAAAGTACGTAGGCATAGGATGCGATATCCTAGCGAGCAACCTTCCCCTCCTTTCCCGTAGGTAGGCGAACTACGTTGACTCTGATTTCTCGTTCCAGGCGGGAATACGTAGGCATAAAGTGCGATACTTTGCCGAGTCATTTTTATTTTCATTTTATTTTCTTTTTAACCCTTGACCTATAGTTTAGATAGAATAACAATCCATACCCAAAAACAAGCGTGGATCCCGTCGAGTACGACGGACGTGAGGGGTGCTAATACCTTCCCCTTGCGTAACCGACTCCCGAATCCAGGTTTTGGTTGCGACGACCATACCTTTCCCGTGTTGTGCGAGGTTTACTCTGAGCGTTTCCTTTCCCTCCCGTGGGATAAATAACGCACGGTGGCGACTCTTCTGTTCAGCCGGCGCCGATTTTCGCAGTAGCGACAGCTGGCGACTCTGCTGGGGATCCAACGTCCCCTGGCTGCTAAGGACTGCGATGGTTCTTATGCATTTGGGATCCAACGTCCCTTGAGAGAGTCAATCCTAACGCTTGTTTTCCCGTCGAGGATTTTGTATGGAGTTATTGTATATTTCTAACCCTGTTTTTTTTCAGCTTTATATATATTGTTTATTATTGCTGTATTTGGGGTGCGACGGGTGTTCTGATATTGAGAGATGAGCCGGACCTGGGCTTGAGTGCACCTAGAATTAGAGTAGAAATTAGTGGGCGCCCGCTTGCTTTGCTTGCTTTGGTGTCCCATGAAATCTACACTCAGACGAGGTTCCTCTGGTTGGCCTCCTGCCCCTTCCTTTGGTTGGCGTGGGTTGCTGGTTAGTTGGATTGTCGACTCTGGGGACCGATCATTTGGAAGTTGGCTGAGTGAGGCATCTTCAGGAATTGATGATGCCACTCCTTCTGGGAATCGCATCATCAACCCTGAAAGTCTGTGACGCCGACGACCGCATAGGATGCCGTACCTTGTGCCAGTTATAGGGCCACCCACCTGTGAGGGGATTCAGGGCTATGCAGGTAACTAGACCTCCAGATTACCGGTTATTTCTTGATCAGAGATCCGGGTTATTTATGGAGAGTTATGAGGTCTGTCAGAGACCATTTGGAGATGTATTCTGAGGTCTGTCAGAGACCATTTGGGAGGTGTTTTGAGGTCTGTCAGAGACCAATTATGGATGTGATTTGAGGTCTATCAGAGACCAGTGAGTTATGGTTTGAGGTCTGTCAGAGACCAGTGTTGAAGTTTTATTTTAGGTCTATCTGAGACCAAGGTTGATGACTTCTGGATGGTCTATCTGAGACCTTTCTTGATTGGGTTTAGGCTATTCAGCTGCAGCTTTGGTCCCTGTTGAATGTTACTTGCATTGCATCCTTGCATATACATTATCATTTGCATTTCACTAATGTGTGTCTGTGCTGCAGGTGCATTTGCATTTCCCTAGTTCTAGTGCCCAGACTTCTGAGTGTTTGATCATGGCTAGCTTAAGGAGAACGGTTGCTTACAAATTGCCTACGCCTGATATTGTTCCTTTACTGGGATTGATCTCTCTTGCTGATGAGGGTGTTCGTAGGAGTTTTCGGATGAGCTATGGTAGATTACTGAGATTGGTGTGCAAACCTACAGAGGTAGAGTTAGATGGGCTGTACGCTTTGATGCAATTCTACGACCCTGCTTTGAGGTGTTTCACGTTCTCTGACTTTATTATGGGACCAACTCTGGAGGAATACGCTGAGTATGTTGAGCTGCCTGTGCAGAACCAGGTTCCATTCATTCATTATGATGCCAAACCCAAGCCGGAGGATTTGGCAAAAGCCTTGCATATTGATGCTTCTGAACTTGTGACTACTGTTTCCCGTGGAGTTCCAGGCTTCTCATTTCAGTTCTTAGTTGGTAAAGCCCAGGAGTACGCCAAGAATGGGTGCTGGGTTGCTTTCAATGCTGTGTTGGCTTTGTGCATCTATGGCGTAGTTCTATTCCCCAATATACCTGATTTTGTGGATTTTGACGCTTTCTACTTGTTTGCTGCTGGTAATCCTGTACCTACCTTACTCGGAGACCTATATCACTCACTGCATTACAAGAATGAGAAGGGAAGAGGGAAGAATGTTCATCTGTGTGTGCCCTTGTTGAGTATGTGGTTTGAGAGTCACCTTCCTAAGAGAGGACTTGCTGCAGAGACTACAATTCCAGTTGGTTGGCCGGAGCGTTTGATGAGGTTATCGTCGGAAGATATGGAGTGGTTTGATAGAGATCTGTTGGGATCGGAGCTCATCTACAGTTGTTCTGGTTACCCTAATGTCCCATTGATTGGAAGAAAAGGGTGTATCAATTACAACCCTTCTCTATTCATTCGCCAATTCGGATATGCGCTGAAGAATCCACCTCAAGAGGAAGAAGTACAGGAATCTCTGTATTTCACCGGTGACGTGAAGGGGGAGTTATTAGCCAAGTTGCGACGTGCCTGGACGAGTATTAACCATAAAGGGAAGCCGTTGTTCGGAAAGAATGACTGTCAGGCCTATGCACCTTATAGAGCTTGGATTCAAGAGAGGGCTAGTCAGTTGAAGATGCCATTTCCAGACGCACCAATTCTTGATCCTATTCCGGTAGAAGAGCCGACTACTGTTTCTAGGGAAGTCTATGAACAGGTGGTGAAGGAGAAAGAAGCCCTGATGAAGATTAACGAAGGGTTAGAGCAAGAGCTAGCCCAGGCACGCAGTGAGAAGAACAAGGCCGTATATGCTTTCCAACAACAGATTGAGCTGGTAAACAGGTTAGGATCTGAGTTGACTGAGGAAAAGAAAAAGCGTGAACGTCTGGGGCAAGAGTTCAGAAGTTCCCACGACATGCTGGAAGCCAAAAAGAAGGCGCTTGACGCAGCACACCGAGAGATATCTTCTTGCAATAAGACTTGGAATGCTACTCTCACCAACAACAAGCAGAGGGAAGATAAGCTGAAGCAGCAAATTTCCGACCTCGAGGAGAAGTTGAAGTCTAGCATCAAGAAGTGTGAGGAAGAAGTGATGAACCGGTATAGTGTCCAGCATGCACTGAACAAGGCAATCAAATCCAGAGATGAAGCAGTGTCCCAGAAGCGAAAGTTAGAAGATTGCTTCGGAGAAGCAGCATGGGAAGAAACTGCTGAAGACGTACGCCGTGTCCTTAAGAAGAGAAACCAGCTTGTTGAAGGGCTGCTTGATCGACCAAGCCATCCGGAAACCAAGAAGTTGATAGAGGAGTACCAGACTTTTGGGAGGATCTGATCATTCCATTATTTGTATGCTTTATTTGCATAGTTGCTGACCATCACCAGGATTGTTGGTTGAGGTCATGCCATCTTTGTACCCTCAGTGATATTGTACCCTGGGCTTATTGATTCTCTCTGCTATATATGAGGCTTTCTATGCTTCAGCTCCGGTATTCTTATTGTCAACACTGTCACTGCACCGGCACCCTCGCACTAGAACTGGGGGAATGAACTTCCCTAATGCACAGACACATTGCATTGCATTCATATTCATCTTGCATAACAGGTAATCTATGAATGGTGTCTTATCTCTTGCTCTGCATCAGGTACTTAACAGGATTCCAGATCAACATCCGCACCGCTATTCTACACGATCCAACTGTCGGAAAGTCATGGACCAGATTCAGAACGAGATGCAGGATGTACGTGAAAAGCTCGCCCTCTTCATGCAGACCATGGAGGCTATAGCAAAAGGGCAAGAGAATTTGCAGGCCATGGTCCAGCCTCTGTTGGCTCGCAACGCTGGTCATGGTAACGAAGATCATCAATCTGTCCGGGTTGATACTGCTCATGGAGACGGCACTCCCACGCCAGTGGCTCCGCCTGTCGTCAATGTGAATGCTGCTAATGTCAACAACGCTACCACTGCTGTGAATGGTAACGTCGGAGTTGGAAATGAAACTGCTGTCCACAACGCTGGGCTGGGTGATGTCAATGTGGGAGATAATCTCGGAGGCAATGGCTTTGTCAACGCTGGATTCGGATTCAACGATCAGGGATTCGACAACACTGGCAAGTATGGCTTTAATGCTCAAGGCTTTGGGCAAGATGGTTATGGTATGGTCAATCAGGGCTACGGAGGCTTTGGAAACGGAAACGGTGCTGGATTTATGGCTGGTGGTCCTGCTGGAGGTGTTCAAGGGTATGGCAATAGAGGCCGAGTTCCGGGAATGAATCAGGTCAGAGCTGGACGTAATAATGCATATGATGGATACGGGGCTGGAAACGGTATGTGGCAAGAGGATCAGCAGGAAGACGCCTTCTCTGGAGGAGGTTTTGAAGGGCCGATGGATGATTCTCAAAAG
The DNA here is from genome assembly GCA_963859935.3 of Lathyrus sativus. NCBI lineage: Eukaryota > Viridiplantae > Streptophyta > Magnoliopsida > Fabales > Fabaceae > Lathyrus > Lathyrus sativus. The sequence goes on along the minus strand of OZ012741.1, from coordinate 476,033,005 downwards.
ATTAGAATGCTGGAAGAGCAAATGAAAGGAGTCCTAAACCAGAGTGCTGTGGGTCTGGACATGGCAACTATGGGCTTGGTACCTGGGCTGAGGGTGCCGATCAAGTTCAAAGCGCCTGCGTTCGATAAGTACAAAGGAGATACATGTCCGAAGGTGCATGTACGAGCTTATTACAGAAAGATGTCTGCATACTCCACTGACGAAAGAATGCTCATGCATTTCTTTCAGGATAGCCTATCGGGTCCTTCCTTAGAGTGGTACATGGGGTTGGAGCCCACTGATATCAAGACTTGGAAGCAATTAGCAGAGGCGTTCGTAGCCCATTACAAATATAACAGTGACCTGGCACCCAATCGGGTCCAGTTGGCCGGGCTTTCGCAGAAGAAGGGGGAGAGTTTTAAAGAATACGCGCAAAGGTGGCGCGATATGGCTGCCAGGGTCCGTCCTCCTGTGGAAGATAAAGAAATGAACGATATGTTTGTCGGCACATTCACCGGGCTGTTTCATGATATGTTGTTTCATACGTCTCTGGCTAGTTTTTCAGACCTGATTTTAATGGGTGAAAAGATTGAGCGGAACATTAAGCAAGGAAAGTTCCAAGTTGACGAGTCAGCTGCATCTGGCAGCAATAGGAAAGCTTATGGTGGGCGCCGTCAGGGCGAAGCTAGTGCTGTATTTGGAGGCCGAGGCCGAGGCCGAGGCAGGGGAAGAAATCAATATCGTCAACAGCAGCAAGTGTCGAGTGTCACTATCCCTTATCAGCAACAACCAATCCAGCAACAACAACCGGTTCAGCAGCAGCCAATGCCACAGCAGCAGCAGCCTCAGCAGGGGGCACAACAAGCTCAACGAAGATTTCAGGGTAATAAGCCGAGAAGGGTGTTCGAGAAACCGCCCTCTAACTATGCTGATCTATTGCAGACCTTGTTGGGATTGAATCTGGTAGAAAAAAGAACCTTGGCACCGATAACGGGAACTCCCCCGTTCGGCTATGATGCAAATAGGCGCTGCGAGTTTCATTCTGGGGCCCCGGGCCATGATATAGAAGGTTGTCACGCTTTTAAGCACGTTGTGCAGGATCTCTTGGACAACAAGTCTATCAACTTCGGAACGACCGGTGCGAATATAGTCCAGAAACCCATGCCTAATCATGGGGCGAATGCCGTGCTGACTGAGGAAGGTCTGAATCTGATTATGAATGTTGAGGACTTAAAGACGCCGTTGAGCGAGATCAAAAGCCGACTGTTGCAAGGAGGTGTTTACCCGGGTTGTAATGAGTACTGCTTAGATTGTTGGGCCCTGTCTGGGGGGTGTGAGGATCTGAAGAAAGGCATTCAGGCCTTGATTGATGAAGGTGTATTGCAGTTTGATAGAACAGCAACTGATGAGCCGGCAGGGGCAGTAATGGATAATCGGAGTGATGTTGCCACAGTGACAATTCCTAGGAAGACGATCACTATTTCAGCACCAGCTCAGCGACCACCGATTACTATAACTAAAGCCGGGCCAATCCCGTATGAGAGCACGAAAGCGGTCCCATGGTCATATGGGCTAGAGGTGTATTGTGACGGGATTAAAATCAATGTTAACAAGCAGTCAGCGGAGGTTGTGGATAATGTTGTTGGCTCAGGAGGCATGACGAGGAGCGGCAGGATCTTTATATCTCCTGAAGTGGAAGCCGAAAGGATAGCGAAAGGAAAAGGGAAAGCGGTGGAAAATGTTCCGGTTCAAGTAAATGAAAAAGAAGCAGCATCTAAGGATGTCGAAGAATTCATGCGCTTAATTCGGAGGAGCGACTATAAAATTGTGGAGCATCTGCAGCAAACGCCATCCAAAATATCTATTCTGTCATTGCTGTTGTGTTCGGAAGCCCACAGGAACGCTTTGCTGAAAGTCCTGGACACTTCTTTTGTACCACAGGATGTCTCCGTGAACCAGCTAGAAGGAGTATTGGCACACGTAAATGCAGGCCATAGTCTGGGCTTTACTGATTTCGACTTGACTCCGAAAGGAAGGGATCATAATATGGCATTACATGTATCTGTTGAGTGCAGAGGGTCGACAATGTCGCACGTATTGGTTGACACCGGGTCGTCTTTGAATGTGCTGCCTAAGAAGGCTATGATGAAGCTGGATGTTCGAGGGATTTTGTGCACACCAAGTGATTTGGTAGTCAGAGCGTTTGACGGCACGCGGAGAACAGTCTTCGGATCAATTACATTGCCTCTGCAAGTGGGGCCGGAAGTGTTTGCAACGGAGTTTTATATCATGGATATACAGCCTGCGTACAGCTGCTTGCTGGGAAGACCTTGGATTCACGGGGCAGGGGCTGTCACGTCAACCCTGCATCAGAAGCTAAAGTATATGGTCGGAGACAGTGTAGTCACCGTGTGCGGAGAAGAAGATATCCTGGTCAGCCATCTTTCTTCGTTCAAATATGTGGAAGTCGACGGGGAGATCCATGAGACGCCATGCCAGGCATTCGAAGGTTTGCGCATTAAGGACAAGAGTCCCGGGCCAAGCAAAGTGCCAGAGATAGCTGTTTCTTCGTATAAAGAGGCTCAAGCGCTAGTAAAGGCAGGAGAAGCCAAAGGCTGGGGCAAAGTATTGGACATTCCGGTGAAGATGGACCGGTTCGGACTGGGGTACCGACCGTCGTCATCAACTCCTTCCGTGGGGGCCCCTCATTTCAGAAAGTCAATCACCATCTCTGCCAGTGGAGTATACCATGAATCTGTCAATGCTGCTTCGGAATCCGATGAAGGGGACAGCGACTGTGATATGGATGCCTGGATTCAGCCAAGCACGCCAGGACAAGGACTGTGCAACTGGTCTATTCAGGAGCTTGTTCCTGTGACCTTTAAACAGTAATGCTTTGCTTTATTAATTGTTGAATAATCTGATGTCTTGCCCGGGGCATCAGGATTTGCTTAGGGCTGTGTTGTTATAAACATTGCTTCGTTAATCATTAAATAAATGGCGTTTTTTCATGTGCAGATACTGTAATCCTTGTTTTTCTTGTTTTGTATTTTTTCAATAAAATGGCAACGTGGTTATCCGCTTTATACGCATTTTGAAGCACTTAACCCTTTCTTTTGCAGGATAACATTTTCAGATGACATCCTTGAACCACCTATGACTCGTCCCGACTTCGAGCACCCGGTATTCCAGACCGAAGAAGAGGTTGTCGAAGATAGCGACGTTCCTGAAGAACTGTCTTGGTTGGTGAAGCAAGAGGAAAGAGCCATTCTGCCTCACGACGAGGTTATCGAAATTATCAATTTGGGGTCGGAAGGGGTTGAGAAAAACATTCGTATCGGAGCCGCACTGCAGAGTGATATCAAGCGAAAACTGGTTGAAATGCTCCGAGAGTATAATGATGTATTCGCTTGGTCGTATCAAGATATGCCAGGGCTCGATACTGATATGGTTGTGCATCGTCTGCCACTGAAAGAAGACTGTCCGCCCGTCAAACAAAAACTTCGCAGAACTCGACCAGATATGGCAATAAAGATCAAAGAGGAGGTTCAGAAACAGTGGGACGCTGGTTTCCTGGCTGTGACGAAGTATCCCTCATGGGTTGCTAACATCGTGCCAGTGCCAAAGAAAGATGGCAAGGTGCGAATGTGCGTGGATTACAGAGATTTGAATAAAGCAAGCCCAAAAGACGATTTTCCACTTCCTCATATTGACGTATTGGTTGATAATACCGCTCAATACTCCGTATTCTCCTTCATGGATGGCTTTTCAGGCTATAATCAAATTAAAATGGCGCCAGAGGATATGGAGAAGACTACTTTCATAACGCCTTGGGGAACATTTTGCTATAAAGTGATGCCCTTTGGTTTGAAAAATGCTGGGGCAACATATCAGCGTGCGATGACGACTCTTTTTCATGACATGATGCATAAAGAGATCGAAGTTTATGTTGACGATATGATTGCCAAATCCCAGACGGAGGAAGAGCATCTGGTGAATCTGTTGAAGTTGTTTAAAAGGCTTAGGAAGTTCAGGCTGAGGCTGAACCCTAACAAATGCACCTTCGGGGTGAGATCGGGTAAGCTCCTGGGGTTCATAGTAAGCGAAAGAGGAATAGAGGTCGATCCTGCTAAAATAAAAGCGATTCAAGAAATGCCGACGCCTAAAACAGAGAAAGAGGTGCGCGGGTTTTTGGGGAGATTGAACTACATTGCTCGGTTCATATCTCACCTGACTGCTACGTGTGAACCATTATTCAAGTTGCTAAAGAAAGATCAAGCTGTAACGTGGAACGATAATTGTCAAAAGGCGTTCGACAAAATAAAGAAGTACTTGCAGGAGCCTCCTATTTTGATACCCCCGGTGGCAGGGAAACCCTTGATAATGTATTTAACGGTTCTTGAGGGAAGCATGGGTTGTGTTCTCGGTCAACACGACGAGACGGGGAGAAAAGAGCATGCAATTTACTATTTGAGTAAGAAATTTACAGACTGTGAATCTCGATATTCAATGCTGGAGAAAACTTGTTGCGCGCTAGCCTGGGCCGCCAAGCGTTTGAGGCAGTACATGCTGAATCATACAACCATGCTCATCTCGAAGATGGATCCGATCAAATATATATTCGAAAAGCAGGCGTTGTCAGGTAGAATTGCCCGGTGGCAGATGATCTTGACTGAATATGATATTCAATACGTCTCGCAAAAGGCGATAAAGGGGAGTGTGTTGTCTGAATATCTGGCGGAGCAGCCTATTGAAGAGTATCAATCGATGAGATTTGACTTTCCTGACGAGGATATCATGTATCTCAAGATGAAGGATTGCGAAGAGCCATTACCAGACGAGGGACCGGAGCCGGGGTCCCAATGGAAGATGATATTTGATGGAGCTGTGAATGCTTACGGTAGCGGGATAGGGGCAATTATCACTACGCCACACGGGTCGCACATCCCGTTTACTGCCCGATTGACCTTTGCCGTTACCAACAATGAGGCCGAATACGAAGCTTGTATAATGGGGCTTGAAGAAGCCATTGATTTGCGAATCAAACATTTAGACGTATACGGAGACTCAGCTCTGGTGGTGAATCAGATCAAAGGAGAATGGGAGACACGGCAGCCCAACTTGATACATTATATGAATTATGCAAGGAGATTGTTGCCTTTCTTCGACAAAGTTGAATTGCATCACGTGCCACGGGCAGAAAATCAAATGGCTGACGCCCTTGCCACCTTGTCTTCCATGTACAAGGTCAACTTCTGGAACGAAGCTCCCCAGATTACTATCTCTCGGTTGGACAGGCCAGCTTATGTATTTGCTATTGATGAAGCGTCTGATGGCAAACCGTGGTATTTTGATATCCTTAATTTCCTGAAGAATAAAGAGTATCCGGCTGGGGCATCCAGTCAAGATCAGAAGACTCTCAGGAGATTAGCGGGTAATTTCTATTTGAACCCGGACGGCGTCTTATACAGGAGAAACCACGACTTGGTGTTGTTGCGTTGTGTGGACGATAAGGAGGCAAAGCTTCTCATGGAGGAAATTCACGAAGGTGCATTTGGTACGCATGCTGGTGGACATGCTATGACGAGAAAACTGCTGCGGGCAGGTTATTTTTGGCTGACGATGGAAACTGATTGTTTCAAATTTGCAAGAAAGTGCCATAAGTGCCAAATTTATGCTGACAAAATACATGTGCCTCCGAGTCCTTTGAATGTGATGTCATCTCCATGGCCATTCTCGATGTGGGGAATCGATATGATTGGAAAGATTGAGCCGACGGCTTCTAACGGGCATCGGTTCATCCTCGTAGCAATCGATTATTTCACCAAGTGGGTGGAAGCAGCGTCTTACGCAAATGTAACGAAGCAAGTGGTGGCTAGATTCATCAAAAGAGATATCATTTGCCGATACGGAATTCCCGAGCGGATAATCACGGATAACGGTTCTAATCTGAACAACAAAATGATGAAAGAGCTCTGTCAAAATTTCAAGATCGAACATCACAACTCCTCCCCTTACCGACCCAAGATGAATGGCGCTGTCGAAGCGGCCAATAAGAATATCAAGAAGATCGTCCAGAAAATGGTGGTGACGTATAAAGATTGGCATGAAATGCTACCTTTCGCTCTGCACGGTTATCGTACGACGGTACGCACATCAACCGGGGCAACTCCGTTCTCGTTGGTATACGGAATGGAAGCGGTATTACCATTGGAAGTTGAGATCCCTTCTCTGAGGGTATTGCGAGACGTTCAGCTGGACGAGGCAGAATGGGTAACGAATAGATTGAACCAACTGAGTTTGATGGATGAGAAGAGGCTAGCTTCTCTGGCATACGGTCGTTTGTATCAAAGACGAATGAAGAAAGCGTACGACAAGAAGATACTTCCGCGAAGCTTTCAGACGGGCGACCTTGTGCTGAAAAGGATTCTCCCGCCGCAAGCAGATCACAGGGGCAAGTGGACCCCCAATTACGAAGGGCCATACGTTGTCAGTAAGGTCTTTTCAGGAGGAGCTTTATTGTTGTCCACCATGGACGGGGAAGACTTTGCATCACCTGTGAATTCGGACGCAGTTAAAAAATACTTTGCTTAAAATAGACCCGCTGGACAGAAAAAAGAGAGTCCAGGCAAAAATGGGGCATCCTGGCGAACCAAAAACAGAATGAAAGGTTCGGGCAAAAGTTAGGGATAAAATTGAAAAAATGTACACCCGCGAAGTTGAAAACCTACACTGGGCGGCTTCGGCAAAAAGGGGTATCCCGGTGAACTGAAAACCCGTAAAGGGCGGTTCATGCAAAAGTTAGGGATGAGAAAAGCAAATGACTGCGGTCCGAATTCGAATTCAATGAGCATCAGTGCGGGAGAATATGTTTGAGGAGTCAGTTATCGAATACAACCTCTTCAGAAGTCGGATACCGGGAAAGTATAAGAGTCGGACGAATCATGGGAGGATCAGTTCGTGGTGTTCATCTGCAATCAGTTGCCGACATGTGTACAAAATTTAATTTGTCAATATTTATGCTTCTTGTGAATACTTGCATACTTGTATATTTGCTTTGTGTAGCTTCCTCTTTTCAGGAGTTACATCCCGTGTACAAAAAACTCCGCCCATTCAGGGGCCCAATCAATGAAAATGTGTTATTCAGTACTTGATGCCTGTTCTTTACTGTTTTGCGCATGATAAAACGCCTAAGTTTGATGAAACTAACATGAGTATAACATCACTGGCCCTTGCCAACAATTGTTAAAGCTTTGAATTAACTGAGTGTAACGTCACTAACCTGAATTGACTTGATTGCATAGGCTTGTCGTGTCTTGTTTGTGTTGTCGCAGGTTTCATAACCGTACGAGGAAGGTGATCAAAAGATTGCAATAGTGAAAGGCTTGATCCCCACGCAGGTCATGCATGTTCTTCCTGAAGAAGGATAGAATTTTCCAGCTAGCTGTAGCTTATCCAAAGGACGTGCTCCAGAGAAGTTACTCGTCCTCCGCAGAGTTTGGTGATTCCGGGATCGTAAGGCTGTATTCAGACAGGTTCGTCTCTCCCCGCAGGGTCAGGCACCCTTCCTCAAACGGAGTCAGTTAATTTTCCCCAAGAGAATCCAGCCATCCCCAGCGGAGTTCTCTTTTCAGCAGGTGTTCTTTCCTTCCAGTAGAATTCGAAGATCAAGACTCTCCCCAGCAGAGTTGATGGCGGTTCCTGTCATTTATTTTGTCAGAGATACTGGTGATATCGGTTCACATTCCAGCAGAAAGTCCGATTGTGCTGTGCGCATCTGCTATTCCTCAGCAGAGTTATTATTCCCCAGCAGGGGGTTACTTCAATAAGACGTGTGGTTTGAGTTCCCAACTTCCCAGCAGGGGCGACTTCATCCTATCAGCATTTATTTTGCCGGAATAATTTTGTAGCATCAGGCTATCCCCGGCGAGTCGGCGTTATCCTTCCAGCATTTATTTTGCTGAAGCAGTTTCTGTACTCTAGTAGTTCAGGTGGAGAGAGCTCTTGCTCAAATAAATTACCAAACAGTCAAGATCTCGGCAGGAGATATTCAATGACAATGTCAGTTTCGGCGGTATTCCCCACAGAGTTATCGTGATAAAACTCTCTTTGTCTCCAGCAGAGCCATTTATGCAAATGTATGTTATTTTCCCCAGCCAGAGTGGCCAGGATAAGAATCTCCTTATTCCCAAGCAGAGTTCGTTTGTCATCAACGAGTCGCATGAATCAGAATTTCGAAGCAGGTGTCCGATAGTTGGTTTTCAGACATCCCCAGTAGAGTTCATCTCGAAGTCGCTGTCACGTCAGTGCTAAGAAGTTTATGGGTGAGGATCATTGAAGAACTAAGGCCTGACGTGGACCATTTACTCCTAGAATGACGGGGTTTCTTCAGAAGTGGGCGTCCTAACGCGGACAGGTTTGTTTTACTGGAGTGGTAATGTGTGTTAATCCTGACGGGGATAGATTCGGTCTCTCGAAATTTCGAGAAAGGGAGGTCATGACGTTGACAAAAGATTGGTTACTCTTCGTGTTGGTATTCTGGCGAGGATCATTTTGTGTTCAGCGGATATCTTTATTCGTAATGGTGAAATGTGCGTCCTGACGTGGCCAAGTTTGTAGTTCTTTGTGATGACAAGATACAAGAATCCTGACGTGGACAAATTTATCCTGCTTCGTGTTGTTGACAAGGTGTAAGTCCTAACGCGGATATTTCCCCAGTGAGTCGAGGATGCCTGAGTCCTAACGTGGACATATCAAGACGAGGTCAGTGTCCTTACGCGGACAAATCAAAGAAATTATTTTTCCTTACGCGGAAAGAAGTGGGTCCTAACGTGGACGATGTAGTCCTTACGCGGACGTATCAGAAGTGATTCCTAACGTGGAAATGACAGTATTCCTAACGTGGAAGAGTGGAGTCCTCACGCGGACAGATTAAGATGGCATTCCTTACGTGGAAAAATGAGTCCTGACGCGGACAAATTGAGAAAGAATTGATTCCTAACGTGGAAAGATCAGGGTCCTTACGTGGACGTATTAAGAGCATCCCTTACGTGGAAGAAAAATGGTTTCCTTACGTGGAAAGACGAATTTATTCCTTATGTGGAAAGATTGAGTCCTCGCGCGGGCATATCAAGATTGATTCCTAACGTGGAAAGAAGAAGATTATTCCTGACGTGGAAGAAATTGAGGTCCTTACGTGGACAGATTCAAGAAAAGTGGAATTCCTTACGTGGAAAGATCGGAGTCCTGACGCGGACACGTCAAATGGCATTGGAGTCCTTACATGGACAGATTGATATAGTTTCCTAACGTGGAAAGAAGATTGCTTCCTAACGTGGAAAGATAAAAGCGTTACTCCTAACGTGGATGATGTGATTCCTAACGTGGACAGGTGTTACTCCTAACGTGGAAGAGTGTTATTCCTAACGTGGGCGATCCAGTTTACGGAAATGCAGGTGAATTATCCCCAGCGGAGTTGCCGAGATTTTCCTGGGTTGACAGTAAGTGGAGTCCTAACGTGGACCAATTCTAGTTGAGATTTCTTCGTATCGACGACAGACAGAGTCCTAGCGTGGACAAGCAAGCAATCTGTTATGACAAAATCCTCTTCAGAACGATGAAGATAATCCCCAGCACGGTCGCGCAAGATCAGTGGGTTACTCTAACAGTCAGATTCAGCTGACGAATGTCATTCCTCAAGCAGGAGCGCAGTTTATTTCTGCGGTTGGCAAATTTCTGGTTTCACTAGTATTCAACCGTCTCGTACCGCGAATGTCTGAAGGCTCCGGGCTCTTCACCCAATCGGGTCCAAGTCGCTTGAATAGGGGCAGCTGTTGCACCCTAAAATTTGCCCAACCTTATTCACTTGGTTCATGTTTCATTATCATTAGCATTTGCATATAGAGTCATGTACATAGACTAACCATCTGCATAGCATAAGCATAGCATGTCATTCAACAGGAGATCAATCATTATTCTCATCTCTAGAGGCCTAGCAAGAGGTTATTATTCCAATTCAATCTCATGCAAGTCATCAGGAAAGAATTTGAAAGCAAGGAGTTCAGCAGATCAAACCTTGAGTCCATCTCCTAGCTGAGGATATCTGAGGATCAACAAGAGGGTTATGAGCTGTGGATTGAAGGTATGGAGAGCATCTAGACATCTTGAGAGACTTACAAAGTCATTTGGAGAAGAAAACAAGTCATTGATGAAGGCACAAGAGCTATAGTTGAAGACAGTCAACTAGGGTTTCATCTGGGTCAACCCTAGGTCAACCCTAGGTCAATTGACTGACTTAAGAGGGCATTCAAGTCTATTGGAGAGATGTGGGGATCAATATTGAACATATAAAGAAGGATATGGAGATATGACAAGGAGAATTCAAGAAAAATCAAGGAGAAGAGGAGTTACTAAATTAGGGTTTCTCTGTAAAATCCCCTAGTTTAGGTCAAATTTCCAAGCAAGATAAGTCAAAATGCTAGCTTCAAATGGCTTCTTGGCCAACATGAAACTTGTAGAGGATCTCAAGACCTTTAATTTGAGTGGTGGAAGACCTCAAGGAGATTTATAGAACTCAAGTTATGGTCCTTGCAAGTTATAGGTCATCTGGGGTGTCTGAATTTTTGTCTGTGAAAGTGACTTGACTTCCAAGCTAGTTTTGCCCCTCAAGGAGATTTCAAATGAATTCATGGTCAACTTAAGAGTTGTTCCTCATTGTCTTAGCTTTCTAGAATGGTATGGTATGCCTTCATATGATGTGGAGAACTCAACTTATGGTCTTGACAAGCAAAGGGTATTTTGGGCATTTGTGAATTACAGGTCATTTTAACCTATACCCAAAACTCATACAAGGAGGCCTCAAATGGAAAAACTTACAACATCAAACTTGCTCCAAATGGGATTTTAAGTCTAGAAAGAAGGTCACAAGTTATTGGAGAAGCTCATAGCATGGAGTTGCACAATTGGTCAAAATATGAACTAAAAAGGCTTATAAAGTGAATAATTTCAAGTTGGAAAATGGTTTGGGAGATTTACAAGTCCAAATGGAGACTTCCAATATATGATTTTGAATGGAAAAACAATTCTAAGAACAATGGTTCACACACTTTTTTGAGTTTAGAAGGAAAAAATGAAGTTATCCATGGTTGCTTATCATTTAAGAAACATAATCAAAATGGATCAAAATTTGGAAACAAGGGAATGTGCAAGATGGATCTAGAATGTTCATTTGGGGTCTATATATTCATGAAATGTGCATTGATCAAGGGTTGGCCTCATTTGCACCAAGAATTTCACAAAATCTATCACACTTTTTTCATTGGAGTTTCATCACAATTCTCTCAAAACCTTCATCAATCTTCATCATAATCAACTCAATTCCATTCCATCATCATCACAGATCATAATTGAAGCAAGTTCTTGGTGTGAATCATTCATATTCGAGTGCTTTTCTCAAGAATCTCAAAACTACAAGTTCAAGTGGATTGCATGATTCAAGCAAGGAAACTCCAAGTTTGTGCATACAGAAGCAAGTTCCTCAAGGATTGATCAAGATTCATCACTTGGAAGCCTCAGATCTTCCATTTCCATAGCTGCTTCTCAAGATTTCTTACAAGGTAAGTTTTCTATCACACTGCTTGATCCAGTTAGGTAGGCATGTTTTTGTTAGTGTAGAATTGATCTAGGTGGTTAGGAGATTAAGTTAGATGAATTTGGAGAGGTTTGGTGATGGTTAGTGACAGGTGCCATATTCTGTTTGTGTTCGAATCTCTTAGATTAGTGTGTTATAATCGTGGCTTGATAGCATGTGTTAACCTCCATTAGATGTAGTTTAAGTTAGGCTAGGTTTGAGGAAGTTTGGTGATGATGCATACCAGTGTATTTCAATGGAGGCCGAAGGTTGATCCAATCGAATTTGTTGATGTGGTGAGTTTCAAGGTGATTTGATGCCCTAAGGTTATAGAGGGAGAGATTTGGAGCAGATTCCATGTTTACATCATGAGGATTCATCGCGTGTGGAGTGAGAACAGGGAGGTGGAACCTTGCTCGTGCATGGTGGCCATGGAAGCTCAAACCCTAGGTTGCAGGTTCAATTGAAGAAGATACAATCTGAGCCCTTCATTTCGTGGTAGACTCTTGACTATCAGGGCAATCCAATGGCCTATGTTTAATCTGAGCTTTGGAGGGAAAGAATGAAGCTGGCCAAAACGCGCCGTTTCATTAATTGAAACGGGCGGGCCTGAGTGGATGATGCTATCCCCACCCCCAGAGTTAGGCCCAAACCAATATTGAACGTGTTTCTGATGCTATTTCTACCCCCCAGCGTTTCTTTGTTTTTTTAATTCTGAATGTGTATTGGGCTTAAGCCAGAAGCGCTAACTGCACCCCTACCCTGTGAGGCCCATCCAATTTTGAACTGAGCGAAGTTCCTATTCACACCCCCTGGCTCATTTAATTCATTTTACTTTTTTCTTATTTCATTTTAATTTTCATCAATTTTCATAAAATCATAATAAATTCATAAAAAATGCTTTTTAATCCATTCTTTTTACCATATTCTCATTAACATGTCTAGAACATTATAGGAAAATAAAATTTCATTTTTACTTTTATTTCATATTTTTTACATATTTTCTAAATAAATGTCATAATAAATAGTTACATTTCATGCATTATTTTTATGATTTTTGTTCTCTCACATGCTTTAATATTTTTTGATCATTCTTTTCATTTTGTTTAGATAAGATGTTAAGCTTGTAGAAATATTTTATTTCCCATTTTTAGGAGTTACTTTTAGGTGATTAATAGATGCTTGAATATCATGAATAAAACTAGGGTTTTTAGGTAACAACTTAGGAAGTTCAATTTTCTCCCTTAGGACTTAGGGTTTGAATAGATTAGTTATGGGACTATATGGGCTATGGGTAGCTATTAGATCCCTTAGAAAAATTAGGACTCCCCTACTGATATTATTACTATCTGTATATCTGCTGTCTGGTGTGGTGTGCCCTCTGGGGATTGTTGATTGTTTGATTGGGTATTGGGTTTGTCTGGGGCCCTGGGGAAGCTGAAGATTTGTGGAGATGAAGCCATTGGAGATTCAATGCTGAAGATCAACTGTCAGAGTTGAGGAGGAGTTTCTTGCTATCAGTTGCTGAGGAGACTAGGGTTTAGGAGCTAGGCAGGGCTCTATATTAGAATGATTGTTTCTCAAACATGGATTGCCTTGTCTGCATCCATTCTTCTCTGTGATTCAGAGTCTCTCTAAGACACTCACCCCCTTCCTTTGGAAGGCTTGGTGATGGTGTCTGTGAGATAGAACTCTTGAGAGAAAATGTCTCTTTGTGTTAGGAGCAGTCTGTTCACCACCCTTGGTAGTCAACTGATTGCTTAACACCCAATTCACTCTTGTGACTAATCCCTCATCCTGGAGCTTTGAGCTTGAAGAAAAGCCATTGCAGATGGAAGGCTGATGATCAAAGCCCTTGCCTGAAGGCCATGAAGATGGAGATTGATGCTTGGTGAAGCCTGTAGCTTATTGGAGGTTGCTTGAAGCCGGTTGTTGATTCAGAGCTGCTGATGCTGTTTCTTTTGCTGCTTGTATTTCATTGTTGATGTATTGATTGGTTTTCTGAACTGTATTGTTTGCTGTTTACCCTGCTGGGTTGAAAGTGAAGCCTGTTCACTTTCGCCTATTGTTTTCTAGGTTCGAGGTTGAGTGGGACTCCTTTGCCTCGCTTGTATTGCTGCATTCATGCATTTTTCTGCTTTGCTGTATATATCTGATATTGTTTCTGTTTCTGCTTATCCCTTAGGATCTCTGTTTCTCTCTGCGCAAGAGAGGAGCATGATAGACACTAGGTCTTAACCCATGCATGATAACATTAGGATAGCTTGTTTCCCTTCGCAACCGTAGGTTAGAGTTCTGTCTCTTTCTTTCTCAAAACAAACAGAAAACACATAAAGATTTCAAACACAATAAAAGACACTTCTTCCGTAAAAGAATGTAAACTCATCAAGACGTCATTTTTGTCCGCTTGGACTGCTAATCAGGAAAACCTTTTTCAGAAGGAATAAAATCAACCAAGACAGACTTGTGTCGTACGTGGCCCGAACTACGTTTGCTCTGATCTTTCATGCCGTGTGAAAGTACGTAGGCATAGGATGCGATATCCTAGCGAGCAACCTTCCCCTCCTTTCCCGTAGGTAGGCGAACTACGTTGACTCTGATTTCTCGTTCCAGGCGGGAATACGTAGGCATAAAGTGCGATACTTTGCCGAGTCATTTTTATTTTCATTTTATTTTCTTTTTAACCCTTGACCTATAGTTTAGATAGAATAACAATCCATACCCAAAAACAAGCGTGGATCCCGTCGAGTACGACGGACGTGAGGGGTGCTAATACCTTCCCCTTGCGTAACCGACTCCCGAATCCAGGTTTTGGTTGCGACGACCATACCTTTCCCGTGTTGTGCGAGGTTTACTCTGAGCGTTTCCTTTCCCTCCCGTGGGATAAATAACGCACGGTGGCGACTCTTCTGTTCAGCCGGCGCCGATTTTCGCAGTAGCGACAACCTGCATATGATGTCTCGCCGGAGAAGACGACCGGCGTCATTCTCCGGCCACCGCTGCAATCTTCCCTCCATCTGAGTTTGAAATGGAGAAGATGACCTCCCAACCCTTAGATCTGATGAAAACCATGACTAAGTCCTTCCATCCAACGATCACGTTTTAACCTGAGATTTGAACTTGGACTGAATGAAACGCGTCGTTTCATTTATGTGCTGGCAGCCTGTGTGCCTTCAGATGGATTGACTTGGTCCCTTGATCCTGCGCTCCTCATTATTTCTGGCATCTTATTTTCTTAATTGTTTTTTAGTTCATTTTCTTTTATTTTAATTACTTGTTTCATTTCTAAATTCATATTAAGTCCATTATTGTTCAGAAAAATAAAAGAAAAAAATGAGCATGATCTTGATTTTATTCTTGATTTTCTGATGCTTTTACATTTCATTTTCATGCATTTTTCATTTTAATTTGATTTTTTGCATTTTATTAATTCTTTAATTTGGCTTATTTCTTCATGTTTTTGCTGAATTTTGATTGGCTGTTTGGTATAGAATTTAGGGCTGATTTTTGGCTAGCTGGTAGGTTAGAGATGCATGATCCCTGAGGATTTAATTCATATTTTTTAGTCAATATTAGGTTCTGTTTAGGACTAGTTCTCTTGACCTCCCATTTGTAGGGTTTCTTTTGACCTCTTTGGGTTTTAGGATTTCTTTAGGTGCCTTCCCTTTAGATTAAGACTCTGATCCTTTGCCCATAAATCAATAACATGCTTAGGATCCCTTAGAAAATTTGGTAGAATTTTAGAAGATGTTTTAGGATTTTAAGTAGATTTAACTATTAAGGTGTTGATTAGGGGTGCTTCTAGTGTAGCTCTTCCCTTAGTTGAATCTCAAAGGTGGGTTTTAGTGCAAATAAGCTTCTAAATCTCTTGTGGTGGTTCATTAGAAATCTTGAGGTTTCTTTAGCTTGAATACCTAGGCTTGAATTGGTGTTTAGACTTCCTTTTGATAGCTTTCTTGTAGCTTGTTTAATTAGGGTTTAGGAAGAGCTTAGTTTGATTTCTCTTTCTTCAAATAAACATGGTTTGCCTTGATTGCTTTCCATTCACATCCTATGATTCAAGGTCCCTATGTGGAAGCCTCATATCTCCTTTGGGGGGATGTGTGGCATTTCACAAGAGGTAGAACCTTTGAGGATGCCTATCTCTAATGTATGGTTGAGTTCCAGAATGATTTCCCTTGGTTTCCATCCTGCTTCCCATCATCAATCAATAATCTTGATGATAACTCTCTTCTCTCTTGTTGGAGCTTGTTGAAGCTTGAAGATGAAGACTTACCTTGAAGATGGCTTGGATTTGAAGTTGTTTGCAGACTGTTGTTTGTTTTGCTGTTTATCTGCTTTGCTGTTGAGCTGTTTGTTTGCTATTTTTTGTCTGCTGTATCTTCTGATTGCTTGATTGGTGCTTGTATGACTGTTTGGTATGTTGCATTAGACTAGGCCTCATGTAGATGATTCTAGGCCTAAGAGCATCCTAAAGGTTGAGACTAGCTCCCTTTGCTTGTCTGCATTAGAGGTTGAGTCTGGCTCCCTCTGCTTGACTGTTATTGCTTGGCTTTGCTTGCTGGCTTAAGGTTGAGTCTGCCTCCCTTGCCTGTGCTTTGTGTGTTGCCTTTGGGCTTGCTTTCTCTAGAAGTTGAGCTTGGCTCCTTCTTCTTGTTTGTTGCATTGCATACATTTTATTTACTGTTATTTCTTTACAGTTTATTTCTTTTGCTGTTGCTTTCCTTTTCCATGTTCCCCTAGGAACTCTGACTTCTCTTGTTCAAGAGAAGTTATGACAAACATTAGGGTTCTAACCATGCATGATAACATTAGGTAGTTCCCTCCTAACCTCAACCATAGGATCAACTTTGCATGACAACTTTAGGATTGGATCAGTTCCCCTTTAGTGCGTCTTTTCTCTTCTCATCTTCAAAAAAATCAAGATACAGTAATAAAGGTTAATTGACGTCGTGCGCTACGAGCCTTAAGCTACTCGAGAAAGGGTTGTTGAAGAGTTTTTTTCCAACATCTTGGATGTTTAGTATGTCACCCTTTGGGTGACATGCGACGCATTCATTCTCAGGTCATAGTCTCTAGTGCGATATTGGTTGCAAACATCCAAAAAAAGATACTTCTTCTAAAAAACAGAAAACAAAGATCAAACATCTTTTTGTCCTCTTGGAACTTTAATGCCTGGAAACCCTTTTCAGAAGGAGAGTTTTGTTAACTCCCGGTTCTACCACAAACGGTAAACGCCTAAGTCTCTAAAGGTCGAGCTGCATACACCAAATTGTTGGAACCGTCTGGTTACCCTACTCGGATAAAAAAGGCAAACCTGTGTCTCCTTGTCCCGAACTACGTTTGCTCTGATCTCTCACGCCGTGTGAAAGTACGTAGGCACGAGATGCGATATCTCGGCGAGCAACCTTCCCCCGTAACCCATAGTTAGGCGAACTACGTTGACTCTGATTTCTCATTCCAGACGGGAATACGTAGGCATATAATTGATGTGTTCTGCCGAGTCATTTTCTTTTCTTTTCAGACCAGACCTTTAGCGTAGATAGATGTAATCAACCCGTCAGATAAACACAACAAGCATGGATCCCATCGAGTACGATGGACGTGAGGGGTGCTAACACCTTCCCCTTGCGTAACCGACTCCCGAATCCAGACAATGGTTGCGATGACCTTGTCTTATACCTTTTCGTCCGGTTTTTCCGATCGTTTCCTTTCCCTTTCTGTGGGATAAATAACGAAAGGTAGCGACTCTTTTGTTTTGCCGGCACCTTATTTTCGCGGTAGCGATACTTATCCTTGCATCTAGAATCATTGATCTACATATTTGGAAGATATGCACACCTTCATTTAATCATGATCCCTTTTGCTTTGAGCTATGGCCATCATAATGCATTTTCAAGGCAATTTGTGCAACTTACACATCAGTTTTTAATTGGACTTGTTTTTGTATGACTTTGGCATCAAGAATAATTGGTTTATATATTTTGAACTTGTGCATACCCTCACCTGTCCATATCCATTTCTGTTTTGAGTTGTGGTTTTCAAATTGCATTTTTAAGCTTCACCTTACCACTTGCACATCAGTTTTTGATTGGAGCTATTTTTGTGTGATCCTTGCACCTAAATTCCAGGAATGACATATTTGAAACTTGCTCAGGCTATCACATGAGTTTAAAGGCATTTGGTTTGGTCCATGGCTTGCAAAATGCATATCACACACTCACATGACAATTGCATTCGTGTTTTATTATTGATGCATTATCCTGAAAAACTGACATTGCCATTGATATTGATTTCCTTGTGAAATTTCACCCAAGATAGACCTAAAATTTACTGAATTTGGTTGAGTATTGATTGAGTTATGATGTTGTCATTTTCATGTTATTGCCTTGTGTTCTTGCTAGCTTGCCTTACCCAGAAAATCACGCTTATTTAGTACATGTTTATTTTGGGGTGGCATAATACTTGGATGTATCGCCATCCCAGTGGTTAAATGTCTTGCCTTTCATTATCATGTCCCCGGTTCGAGCCCAGCTTGGGGCATTTTACTTTTTTATTACTTTTATTTTCCATGCTTTACACTTGATGTTTCTCTTGCCTTCAAACTTCACACGTGCGCGCTGGCTAGAATGGCTGGGTTTTGGGCCTGCAACTTTGAGGTCAAGGGTTCAACCCTTGGTGGTTGCATTTCCTTGTTTTTTTTAGCATTATTTTTTCATTTCTTTTTTTTTTAATTCTATTTTATTACTTGTTTTGTTTGTTTTATTTATTTTTTAAAAAAATAGTTTTAAATATCCAAAAACCCAAAAAAATCATTTGTCTATTATTTTTAATATGTTACTTTATTTTCCATGTTTTTTTTTATTTTTCATTTTATTTCATCATTTTTTTATCTTGAATTCATCCTTTTATTTTCTTTCTCATTTCATCTGCGATTGATTTATTTGTTGTTTACTTGACCTTGCGCCATGATCCCCCTAGTATTCCTATTCCCTCCGTTTAGGATGGGAGTAAGAGAGACATTAGGTGTTCAATCCTTTGCATGATAACATTAGGATAATGTCATTCCCTTTCATCTCAATCTTAGGATCACCATTGCATGACAATTTTAGGATTGGTTTAGTCCCCCTTTAGTGCGTCTTTTCTCTTCTCATCTCAAAACAATCATAAAACACCTAATAAAGGTTAATGAATATTGTACGTTACGAGCCTTAAGCTATTTGGGAAATGGTTGTTGAAGGGTTTCCTTTCAATGGCTTGATTGTTTAGTATAGCACCCTTTGGGTGATATGCGACACATTCACTCCTAAGTCATAGTCTCTAGTGCGATATGAATTGCAAACCGTTCAAAAAAATGCTTTCTCCTCTAAAAAAACACAAAAACATTTCAAACCTTTTTCATCCTTCGGGATTCTAATCAGGAAAATCATTTTCATAACAAGAGTGTTGTTAACCCTTAGTTCTACCGCAAACAGGCGTCGTCCCTAACTGCTGGAACTACTTGTTAACCTTACTCGGTAAAAATAGTTGAACAAACTTGTGTTCCCCCGTTAGCCCGAACTACATTTGCTCTGATCTTTTATACCAGATAAAAGTACGTAGGCACAAGATGGTGATGTCTTGGCGAGCAACCTTCCCCCCTTTCACCTGTAGTTAGTCGAACTACGTTGACTCTGACTTCTCATTCTAGATGAGATACGTAGGCATAAAGCGTCATTGCTTTGCTGAGTCATTTCTTTTTTTTTTCTTTTACCCTCAAGCCTTTAGCTAGATAGTCTCAATCACCCTTTTAGATAGACAACAAGCGTGGATCCCGTCGAGTACGACGAACGTGAGGGGTGCTAATACCTTCCCCTTGCGTAACCGACTCCCGAACCCGAGATTTGGTTGTGATGACCGATCTTATCCCTCTTTTCGTTAGCTTTTCTATGAGCGTTTCCTTTCCCTCTCTTGGGATAAATAATGCACGGTGGCGACTCTTCTGTCATCACCGGCCTCGATTTTCGCAGTAGCGACAGCTGGCGACTCTGCTGGGAACAGGAATATCCTCTATGCGAGTCAATCCTAGCGCTTGTTTGTTTATTTTTAGGGTGTGTACATATGTGCTTTATCTTTATTCGCTTTCCGCATCTTATTTTCTGCATCATATATCATTATTGTTGTGCTGTGGGGAGGGATTTTTCTGCTGAGAGATAAGCCAGACCCAGGCTTGAGTATAGACTTAGTATTAGAAGTGGAAAGTAGTGGTGAGCCTGTATGCCTTACATTCACCAGCTAGCCATGAAATTCGCGCTCAGACGAGATTCTCTTTGACGATTTTCTTTCTGGCCATTTGGGCTCGGAGGAATTTTGGATCTGGGGATTGTCGACTCTGGGAACCGATCACTTGTGAGTCAGCTAAATGAGGCCTCTTCAGGAGATGATGATGCCAAACCAGAAATGGTGAATGTATCATCATTTCTAGAAAGTCTGTGACGCTGATGAACGCATAGGATGACAAACCTTGTCAGTGGATAGGTCCTTACCTGTGAGGGGGATGGGGGTGCAGGAAACTCTAGCTTTCAGACTACCCGGTTCTTTACAGTTTGGATTCGTGTTCTTGATGTTAAGGGGTCCTAATGTCAATGTATGGTTATGACTAAAGCGAAGCGCCGGTCGTCTCAAACTACAACACAGCAATCTTGATCCCCTGTTGCATATGCATTTTACATTTTCATTTGCATATCATTAACATGTATCTGTGTTACAGGTGTACTTTTCCTCCCCGATTCTAGTATCTTTGTTCCTTTTCTAACATGGAGTCTCTAAAGAAGACAGTTGCCTACAAGCTCCCTTCTCCCGACATCAGTTCTCTGTTGAGTTTGATTGCTTTAGCAGATCATAAGGTGAAAGTAGAGTTCAAAGAATTTTATGGGAAGCTGCTCAGTCTGGTGTGCAAACCTTCAGTGTTCGAGTTGAATGGTCTATATGCTTTGCTACAGTTTTATGACCCTCAGTTGAGATGTTTTATCTTTCCTGACTACATCCTGGCGCCGACTTTGAAAGAATATGTTGTGTTACTCAGAGTTCCAGTATTGGATAAGATGCCTTTTTACCATGTTGATACCGAGCCTGATCTAGCTAAGCTTGCTGCAATTGTTCATCTTGATGCATCAGAGTTCTCAGGAAGATTGACCAAGCTAAATGGGGTATATGGGTTTCCTCTACCTTTTCTGGTTGACAAGACTTTACAGCTCGCCAAAGACGATTGTTGGATTGTGTTTAATGCCATTCTCGCTCTGTGCATATACGGTATCATTATGTTTCCCAACTTGCCAAACTTTGTGGATACAGATGCTTTCTATATCCTTGCTTCAGGGAATCCAATGCCAATATTGTTAGGAGATGTTTACCATTCCATCTATTACAAGAATGAAAAGCGAAGAGGTAAAAATGTGTCTTGCTGTGTACCCTTGCTGTATAGGTGGTTCTTCAATCATCTTCCGAAGACAGGTCCGTTTGTCGCTACTGCTGGCACCTCAGATTGGTCTGCTAGGTTGATGGGTTTATCTGCAGAAAACATCATATGGTTTGATCATGACATACTTGGCACCGAAATCATATATAATTGTAGTGGTTTTCCGAACATCCCATTGGTCAGAAGGAAGGGTTGTATTAACTATAATCCCTCTTTGTTGATCAGACAAATTGGATACACTTTGAAGAGTCCTCCTAAGGAAGAAGAGATACAAGAATCTCTGTATCTCACAAGATTGCTAAAAGCCGATACTTTGGTTAGAATGTAGTGTGCATGGAGTAACATTCACAGACGAGGTAAGGCAATGTTAGGAAAGAGCAATAATCGAGCTTATGACCCCTACGTGGTTTGGATCAAGGATAGAGCCGCTAGGTATGTGATGCCATTTCCTTCAGTTACACCTCTGTATCCACTCATGATAGAAGAACCCACTACCGTGGATATTAAGAAATACAACCAGGTATTGTTAGAGAAGGAAGAGTTGAAGAAATAAAATGAAGAATTGGAGAAAGAAATCATTCAACTCCAAAGTGAGAAGATCGATGCTGTCAATTCTTTCAAGAGACAGACTGAGCTCGTCAACAGACTAGGTACAGATTTGACAAAAGAGACTAGTGACAGAGAACGCGTAGGCCGAGATCTGAATGCTGTCTATGGTGTGCTTGCTACCAAAAAAGAGGATCTAGACAAGGCTTACTTGATGATTTCCAAGTTTGAATCAGTATGGAATGCCACACTCACTAACAACAAGGAGCGAGAGGATAAGCTGAAACAACGGGTCACCAAGTTAAAGGGTCAACTCAGAGAAAAAGACAAGAAGATCTCAGCGGAAGAAGCTCTCAGATATCACAGTGAGCATAAATTGAGTCAAGCTATCGCAGACCTGAAGGAATGTAAATTGAGGGAAAATACCAAGAAAAGCATACTTTGGAAAAGGAACCTGGGACGACCATGTTGATAGTCTATAGTGCACCATCAACCGACAAGAGCAACTCATACAGGGTCTACTTGCCATACCTGATCATCCTGAGACACAGAAGCTGCTAGAGGATTTCCGATCTCGACCCTCAGCTTGATTATCTTTCTTTGTATCTTATTATTTTTTATGTATCGACCATCATCAGGCTTGTTGATTAAGGTCATCTCTTATTTTGTACTCAGCTGATGTATGTGTACTGTTGGTCGGTTTGTTATTATATGAGTTGTTATTCTGTTCACTTATCTGTAGGGTTTTTCGTGGTTGCTTCTTCTTCTGGGAACTAGAATCGAGGGGGAAATTTCCCTGAAACATATTTACATGTCTGCATTTTGCATTTTTTGCATCCTTCATCATCTTGCATAGCAGGTGTTCTTGGGACCGTTAATCTTATCTCTATGTGGTTTTCTTCAGAGAGTTCGTAGGATAGCAGACCCGACAGTCCACAGGTATTCTACGAGGGGGAATCAACAAAGGATTATGGAGCAAGTTCAACTTGAGCTTCAAGAATTTCGCGAGAGGATGGCGCAGTTTATAGACATGATGCAGGGCATAGCCAATGGCCAAGAACAGTTGAAGACATTGGTGCAACCTCTGGTGTCAAGAGTTGATGAAAGTGGGGTCTTACATGGTTGAATTCCTGCTGTACCTCCTCCAGTTGAAAACAGTACGCCACAGGCAGACGCTTCCCAGGGGCCCTGTACAAGGTAACAACGGTCCCAGTGGGATCAAGATGATCAAGAAGATATTTTCCCTCTGGGAGATATTAGGGCAGGATTGCAACCCGATGCTGATAGAAGATTCAAGGCGATTGAGGAAAAGATGAGAAGCCTTGAAAGCCAAAATTCAATGGGTCTGGATATGTCGAACCTAGGATTGATTCCTGGACTCAGAATTCCTCCAAAGTTCAAGGTACCAGATTTCGATAAATATAAAGGAACAACGTGTCCAAGAGTGCATCTTCGCTCCTATTTCCGAAAGATGTCTGCATACTCTGATGATGAGAAGTTACTAATGCATTTCTTTCAAGATAGCTTGTCGGGACCATCCCTCGAATGGTATATGGGTTTAGAGCCAATTAATGTCAGAAGCTGGAGGGATTTGGCAGAAGCTTTCGTTAAGCACTACCAATACAACAGTGACCTAGCACCGAAGCGAGTACAACTTCATAATTTATCGCAGAGAGGTAACGAATGCTTTAAGGAATATGCACAGAGATGGAGAAAGCTTGCTGCTAGAGTTCAACCTCCCATGGTGGAGAGAGAACTTATTGATCTGTTTGTGGCCACATTACCAGGAATTTACTATGATAAGTTAGTAAGTAGCATGTCTGGGAGCTTTTCGGACCTGATTATTACCGGTGAGAGGGTCGAAAACAGTATTAAAATGGGAAAAATACAGCCAGGGGAAGGGACCTCATCTGGAGGTGGAAGAAAGTTTTTTGGTGTGAAGAAGAAAGATAACGAGACAAATGCAGTGTCCGGCTTTAACAATCGAAATAGATATCCGAATCAACGTCAGCAACGACCGTATTATCAACAACCACCACAAGTAGCTAGTATTGCCATTCCAGCAGTACAACCTCAGCAACAACAACCACGTCAACAACCATAACAACGACCTCAACAACAAAATTATGCACCGAGATAGTTCCAAGATCAGAGAAGGTTGATGGATAGGCACTTTGACACACCACCGATGCCCTACGCTCAGTTATTGCAACACTTAATTCAATTGCAGTTGGTCCAGAAAAGGACAATGGCGCCTCTAACTGGCCAACCACCTCCCGGGTATGACGCCAACGCTAGGTGTGAATTCCACTCTGGCGCCCCCGGCCACAACATCAACAATTGTAAAGCCTTCAAACATAAGGTACAAGACCTTATTGATAGTAAGGCTATCAACTTCAATCAGGATGCGCCAAACGTGGATCAAAACCCCATGCCTAACCATGGTAGGAGTGGTGGTGTGAATTCTATTGTCAGTGAAGAAGGCCTGAACTTGGTGTCCAATGTGGAGAATCTGAAGACGCCGTTAGGTTTTGTGAAGAGCAATTTATTAGAAGGAGGGGTGTTCCCGGGCTGTGGAGAGGATTGTGAAAACTGTATGATTTATCCCGAAGGATGTCAGAATCTGAAGAACCATATACAACGCATGATGGATAACAGTCTATTACAATTTGATATAATCTGTAAGAAGAATGTTGAAGAGGTAGTCATTGAAGATGAGGGCGAGGTGGCCACCATCTCCATCCCGTACAAAACAATTACAATTTATGCGCCTCTGGCGAGGCCAACCATTATATTCATAAAGGCATGGCATGTACCCTATGAGAGCTCTAAAGTGATCCCTTGGAACTATGGGGCCGAGGTCTATTGCAATGGGCAGAAGCAGGAGTTAAAGAATTCGCCCTTGGATTCCGTTGATAATTTGGTAGGAACTGGAGGAATGACTCGAAGTGGAAGGGTATTTGCACCACCAGAAGTAAATACAGAAAAGAACGACAAAGGTAAGGGAAAGGTGGTGGTTGAAGAAAGCTCTCAGACCAAAGAAAGGGAAGCCTTGCTGAAGGACGTCGAGGAATTCATGCATTTGATAAGGAAGAGTGACTATAAAATTGTGGATCACTTGCAACAGACTCCTTCAAAGATTTCCATCTTGTCGTTGCTATTATGTTCTAAAGCTCATAGGAATGCTTTGCTCAGGGTTTTGAATAATGCTTACGTATCTCAAGAGATATCCGTGAATCAGTTGGAAGGAGTGGTGGCCCACGTCAACGCAGGTAACGGGTTGGGATTCACTGATCGTGATTTGACACCGAAAGGAAGAAACCACAATTTGGCTTTGCATATTTCACTTGAGTGCTGAGGAACAGTGATGTCACACGTCCTCGTTGATACAGGGTCGTCCTTGAATGTATTGCCAAAGAAAGCATTGATGAAAATAGACCATCAGGGCCTTTATTATACGCCTAGTGATTTGATTGTGCAAGCTTTTGATGGAACCCGAAGATCTGTTTTTGGGGAAATAACTCTGCCTATCCAAGTAGGCCCGGAGGTGTTTGAAACGGTTTTTTACATCATGGATATCCATCCTGCTTATAGCTACCTTTTAGGTCAGCCTTGGATACACTCAACAGGGGCTGTGACATCGACTTTGCACCAGAAGTTGAAGTACATGGTGGATGGGAGTATTGTGACTATTTGTGGAGAAGAAGACATCATGGTGAGTCATCTGTCCTCATTCAAGTATGTGGAATTCGATGGTGAAATTCATGAGACACTGTGTCAGGCATTTGAGACTGTCCAAATCAAAAAAAGGCACCGGTTGAGGTCAAAGCTCTAGAAACTGCCATGTCGTCATACAAGGAAGCCCAAGCTATAGTGGAATCTGGAGCAGCACAAGGATGGGGGAAAGTGGTAAGCGTCCCCAACAAACAAGACAAGTTTGGATTGGGATACAACTCGTATACATCTTCTTCACAAAACGCTCCATGTTACAAAGGACCTATTCAGTTCACCAGTGGTGGGGTGATATTTGAAAGAATCAATGTCGTATCTGACGAGGAAGGAGACATCGACTGCGACATGGATGCGTGGATCAAGCCATGTGTCCCTGGCCAGGGTATGAAGAATTGGACCATAGAAGAAGTCATCTCTGTGACCTATGAAGAGTAATAGCTTTGTTTTGATTAATCTATTGCCCTATGTTCTACCCGGAGCATAGTGGTCTTTATTTTGTAGGGCCTTATCTGTTATGTATGCAAACAATCTTTTATCATTATCAATCAAAAAGGCGTCTTTTCATTCAAAATTTTGTGATCCTTGTTTTTCTTGTTTTTATTTTCCTAACAGTAAAATGGCAATGTGGTTTGTGTTTGTTTGTTTATATATCATTTAAGCATAAAATCATCATCATTGCAGGTTACACATTTCAGATACCATCGACTCAGACTCATCTATGACTCGGTGTGATTTTGACAATCCGATCTTTCAAGCAGAAGAAGAGATTGATGAAGACAAAGACCTGCCCGAAGAGCTTGCCAGATTGTTAAGACAAGAGGAGAAGGTCATCCTGACTCATCAGGAGTGTAACCCGGTGAACTGACTTTAAACAATGTTGCGGATAGCAAGAGTCGCCACCGACTTTTATTTTATCCATAAGGAAAGGTTATAAAAGAACAGGAAAGACCTTAGAGAATATTTTGGGTCCGGGGGGTAGGTTATGAAAAGGGAAGGTATTAGCATCCTTTTCATCCATGGTTATCCATGGGCTCTTAGGTACTTAAGCTCACTTTTGAATTGTTTTGAAATTGTAGTGTGTGAATAGAAAATTTTCAGAATAGTTAATAAATAATCCATGTAAGGATGTGTTAAGAACTTGTTTGAAAACTTGTTGAAAATTTGTTTAAGTGCGAAACAATTTTGAAGTGAGCAAGCACCTAGGAGTAACCTACCCTAATGTTTAAAGGTCTTTCTTATTCTTCATTCTTTCCTTTAGTAAGACTATCCCTACTATAATGGAGTAGGTAGTCCTTACTTTGGATGTTAAGGGGTATGTGAGGGACAATTTGACTTTGAAGGCCATTGTGGGATGTAATAAGCACATATAAGGGATCATCATCATTTTTCGAAAGGGACTTAATTCGTAAAGGCAACCATAAGGGACTTTGATGATTTTTTTATTTGAGGGACTTTCTTTATACACCCCACTTAACCATTATTCGTAGGCAACTTGAGGGATATCCTTAGGAAGTGAGACGGCGATTAAAATCGACTTACGTGTGTGACGTGTTTATTTTAATTATCTTTATTTAAAAGTGATCTAAATTTATTTTAATATTACATACATGTTATTACACTCCCTAATTACTAACCATAATAATAATTAAATAATTAAACAACTTTACATCCAAGAAACAATTACAAAATAATAAGCAAAATAATTAAATAGCAAAGATAAATAAAATATAAATAAGCAATAATAAATAATGAAGGGGGTTAATTCTAAGTTTACTCGGCAAGACATCGCATCTTGTGCCTACGTATCCTTACGGGAGTGGAATCAGAGTAATCGTAGTTCCCCTCAATAGGGAGGTTAGAAACTTCTTGACTGTGGTCAAGGTCTCAAGGGGAATAAACGCATCTTAAGGACACGCTTACGTGGAGTGTAGAAACTCCAAATCTCTACGTTGAAATGTTAAGTTGTAATTAGGGTTAAATTAGGGATTCCACGGCGGGAAACCCTAAAATGAGCGCGGCGGCTCTTTGACCTAATGCTAAGGGTAAAATTGTAATTTTGCCTGCGGCGAGGCATTTGTGAAAATTAGGGTTTGTAGTTTGTAGTTTTGAGGATTTGAAATTGAATGTGTGAAGTTTTACGGACTATTGGCGCGGCGGCCAAACAGTTAGACCTAACCTTCGGATGTGTGCAATGTGACAGAAATAATAGTAAACGCGTGAGATAATTGAATCATACAAACAGAGAGATAATGTCATAATTTAAACCATGCAAGCAGAAATTTAAAGGCAGAATTTAAAGAGCGATTGTTAAGTTCGCGAGGTTACATGAGAGGAGCAAATACAATATGATAATGAAATTTGAATTGAACAATAATAAAATAAAATAAATAACGGTTCTAGTTATTATTTTAAAAAAAGATTTTAGTTATTATTTTAAATTTATCTAAAAAAAGTTTTTCTTAAAAATAATAGGTTTTCATATTAATTTGGAAAAGATGTTAATGTTATTTATTTTAAAAAACAGATTTTTATATTATAACAAATTTTAATAAATTAATGATAACAATAATAATAATAATGGTAATAATAATGATAATAATGATAATAATAATAAATAATGATAATAATAATAATAATAATAATAATAATAATAATAATAATAATAATAATAAAGCAATAATGAATTTTAAATGTGCCAAATAACCCAACAATGTTGCTAACGCAGAAATGCGCTCATCGCAACCAGATCTAAATCGGACGAAACAAAATTTATCGCAAAGAAAAAGAAATTAAGCAAAAAATAGTATTATTGCTCACACAAAAATGCGATCATCGCAACCAGATCGAACTAACACAAATGTCACGCGTCATGCACACAAATGTGCAAACATCGTATCGACATAATTCGATCAAAAATCTTATATATATAAACTCTAACAATTTAAAAATTATATATATATATAAACGTAACAGTAATAGATAAAGAAAAAGAAATAACGGTAATAGATGAAGAAAAAGAAATAACGGTAAAAGATGAAGAAAAAGAAACAACAGTAATAGATGAAGGAAAAGAAATAACGGTAAACGATGAAGAAAAAGAAACAATAGTAATGGATGAAGAAGAAAACTAAATAACGGCAAACGGCACTCACTCCTCTTAGGTTTTTTTTCATTCTCTCCTCTTTTCCAACAAGGCAACACATGTATATATAGGGAACAAATTAGGGTTAACATCAAATTGTCAATAATGTCCCTAAAGCCCATTTTAAAGCCCAAACTAAATAATTAGTTAAGAAAAAATAAAATTTAAATAATTTAAAATAATTAAAATAAACTTAAAATAAAAACTAATAATCCTATTGATTCCTAAAATAAAAAATATTATAAAAAGAACAAAATTTTTTTCAATATTTTTTATTTTATGATTTTTTGGATATTTTTATGAATAATTTAGAAAAAAGTGAAAAAAATAATATTTTAAAAAATGATTTAATTAAAATACGAAAATAATAATTAAATAATAATAAAAAACTATTTTTGTTATTTTTTTAATGAAAGATAGAAAAATTTAGAGTAAAAATAATAAAAAACAAAAAAAGTGACAAAGGTGAGATTCGAACTCTCAACCTCTCACACTCATAACTCCTTACACATGTCCTCCTGCCAATTGTGCCATTTTTACTTTTTAGAAAAAAAATGCATGCCATATGATATTTACCTGCAAAAAGTCAAACGACTACACAAATTTGTTAGTAATGCAATGAAATGCGACGACAAATCTTAGGGCAAAATTTGGGGTATTACAGTTATTATGATAATATTTCTCACCCAACCTCTCTTTGATGTTGGCAAAAAAAAAAATCATGAAGTTTGACTTTGGTTTGACCACAGTTGACCTCAGTTTGACTTTTTAACTGCATTGACTGCTTTTGACTTATCTGATCATCTGACTGAGCAAACTTTTGAGAAAAGTCTTGAAACTTGACATGGGGGTTCTTATACACATATAAGATGTTATGAAGCTCACTTGAAGTCTTGGAAGTCCATTTAGCCTGATTAAAGTCAAAACCCTAGTTTTGGATGCACTGCTTAGGAGGTGCATTGTCTGAGGGAATTGTCAACTCTTCTGACCAATTGTGAACTTTGTGAACCTTGTGAATCTTCATAAGATATCTTGTGATACTCATGGGAGGTATTGTGAAGCTTGTGAACCTTCAAGAAGCAACCTATGGACTTCATGAACCTCATGAAAGGTATTGGAAGCACTGTGGGACTTGTGAACCTTGTGAACCTTCATAAAGTAGCTTGTGGACTTTATGAACTTCATGAAAGGTTATGCAAGTTGTTGGAGAACTTGTGAACCTTGCGAACCTTCTTAGAACACAAAGTCTTGTATTGTGAGGGCAAATTTTGGGGTGCAACAGCTGCCCCTGTTCAATTTTCTGAAACCTGAGGGGTTAGATTGGTATATTTGCCAGTCGTAACCTGGAAGGTTGAAGGGGATTGAACACAAAAGCCCAAAAATTTGCACTCACCAGTGCACTAGAGTGGTACAGATGGCTAGTTGAATATGATTGAGTGGGCTTAAAGATGCCACTAGGGGGGAGCAGTTCAAAATATGGGTGTATGATGAAAGCTGTCAGGAGTCTGGAATAATAATGATGTAGCAGCATGTCTTCATGAGGATAGAGCAATCGATAGCTCTAAAGCAGTCTTGAAGTAATGATTTCAGGAGGATAGAGCAATGGATAGCTCTAAAGCAGTCTTGAAATAATAATGTAATTTCAGGAGGATAGAGCAATGGATAACTCTAAAGCAGTCTTGAAATAATAATGTAATATGTCTTCAGGAGGATAGAGCAATCAATAGCTCCAAAGCAGTCTTGAAGTAATGATTTCAGGAGGATAGAGCAATGGATAGCTCTAAAGCAGTCTTGAAATAATTAGATGGCTTCAGGAGGATAGAGCAATCAATAGCTCCAAAGCAGTCTTGAAGTAATGATTTCAGGAGGATAGAGCAATGGATAGCTCTAAAGCAGTCTTGAAATAATTAGATGGCTTCAGGAGGATAGAGCAATGAATAGCTCTAAAGCAGTCTTGAAGTAGTAATATGACCTCATGAGGATAGAGCAATGAATAGCTCTAAAGCAGTCTTGAAGTAATAGGATGATTTCAGGAGGATAGAGCAATCAGTAGCTCTAAAGCAGTCTTGAAGTCATGAGAGGCTATCAGGAGGATAAAATAACCCTGAGGTTACAATAAAGCAGTCCCAAAGTAATAAGAAGCTCATCAGGAGGATAAAGTAACCCTGAGGTTACAATAAAGCAGTCCCAAAGATCATAAGCTTGTTTGTTGGATAATTAACCTGAAAACAAGGTAGCATTCTGTATAACAACATTAGTTTATGCTTTATGTATGCATGTATGACATGATGCACTTAGGTAATGTACTATAGATATATATGTTATGGTATGATGTAAATGATGTATGTATGATATGACACTGCTGGAAGTGTCTGGATATCCTTGTATAACAACTGCTGGCCAAGGAAAATAAATCCCGATTCGTTGTTGAAGAATATATAACCCTCCGTCTGCTGGGGATAACAAGGTATAGATAACCTCCCGTTGTTGGGGATAACAAGGTATAGATAACCTCCCGTTGTTGGGGATAGTAGGGTATAGATAACCTTCGTTTTCGTTTGATAGTAGGATAAGTATAACATCCCGTCTTCGTTCATCGTGCCCTTATTGGAAAGTAATTTCCCGTATATCCGTATGAGGATAAAAGAGATGGATATAAATTCCAGGGGAGATTAGACTTTGTGAAAATGGATTAGTCCTACTGATGGTTTGTAACTGTCTTGTAAAGATGAACCGGCGAAGCTTCGTTGAAATCCTTCCCTCGTTCGTCCTTAGTAAGTACTATTACTGCATTTTCATGCATTTCTGGTAAACATCAATCATATTAAAAGCATACATGCGTTTCTGGTAAACATCAATCATATTCAAAGGCATACATACATTCAAACACAACCAATGGACGTTTCGCTTATGTAAATAGGGTAAAAGTAAATCTGGATTCAAAAGATGGAATTTATTTATATCAAAAGTGACCCATACACGGGTAAGTTTGTACAAGGAGACATAAACCCTAGTAAGAGAATTTTGTCATGAAGTTTTACAAAAAGAATCAGCTATGTGGGAAATAATCCTATTGAGTTTCAATTCTACTATTGCCACTCAAGTATCTCATCTTCTTGCTGTTGAGACGGAAACGATTGGATTGAGCTTTATCTGTTTGAGCTTGAGTAAGTAGTACAACTGGTTGCAGTTTCATGAGTGATCCAAACGAGACATAGTCATACGCTTTAATCCCTAACTTTTGCCTGGATTGCCCTTTCAGGTTTTCAATCCACCGGGATACCCTTTTTTGCCCAAGCCGCCTTTTCAGGTTTTCGACTTGCCGGGTGTACATCTTTTTATATATATATCCCTAATTTTTGCCCAAACCCTTTTGGTTTGCCGGGATGCCCTTATTTTTGCCTAGGCCTGTCAACCTAGCGGGTCTCTTTTTATGCGTAGTATTTTTTAACTATGTCTGCGTTTACAGGTTGTGGGAAGTCTTCACCATCCATTGTAGTCAGTATCATGGCACCTCCTGAGAACACTGTCTTGACTACAAATGGTCCCTCATATGTTGGAGTCCATTTGCCCCTAGGATCACCCTGTGGTAATATGATACGCTTGATTACCAAGTCACCAGCCTGATATACCTTTGGCTTAACCTTCTTGTTAAAAGCTTTGATCATCCGTTTCTGGTACATCTGGCCATGACAAACTGCTGCTAACCTTTTCTCATCAATCAAATTTATCTGGTCAAGTCGAGTCTGAATCCACTCATCTTCATCCAAGCCTGCATCCTTCATAATTCTCAAGGAGGGGATCTGAACTTCAATAGGCAGAACTGCTTCCATACCATAGACTAAGGAGAATGGGGTTGCCCCTGTTGAAGTACGTATTGTAGTACGATAACCATGCAGAGCAAATGGTAACATCTCGTGCCAATCCTTGTAAGTAACAGTCATCTTCTGTACAATCTTCTTAATGTTCTTATAAGCAGCTTCAACTGCCCCATTCATCTTTGGACGATACGGAGAAGAGTTGTGATGCTTAATCTTGAACTGCGTACAGAGATCAGTAATCATAGTGTTGTTCAGATTAGAGCCATTGTCAGTGATAATCCTTTCAGGGATACCATACCTACATATGAGATTATTCTTAATGAACCGAGCCACAACATTCTTAGTCACAGATGCAAATGAAGCTGCCTCTATCCACTTCGTGAAGTAATCAATAGCAACCTGGATGAAACGATGCCCATTAGAAGCAGTAGGCTTGATCTCACCAATCATATCAATGCCCCACATGGCAAAGGGCCAAGGAGCAGTCAACACATTCAATGGAGATGGAGGTACATGTACTTTATCAGCATAGATTTGACATTTGTGACATGTTCTGGAGTGTTGATAGCAATCAGCTTCCATGGTAGACCAATAGTAACCTGCTCTCAAAATCTTCTTTGCCATGGTATGACCACTAGAATGAGTGCCAAAGGTCCCATCATGCATCTCTTCCATAATTTCTGTAGCTTCCTTCTTATCCACACAACGAAGCATAGTTGAATCATGATTACGCTTATACAGAATGCCATTACTCAGAAAGAACTTAGCAGAAAACCTTCTCAGGAACTTCCTATCTTTGACAGATGCCCCTTCAGGGAACTCCTGAGCTTCAAGATAGTTTTTCACTTCATAGAACCAAGGCTTCTCCTCTGCCCCTTCAGTGTCAATCTCATTGCAGTATGCAGGCTTCTCAAATCTATCAATGGTAATCTTGGGAGCTTCATCATCCCAGCTGATCTCAAACATAGATGCCATGGTGGCCAATGCGTCTGCCAACTGATTCTCTCTTCGTGGAATATGTCCAAAAGTAATCTCTTTGAAATGTGGGATCAAAGACAACACATGTTCTCTGTAAGGAATGAGATTATCATGCTTTGTATCCCAATCTCCTTTAATCTGACTTACTACCAGAGCTGAATCTCCATACACCTCAAGGAACTGAATCTTCATATCAATAGCAACTTGCATACCCATGATACATGCCTCATACTCAGCCATGTTATTGGTACAATAGAAACAAAGTCTGGCAGTAATCGGGGTATGACAACCTTCAGGGGAACTAATCACAACACCAACACCATTACCATGTGCATTGGAGGCACCATCAAAAACCATAGTCCATCGGGATCCTTGTTCAGGTCTGTCATATTGTCCAGGTTCTTTGGTAACAGACATAATGTCTTCATCAGGGAACTCAAAATTCATTGACTGGTAATCATCTACTGCTTGATGAGCCAAATGATCAGCAACAACACTCCCCTTAATGGCCTTCTGAGTAGTATACTGTATATCATATTCCGTCAAGATCATTTGCCATCTTGCAATTCTTCCGGAAAGAGCAGGTTTCTCAAATATGTACTTGATTGGATCCATCTTCGAAATCAACAAGGTAGTATGGGTCAACATATACTGTCTTAGTCGGCGAGCAGCCCATGCCAAAGCGCAGCAAGTTTTCTCGAGCAGTGAGTATCTTGTTTCACAGTCGGTAAACTTTTTGCTAAGGTAGTATATTGCCTGCTCTTTTCGACCAGACTCGTCATGTTGCCCCAATACACACCCCATTGAGTTGTCTAATACTGTTAAATACATAATCAAGGGTCTTCCATCAACTGGTGGCATTAAAATTGGAGGTTCTAGCAAATATCTCTTGATTTCATCAAAGGCAGTCTGGCACTCATCATTCCATTCCATCACCTGATCTTTCTTCAACAACTTGAAGATTGGCTCACAGATGGTAGTTAATTGGGAAATAAATCTTGCAATGTAGTTCAATCGTCCCAAGAAACCTCTAACCTCCTTCTCAGTACGGGGAGCTGGCATCTCTCGTATAGCTTTCACTTTTGCAGGATCCACTTCAATACCTTTTCCACTGACAATGAAACCCAGGAGCTTTCCAGATCTAACTCCAAAAGTACACTTGTTTGGATTTAATCTCAACCTGTATTTCTTCAACCTCTCAAACAACTTGTGCAGATGATCAAGATGTTGTCCTTCATTCTGAGACCTGGCTATCATATCATCCACATATACCTCTATCTCATGATGAATCATATCATGAAACAAAGCCACCATGGCACGCTGATATGTTGCCCCTGCATTCTTCAAACCAAATGGCATTACCTTATAGCAAAAGGTGCCCCACTGTGTCACAAATGTAGTCTTCTCCATATCTTCAGGTGCCATCTTGATTTGATTGTAACCAGAGAAACCATCCATAAAAGAGAATACCTTATGCTGAGCAGTGTTGTCTACCAGAATATCAATATGAGGAAGTGGAAAGTCATCTTTAGGGCTAGCCTTGTTCAGATCTCTGTAGTCTACACACATACGTACCTTACCATCTTTCTTAGGAACTGGTACCACATTTGCAACCCACTGAGGATAAGAAGTTACGGCCAAGAACCCTGCATTGAACTGTTTCATTACCTCTGCTTTGATCTTTTCTGACATTTCAGGACGCATACGACGAACCTTCTGCTTCTTTGGACGACAATCTTCTTTCACTGGCAAATGGTGAACCACAATGTCTGTATCCAACCCTGGCATATCTTCATAAGACCAAGCAAAGATCTCCACATAGTCACGTAGCATCTGAATCAACCTGCTCTTGACACTGTCCTCTAAATCAGCCCCTATCTGGACCTCTTTTCTGTTTTCTTCAGTTCCCAGATTCACAACTTCGACTGGCTCTTCATGTGGCTGTATAGCTTTCTCTTCTTGTTGTAACAACCTAGCAAGCCCTACAGGTATTTCACAATCGTCCTCGTTTCCGTCTTCAGTTTGATAGATCGGATTCTCGAAATTGTAATTGGCAATAGTAGAACTGTTATCAACTGGATCCAGAGTGGATGAGGATCTGCATTTTAGTGACGTGGGTGTGTGTAAGAACACATAGCTGATAAAGCAAAAATAAAAGAAAAAGAAAGACAAGGAACACAATATTTACGAAAACGAAACGTCCACTGATTTTATTGAATGAAGTATGCAAATGAAATGACAACCCGTAACAAGCACACCATTGTGCCCCGGGTAAGGCACATGGCTTGAAAGTTTTAATTGTTCCAGAAATTATAAATTTAAAAACATAACACAGTAATAGTATTTACTCCTGACTAAAGGAGATAGGGATAGCATCTTCAGCTGTCCAATTATTGAGTCCAGCACCCACAGTAGGAAAAATCCATGCCTCCAAGTTGTAGTCTTCATCTTGATCTCCCACAGCATTGATAACCCCTTGATTGGTGATACGAACAGCACGGGCACGACGGACAGCCTTCTGGGACCCTTCTTCCACCACAGCTTTTGCATCATTGAGGGAGGCCATTGCCATTGTTGGAGGGTTTCCGATGACCACAGGAACCTTCTTCACAGCAGGAGGAGTCACACAATCCTTAACAGCCCAGGGAACCACTTCAAATGACTGACATGGAGTTTCAATGTATTCACCTTCTACTTCCAGATACTTGAAAGTGTTTACATGGCTGACAAAGTATTCTTCCTCTCCAAAGACAGTAACAACTTTTCCATTCACCGGATATCTCAACTTTTGATGTAATGTGGAGGTCACAGCACCTGCCCCATGGATCCAGGGACGACCAAGCAGACATGAGTACGAAGGACGAATATCCATCACATAGAATGTAGCAGTAAACACCTGAGAGCCAACCTTGATTGGAAGATCAATTTCCCCATGCACTATTCTTTTAGATCCATCAAAAGCCTTTACCATAATATTACTGGGCTTCAATACCGTATCTTCAGGACTCAGCTTGTTCAGGACTTCCTTAGGCAACACATTCAGAGAGGAGCCATTGTCTATCAGCACATGAGACAGGGTAGTGCCCCTGCATTCAATTGAAATATGCAAGGCCCTGTTATGATCCCTCTTGGCAGGGGTCAAGTCAGCATCAGAAAATCCTAACCCGTTGTCATAGGTCAGGTGAGCAACACAATTCTCAAACTGGTCCACAGAAATTGCACTGGGTACATGAGCCATCTTTAGAAACTTGATCAATGACTTGGCATGAGCCTCAGAACATAATAACAGGGAGAGCATAGAAATCTTTGAGGGAGTATGCCCCAGCTGATCAACAATATCATAATCACTCTTGCGAATGATTTTCAATACTTCTTCCATCTGCTTAGAGAGGTCATCAGCAGCTGGCACCTCAGTAGATACCGGCTCAATAACAGGACCCTTGCCCCGAGCATCAGTGGTGGAAGTAACAGCAGGAGTAACTGCACTCTTAGAAGCAACTGGAGGAGAGAAGACTCTTCCACTACGAGTGATCTTGCTAGATCCAGCAATATTATCAATGTCAACATGCATATCAGGTAAAGGCTCCTGCTTGACACCATGGATGTAAACATCAGACCCATAGTGCCAAGGCACAGCTTTGTCAGATGTATAAGGAATAGGACCAGGAGTGGTAATGATCAGAGGAGCTACTCTGGCTTCAGCAACAACTTTCACAGGACCTTCAGCAGTAATCTTGATTGGGCCCTGATGAGTGATTTTAATGGGACCCTTTGAAGTGATTCTTAGTGGTACTTTGTCAACCATGTCAACCTCTTCAATCTTCTTACCCTGAGTCAGATGATCCACCATACTTTCTACAGATGCTGGTCTTCTTTCAAACACTATAGTATATTTATCCATGAGACGTTGAATCCCATCTCTCAAAATGAAGCAACTATCCGGCTTATAGGTACAATATAGACAATCTTCATGACAACCTGGAAAGATCCCAGCTTGTACTAGCCTCTTTTTGATAACAGACAATGGTGTGCTCAACTCCATAACTGAATAGACATGCAGATCTTCATCAATATCTTCATCAATGGCGTTGACAGTCTTCTCGTGATTTGGCATTGGAGCTGTAATCACATTTGGAGTACCTGGTGGATCAAACTCAATTTCTCCAGCATCAATCATATCCTGAATTTTGTTCTTCAAGACCCAGCAGTTATTAGTATCATGTCCTGGACAGTTTGAATGATATGCACATCGTGCATTGGGATTGTACTTGGGAGAGGTAACATTGGGATTCTGAGGAGCCTCCCTCAGGGTAATAAGTTCAGCCTTCAACAAGTGTTGCAATGCCTGAGCCATTGACATGTTGATCTTCGTGAACTGTCTTCTAGCCCTCTGTTAGTTGCCTTGAGGCTGCTCTGTTGTTGCAGGAGTTGGATTTGAAATATGAACTGCACTAACAGACTGATGCCTTCTGTTACGATCAGGCTGACCATACACAGCATTAGATTCTTTCTTCCCAGTGGGAGGCTTCTTTGCAGCACCTGATGAAGAAGTGCCCACTTGGATCTTACCACTCTTGATACCATTCTCTACTCGCTCTCCTGTCATGATCAACTCAGTGAAGCCAGATGATGAGCTTCCAATGAGATGACTGTAAAACGGACCATTCAGCGTACACATGAACATATCAACCAACTCCCTATCAGTCAAAGGGGGTTGAACTCTTCCAGCTAAGTCTCTCCACTTCTGAGCATACTCCTTAAAGCTTTCTTTGGCACCCATAGACATGCTTTGAAGCTGCATGCGAGTGGGGGCTAAGTCAGCATTGTATTGATACTGCTTGTAGAAAGCTTCAGCAAGGTCATTCCAATCTCTGATGTTGACACTCTCCAACTGATAATACCACTCTAGCTGAGCTCCAGATAAACTTTCTTGAAAGAAATGGATCCACAACTTTTTATCAGCAGTGTGGGGTTGAATTCTTCTGACATAAGACCTCAGATGCAATTTGGGACAAGAGACCCCATCATAGACAACAAATGTAGGAACTTTGAATCCAATGGGTATGACCACCCCAGATATCAAGCTCAAATCCTCAAAATCCAGCCCAGATGATTTCTGTAATTCCATAGCATCCATTCTATCCACCAGCATCTTGAATTTGTCTTCGTTAGGCTCATGGTAGTAGTTAGCCTCAGAATCAGAGTCCCCCATAGTGTTGTGGAGACTGCCTCTCTCCTGCTCAGATTCTTCAGATTCATAGTCTTCAACATGTTCCTTGGTCTTGACAGGACCTTTGAACCTTCTTCCCATGTTGAGCAACCCAGCAGACTTTCTAGCCTTCTTAGTCTTCTTGGCCAGCAGTGTCTTCAATTCATCCTGCCCCTTGAATAGGTTCAGGATCAGCTCTTGGAACTGTGCATTCTGTGCCTGGAGATCCTTAACTGATTGTTCAAGAGCCATTGCTGAAATAAACAGCGAGAAGATGAGAAACCTGTGCACAATTATAAACCTGTGATGCAATGATATGGGAATGCATATGCAATGTTTTCAAGGACCGCAGGATTTAAATTTGCTTAAACAAACAAGAAAGTAACTTTTTATTAGTAATAACTTGTTTTGCCTTTTAGGCTTACAAAAAATGAAAACGAAATAAGTACAAAAGATGGGGTTTTAAGTCTCCCATGGACGTTTCCTCTTTGTGTTGAGGTATGAGTTGAGGTTTCGTTCCTCATGAAGTAGCTTTGTTAGCTCTAGGATCCTTGCTTGGCTTGCTTTGTAATGAGCCTCGAAAGTATCCCTTTGCTCTTTCAGTTGGATCCATGATCTCTGCAAGTCTTCCATATCAGTAGGCATGTCTGGGTGAAGGATGGTATAAGCTGTGTCTCCTTCAGCAACAGGTTCCATGGTAACTGGTAGGACGGCAGGATATGGCATCATGAGTGTCTGAGCACGAGATCGTACCCATCTGAGATAAGCCTCCATAGGAATAGTGTACTTAGGCTCCAGTGTCTTGCTGTCAATCCTGTTTACCTTTCCCCAAGCTCGGATGAATCTCTGACGGTAACCCTGAAGATCGTTGTCGTAATCAAACACAATGCCCTGAATCAACATGTCATGTGGACCATCGCTCCGGGCGTAACCAAACTGTCGTAAAGCTAGAGATGGGTTGTAGGTGATGCCTCCTCTTATGCCTAGAAGTGGCACATTAGGAAACTCCCCACAACGGTCAATGATGGTGACATTCTCCATAGATCTGGAGCACCAATGGATGTCTGAGTGAGAAAGTGACATGATCCTCTTGGACCATCTGAACCCTTGCTCATTCTTCATTACTGAGCGAGGAAGGTGAGAAATAAACCACCTAGAAAGTAAAGGTATGCAGCACATCAAAGTTCCTCTTGCCCTTGTAGTACGGGTGTGAAGAGAATGTAGGATGTCTCCAAGTAAGGTAGGCACTGGATTGTGACTCAGGAATATGTTGATGGCATGAACGTCTATGAACTGATCAGGATTGGGGAACAACACTAAGCCATAAATCAATAAGGCTAAGATCTCCTCAAAAGCATCGTAGCTCATAGCCTTCAAGAACATTTGAGCTTTATCCACTAATACCTTGGCAAGAATACCTTTAACTCCACTTCTCGTCTCTAGAACAATGTCAGACTTCTTCAGATGTAGAGCTGCAGCAATAACTTCTGGTTTAAGCTCCTTCTCTAAGCCTGTGAATGGCTTCTGATCAAGAACAGGTATACCCAGAAGTTTAGAGAACTCCTCCATGGTTGGAACCAGCTGATAATCAGGAAATGTAAAGCAATGGTGCTTAGGGTCAAAGAACTGAAACAGCACACTCATCATGTCTTCACTGAACCCTGAAGTAACGAGATCCAATAAGTGACCATGTCTCTTGTTGAACCGGGAATGATCAGGCACTAGGGAAACCAACTCCTTGAGCTTAGCAGGTATCCCTATAAAGTTGATCCTGATGGTGTTTCTACGAGCAGAAGCCATGACCTGCAACAAAGAACAAAGATAAATCCTTTGGTCCTTGAAATGGTTAGGGAAAATGATATGCTTATGATGCATGATGATGTCATGATGTCATGCTCAATCACAAACATGTGGCACACACAAACAAGTCACACCATAGCCCTAGGTTTAAAGGCTTGCATGAGGTTCAAAGGCAAGTACCCTCCCCTGAAGTTAGATGGTTCATCCTGTCCTACAAAAGTAACCAGGTTCTAAGGGATCTCAATATCATTGATCCTTCACAAGGGTGGTTGTTCAGAAGGCAACTTACTTGCCAACCAAAACCCTCCAAGTTTAAGATCTCAATGAGCGTAGTATCGAGTGTCAACCAACTTCAGTCTGCACCAAAGCCGGTTACCTCACTACTTTCTAAAGGCCAAGATGAGTTAACTAGGGTTCTAAAAGTCAGTTAGTGCATTGACAACATATGGCAGCCTCAATATTATCCTCAACTTGACTTAAGGAATATAAGCACCAACCACGAAGTCGCACTAACTATGGCCACCAGATCAACCGTATCGATATACGTCGTACAGTTTCCTTGGTCTATTGCCATTTACTTAAGGTACACTAGATCCGGGTTAGGACCTTTCACACATAAGAGCACCCCAACAATATAATAATAAAGCAAACAAGGCAAACAATTTAAAGTGATCTTAATTCCTAAGGGTACCCCTCTTAAATAGATCCCCAGCAGAGTCGCCAGTTCTGTAACCCGGTGAACTGACTTTAAACAATGTTGCGGATAGCAAGAGTCGCCACCGACTTTTATTTTATCCATAAGGAAAGGTTATAAAAGAACAGGAAAGACCTTAGAGAATATTTTGGGTCCGGGGGGTAGGTTATGAAAAGGGAAGGTATTAGCATCCTTTTCATCCATGGTTATCCATGGGCTCTTAGGTACTTAAGCTCACTTTTGAATTGTTTTGAAATTGTAGTTTGTGAATAGAAAATTTTCAGAATAGTTAATAAATAATCCATGTAAGGATGTGTTAAGAACTTGTTTGAAAACTTGTTGAAAATTTGTTTAAGTGCGAAACAATTTTGAAGTGAGCAAGCACCTAGGAGTAACCTACCCTAATGTTTAAAGGTCTTTCTTATTCTTCATTCTTTCCTTTAGTAAGACTATCCCTACTATAATGGAGTAGGTAGTCCTTACTTTGGATGTTAAGGGGTATGTGAGGGACAATTTGACTTTGAAGGCCATTGTGGGATGTAATAAGCACATATAAGGGACCATCATCATTTTTCGAAAGGGACTTAATTCGTAAAGGCAACCATAAGGGACTTTGATGATTTTTTTATTTGAGGGACTTGCTTTATACACCCCACTTAACCATTATTCGTAGGCAACTTGAGGGATATCCTTAGGAAGTGAGACGGCGATTAAAATCGACTTACGTGTGTGACGTGTTTATTTTAATTATCTTTATTTAAAAGTGATCTAAATTTATTTTAATATTACATACATGTTATTACACTCCCTAATTACTAACCATAATAATAATTAAATAATTAAACAACTTTACATCCAAGAAACAATTACAAAATAATAAGCAAAATAATTAAATAGCAAAGATAAATAAAATATAAATAAGCAATAATAAATAATGAAGGGGGTTAATTCTAAGTTTACTCGGCAAGACATCGCATCTTGTGCCTACGTATCCTTACGGGAGTGGAATCAGAGTAATCGTAGTTCCCCTCAATAGGGAGGTTAGAAACTTCTTGACTGTGGTCAAGGTCTCAAGGGGAATAAACGCATCTTAAGGACACGCTTACGTGGAGTGTAGAAACTCCAAATCTCTACGTTGAAATGTTAAGTTGTAATTAGGGTTAAATTAGGGATTCCACGGCGGGAAACCCTAAAATGAGCGCGGCGGCTCTTTGACCTAATGCTAAGGGTAAAATTGTAATTTTGCCTGCGGCGAGGCATTTGTGAAAATTAGGGTTTGTAGTTTGTAGTTTTGAGGATTTGAAATTGAATGTGTGAAGTTTTACGGACTATTGGCGCGGCGGCCAAACAGTTAGACCTAACCTTCGGATGTGTGCAATGTGACAGAAATAATAGTAAACGCGTGAGATAATTGAATCATACAAACAGAGAGATAATGTCATAATTTAAACCATGCAAGCAGAAATTTAAAGGCAGAATTTAAAGAGCGATTGTTAAGTTCGCGAGGTTACATGAGAGGAGCAAATACAATATGATAATGAAATTTGAATTGAACAATAATAAAATAAAATAAATAACGGTTCTAGTTATTATTTTAAAAAAAGATTTTAGTTATTATTTTAAATTTATCTAAAAAAAGTTTTTCTTAAAAATAATAGGTTTTCATATTAATTTGGAAAAGATGTTAATGTTATTTATTTTAAAAAACAGATTTTTATATTATAACAAATTTTAATAAATTAATGATAACAATAATAATAATAATGGTAATAATAATGATAATAATGATAATAATAATAAATAATGATAATAATAATAATAATAATAATAATAATAATAATAATAATAATAATAAAGCAATAATGAATTTTAAATGTGCCAAATAACCCAACAATGTTGCTAACGCAGAAATGCGCTCATCGCAACCAGATCTAAATCGGACGAAACAAAATTTATCGCAAAGAAAAAGAAATTAAGCAAAAAATAGTATTATTGCTCACACAAAAATGCGATCATCGCAACCAGATCGAACTAACACAAATGTCACGCGTCATGCACACAAATGTGCAAACATCGTATCGACATAATTCGATCAAAAATCTTATATATATAAACTCTAACAATTTAAAAATTATATATATATAAACGTAACAGTAATAGATAAAGAAAAAGAAATAACGGTAATAGATGAAGAAAAAGAAATAACGGTAAAAGATGAAGAAAAAGAAACAACAGTAATAGATGAAGGAAAAGAAATAACGGTAAACGATGAAGAAAAAGAAACAATAGTAATGGATGAAGAAGAAAACTAAATAACGGCAAACGGCACTCACTCCTCTTAGGTTTTTTTTCATTCTCTCCTCTTTTCCAACAAGGCAACACATGTATATATAGGGAACAAATTAGGGTTAACATCAAATTGTCAATAATGTCCCTAAAGCCCATTTTAAAGCCCAAACTAAATAATTAGTTAAGAAAAAATAAAATTTAAATAATTTAAAATAATTAAAATAAACTTAAAATAAAAACTAATAATCCTATTGATTCCTAAAATAAAAAATATTATAAAAAGAACAAAATTTTTTTCAATATTTTTTATTTTATGATTTTTTGGATATTTTTATGAATAATTTAGAAAAAAGTGAAAAAAATAATATTTTAAAAAATGATTTAATTAAAATACGAAAATAATAATTAAATAATAATAAAAAACTATTTTTGTTATTTTTTTAATGAAAGATAGAAAAATTTAGAGTAAAAATAATAAAAAACAAAAAAAGTGACAAAGGTGAGATTCGAACTCTCAACCTCTCACACTCATAACTCCTTACACATGTCCTCCTGCCAATTGTGCCATTTTTACTTTTTAGAAAAAAAATGCATGCCATATGATATTTACCTGCAAAAAGTCAAACGACTACACAAATTTGTTAGTAATGCAATGAAATGCGACGACAAATCTTAGGGCAAAATTTGGGGTATTACAGTTATTATGATAATATTTCTCACCCAACCTCTCTTTGATGTTGGCAAAAAAAAAAAAAAATCATGAAGTTTGACTTTGGTTTGACCACAGTTGACCTCAGTTTGACTTTTTAACTGCATTGACTGCTTTTGACTTATCTGATCATCTGACTGAGCAAACTTTTGAGAAAAGTCTTGAAACTTGACATGGGGGTTCTTATACACATATAAGATGTTATGAAGCTCACTTGAAGTCTTGGAAGTCCATTTAGCCTGATTAAAGTCAAAACCCTAGTTTTGGATGCACTGCTTAGGAGGTGCATTGTCTGAGGGAATTGTCAACTCTTCTGACCAATTGTGAACTTTGTGAACCTTGTGAATCTTCATAAGATATCTTGTGATACTCATGGGAGGTATTGTGAAGCTTGTGAACCTTCAAGAAGCAACCTATGGACTTCATGAACCTCATGAAAGGTATTGGAAGCACTGTGGGACTTGTGAACCTTGTGAACCTTCATAAAGTAGCTTGTGGACTTTATGAACTTCATGAAAGGTTATGCAAGTTGTTGGAGAACTTGTGAACCTTGCGAACCTTCTTAGAACACAAAGTCTTGTATTGTGAGGGCAAATTTTGGGGTGCAACAAGGAGGAAGTTGAAGTCATCAACCTGGGAACTGAGGAAGGTAAGAAGGAGGTCAGAATAGGGGCCGCGTTGCAAAGTGATGTCAAGCGAAGACTGGTTGAGTTACTCCAAGAGTATAAGGATGTCTTTGCTTGGTCATATGAAGATATGCCTGG
This sequence comes from Lathyrus sativus, assembly GCA_963859935.3. Taxonomy (NCBI): domain Eukaryota; kingdom Viridiplantae; phylum Streptophyta; class Magnoliopsida; order Fabales; family Fabaceae; genus Lathyrus; species Lathyrus sativus. Next base: position 475,988,256 of record OZ012741.1, on the reverse strand, counting down.
ACTCGACACGGATATTGTAGTTCATCGCCTGCCTCTTCGAGAAGAGTGTCCTCCTGTTAAACAGAAATTGAGAAGAACTAGGCCTGATATGGCAGTGAAGATCAAAGAAGAAGTCCAGAAACAGTTAGACGCCAGATTTCTTGCTGTGACCAATTATCCTCCGTGGGTTGCAAACATCGTACCCGTGCCTAAGAAGGACGGCAAAGTAGAATTGTGTGTTAATTATAGAGACCTGAATAGAGCAAGCCCAAAGGACGATTTTCTGCTCCCTCATATTGATGTGCTTGTTGATAACACCACACAGTTCTCAATGTTTTCTTTCATGGATGGTTTTTCCGGATACAATCAGATTAAGATGGCACCAGAGGATATGGAGAAGACGACTTTCATCACGCCATGGGGGACGTTCTGCTACAAGGTAATGCCTTTTGGTTTGAAGAACACACGGGCAACTTATCAACAAGCTATGGTGACTCTATTTCATGATATGATTCATCATGAGATTGAAGTATATGTCGATGATATGATTGTAAAGTCCCAAACAGAGGAGGGGCATTTGGTGAATCTTCTAAAGCTGTTTGAGAGATTAAGGAAATTCAAGTTGAGGCTGAATCCAAATAAGTGTACTTTTGGGGTTCGGTCAGGAAAGTTATTGGGGTTCATTGTAAGTGAGAAAGGTATAGAGGTTGATCCTACAAATATCAAGGCAATTCAAGAAATGCCAGCACCAAAGACCGAGAAACAAGTCTGTGGTTTCTTAGGTAGATTGAACTACATCGCTCGGTTTATATCTCACCTCACAGCCACTTGTGAGCCATTATTTAAGTTACTAAAGAAAGATCAGGCGGTCGTTTGGAATGAGAATTGTCAGAAAGCGTTTGAGAAAATAAAAGAGTATCTGCAGGAACCTCCAATACTGATGCCCCCGGTGGCTGGAAGACCATTGATAATGTACTTAATAGTTCTTGAGAATTCCATGGGTTGTGTTCTCGGTCAGCACGACGAGACCGGGAGAAAAGAGCATGCAATTTATTACTTGAGTAAAAAGTTCACAGACTGTGAGTCCAGATACTCAATGTTGGAGAAAACTTGTTGTGCACTGGCTTGGGCCGCCAAACGCCTAAGGCAGTATATGCTAAACCATACAACCATGTTAATTTCAAAGATGGACCTGATTAAGTACGTATTTGAAAAGCAGGCACTGTCAGGAAGGATTGCTAGATGGCAGATGGTTCTGACAGAATACGACATTCAGTATGTGTCTCAGAAAGCTATTAAAGGAAGTGTTATGTCAGAGTATATCACAAAACAACCAATTGACGACTATCAGCCAATGAAGTTTGATTTTCCCGACGAAGACATTATGTACCTGAAGATGAAAGATTGTGATGAGTCGTTACCTGACGAAGGTCCTAAGTCGGGTTCCCAGTGGAAATTAATATTTGACGGTGCTGTTAACTCCTACGGCAGTGGGATTGGGGCAATCATTACAACCCCCATGGAACACATATACCCTTCACTGCCAGGTTGACATTTCCCTGTACAAATAACGAGGCCGAATATGAAGCGTGTATCATGGGTATCAAGGAAGCAATCAATTTAAGAATCAAGAATCTTGATGTCTACGGTGATTCAGGTTTAGTGGTCAACCAGATCAAATGAGAGTGGGAGACGCGCCAACCAAATCTGATCCCTTATATGAACTATGCAAGAAGATTGCTACCCTTCTTCGATCATGTGGAGTTTCACCATGTGGCGAGAGCAGAAAATCAGATGGCAGACGCCTTGGCTACTTTATCTTCAATGTACAAAGTGAACTTCTAGAACGATGCACCAAGAATTATTATCTCGCGCCTCGATAGGCCGACATTCGTTTTTGTGATAGAAGAAGCTTCTGATGGCAAGCCATGGTATTACGCCATCCAGAACCTTCTCAAGAATCAAGAGTATCCTCCTGGGGCATCGACCCGGGATAAGAAGACCTTGAGGAGGTTATCTGGTAACTTCTACCTGAATCCAGACGGTGTACTCTATCGAAGGAACTTTGACTTAGTGCTGCTAAGATGTGTGAACGAAAAAGAAGAGAATTTGCTTATGGAAGAAGTGCACGAAGGAGCCTTTGGGACACATGCAGAGGGGCATGCCATGTCTCGAAAGCTGTTGAGAGCAGGGTATTATTGGTTAACTATGGAGTCCGATTACTTCAAATACGCCAAGAAATGCCACAAGTGTCAGATTTATGCTGACAAGATTCATGCACCGCCGTGTCCTTTGAATGTCATGTCATCTCCATGGCCTTTTTCCATGTGGGGCATCGATATGATTGGAAAAATCGAGCCGACTGCGTCCAATGGGCATCATTTCAT